>CP139506.1:276608988-276628565 GCA_021014915.2 Artemisia tridentata subsp. tridentata
GGCTACAAAGGAAACCTAGTTTTACTTGGTTACCTAAAATGCTTAATAACTGTGCTACTAACCCAACGGGTTCCTCCGTTACCATTTTTCCATCTGCATTGTCTTCATGTGATGCAGGTGATTCAAATTGTTCTTTGGATTATTGATAGCGGCTGTTCCCGACATATGACAGGCAACCTCAAACTTTTAGTAAACTTTGTTGCAAAGTTCATAGGCACTGTCAGATTCGGGAATGATCACTTCACTACTATAATGGGCTATGGGAACTATGTCAATGGCAACATCGAAATTAGCCGTGTATATTATGTCGAAGGCCTTGGACACAACCTTTTCTCAGTAGGGCAATTTTGTGATGGTGATTTGGAAGTAGCTTTTAGGGAGAAAACCTGTTTCGTTCGGAATTTACAAGGAAACGATCTCATGACAGGCAAACGCGGAACTAGTCTCTACACCATTTATATGTCTGACATGACCGCTTCTTCTCCCATATGTTTACTCTCCAAAGCACATTCAACAAAATCCTGGCTATGGAACAAACGTATGTCTCATCTGAATTTCAAGACCATGACAGATCTTGCTCATCATAAACTAGTCGACGGTCTTCCAAGGTTTCAGTATGCAAAAAATCACCTATGTCCAACATGTGAACAATGGAAAAGTACTCGTGCTCATTTTCCTTCTAAAATTGAACACAGTACTGATCATGTTCTTCAACTTCTCCATATGGATTTGTGTGACCCGATGCGTGTTCAAACAATCAACGGGAAACACTACATTTTGGTATTCGTCGATGATTTTTCCAGATGGACTTGGGTCTACTTTCTACGAACCAAAGATCAAGCTCCTCCTATGATCATCACCTTTCTCACGAAAATTCAGGTTCAGCTTCGTAATACAGTTAGAAAAGTCAGAACAGACAATGGAACTGAATTCAAGAATCAAACTCTTCATGATTATTTTGAGAAAGTGAGAATTGAACACCAAACATCTATTGCAAGAAGTCCAAAATAGAATGGGGTTGTCGAAAGACGCAACAGGACGTTAGTGGAAGCTACAAGGACGATGTTGATCAATGCTCAATTACCTGATTACCTATGGGCTGAAGCTGTCTCAACCGCTTGTTACACTCAAAACCGTTGTATGATCAACAAAAGGCATCACAAAACTCCATATGAGCTTGTTCACAACCGTAAACCGAACATAAATTACTTTCATGTATTTGGTGCCCTCTGTTACCCAAATAATGATCGTGATGACTTTGGAAAACTAAAAGCCAAAGCTGACATTGGTATCTTTATTGGATATTATGAGAACTCTAAAGGTTTTCGTATCTGGAACCGTCGCACTAGAGAAATTCAAGAGACAATACATGCTAATTTTGATGAACTCACAGAAATGGCTTCTGAGCAAAACAGCTTAGGACCCGCAACTAACCGTCTCAATTTTTCCAATCAATCAGCTGCACCACTCTCCCTCAACCGTCAGGATTTGGAAAATTTGTTTGCTCCACTGTTCGATGATTCTCTTGTTAGTCGTGCACCAGATGTATCTACAAGTTCCGCTGCACAACCTGATCATATTCCAGTACTTGATACACCTGCTACTACAACAACAACAGTTGCTACAGATGCACCTCCAACTGAATCTCCATCAACAGAAGAACAAACCGCTTCCAATACTGAGAATGCAGCTGAAGATCTCCCACAAAAAAAAGTACCCGCACCTGCAAATTATGACGGAAATGCATTCTTTAATCCATTTGCTCCGGCTCCAACCGTTCCCGATATTGCTGAGTCGTCAACAAGCAACTTGGATCCGTCTAATATGCACAATAATTTTCAACATTACCCTTCAACCCACAAATGGACAAGAGATCATCCTTTAGTAAATGTGATTGGTAATCCAGACAATCCAGTCATGACACGGAAAAGACTTCACACAGATGGTGAAACATGCATTTATGTACTTACCGTCTGCCAAGCAGAACCAAAGAATATTAAAGAAACCTTGACTTATGACAATTGGATTGAATCAATGCAAGAAGAACTTGATCAATTCAAACATCTTGAAGTTTGGGAATTGGTAGAAAGACCTGATGGAGTCTATGTTTTCGGACTTAAATGGATTTGGAAAAACAAACTGGATGCTGATGGAACAGTTATTCGTAACAAATCTCGTCTGGTTGCCAAAGGCTTTAGCCAAGAAAAAGGCATTGACTTTGAAGAATCATTTGCACCAGTGGCTAGACTTGAAGCTGTCCGAATGTTTCTGGCGTATGCTGCCCACAAGAACATCACCATTTATCAAATGGACGTGAAGACTGTATTCCTGAATGGGCAACTCCGTGAAGAAGTGTATGTCACACAACCAGAGGGCTTCATTGATCCAGATCATCCAATTCGTGTGTACAGACTCAAGAAAGCCCTCTATGGCCTTAAACAAGCCCCGAGGGCATGGTACGATAAACTGTCTGCATTCCTAATTGCTAATCACTTTACCAAAAGATCTGTTGATCCTTCACTTTTTATTCAAAAACACGGGGAGGACATCTTAATTGTTCAAATTTATGTTGATGATATCATTTTTGGTTCAACACATAAAAAGTACTCAAATGCTTTTGCTAAACTAATGAAACAAAATTTTGAGATGTCTATGATGGGTGAACTTACATTCTTCTTAGGACTTCAAGTTCATCAATCACCTCGTGGTATTTTTCTAAATTAGTTCAAATATGCTCTAGAGATTCTAAAGAAACATGGCATGACAAGTTTTGACACTTATAATACTCCTATGTCTGCATCATCTCCAAAGTTGGATGCTGATTTACATGGGACACCAATTGACCCTACAAAATACCGAAGTATGATTAGGTCACTCATGTATCTATGCTCCCGTTATCAGTCTCGACCAACTGAAAGACACCTCTCTGAGGTTAAAAGAATCCTTTGATACATAAAGGGAACCATTCACTTGGGGATCTGGTATCCGAAGGATTCTGGCTTTGAACTAATTGGTTTTTTAGATGCTGATCATGCAGGATGTCTAGATACACATAAAAGTTCATCTGGGGGAGTGCAAAATTTCTAGGAGACAAACTTGTATCTTGGCAGTCAAAGAAGCAGGATTGTACCTCATTATTGTCTACAGAATCTTAATATGTAGCCATGTCAGCATGTTGTGTTCAAGTCATTTAGATGCGATCACAACTAATGGACTACGGTTACATTTTCAACAAGATTCCCATGTACTGCGACTCCAAGAGTGCCATTTCCATCTCATGCAACACAGTTCAACACTCGAAATCAAAACACATTGCACTTCGATATCATTTCATCAAGGAGCATGTGGAACAGGGTACTATTGAATTATATTTTGTGGGTACAGAATATCAATTGGCAGACTTATTCACCAAAGCCTTGCCCCATGCAAGATTTGTGGAATTAGTTCACCAAATTGGTATGAGGTGTTTGACTCCATATGATTTAAACAACTTTCTTACAAACAACTATGAAAGTCAAACACCAAAACTATCTTTGTAAATATATTATCAAAAACACAAAAAGCTTTTCAATTTTTACTTAAAAAAAATAAAAATAAAATGCAAGTACAAAATTTCCATCAACACTTTGTTCATTTAAAAACATTACTAATTATTTCTGAAAAAGTGTTGACAGGGAGTATGAAATTCAAATTTTAAAATTTTCATTAAAATTTGTACTTGCATATTTTTCTTAAAAATGTTGCTTTATAAAGTGGTAGTAATATTATATGTATGATACCCTCCTTAATCTTAAAAATGTTTTTCAAATACTCATAAGTCGAAGGGGAGTATTAAATTGTTCTTGTCAAAATAATTATGTCAAGTCTAAGTTAATGCTTTGTGAGTAAGGACTTTGATTAAAAAGTAATATGGTTAAGGGACTTAATGTGACTATGTTGGAAACTTAAAATTTTAACAAAAACAAAAATTCACAAAGTAATAACTGCATTTCACTTGCAGTTAATACTCTTCACCTACCTTCATTTACTTTTCACTTACCAAGATCAACGAACACAATTCACTCGTCTAATCCGTTCAAGAAATCTCAAATCTGTGAGTGTTTATGCAATCATTATACAAATATAAGAAACAGTTTTAAATAATTTTTTGATCCAACGGCTTAATATGTCTAAATTGGCGAAAATTGATTTAGGGTTTATGTGGAATTGAGTGAAAATTATTTTGAGTGTTTGAGACCAAATTGAATGGTGGGTTATGGTCGGAATTGAGTCCTTAACATGTTATGAGTCCTTAATTGAACCCAGAAACTCGAATTGGTGATTGTTCATAACTAGGGTTTATGCGTTAAATTTAGGGAAAATCATATGAATGTGTTGTGGCCTAATTAATTGGTTGGGATAGTGTTATTACATGTCGTATAACATGATTTGACCATTGAATCAAACCCAGAAACACATTTGAAGTAATTTAGATGCATAGGGTTTAAGATGAACTCGACCAAGTTCAATCTTACTGATTCGTGGCTAAAAAGTGTTAATATACACATCAATGAACTCTGAAACATCATAGGAATCTATAGGAATCGAACAAACAAACATCTAACAAGTTAAAATGAATTCCGATGATTCTGAGTAAAAGGGTTTGTTGGAATTGTAGTCAAATTTGATATACAGTGTTTTGAAGTGTATAGATGAAAGTAATGAGCATATTATAACTTGTGATATGATTTAAATTGGACAGGAAAACCAAAATTCGAGAAAGAATCAAGAAAATGTACGTCTACAGTGTTTGTCGCAATTTCTTGTATAAGAAATTGTCGAAATTGCATATCGTCGAAATTGGATAGTCTTGTCGGAATTGCAAAATTCATCGGAATTGGATAAATTTGTCAAACTTGTCGAAATTCAAAATTTTCATCGCAATTGGGCAAAATTATCGAAATTCCAAATTTCCATCGCAATTGGACATGGCTTATCGCAATTCAGATTTTTCCATCGGAATTGATCAAATGTCATCGAAATTCAAAAGTCATCGAAATTGGATTAAAATCTGTCAGAATTCAAAAACCATCGGAAATGGCAAAACTGTCGCAATTACAAAAACATGTCGCAATTCATTAAAACTGTCGAAAATCAAATAAATCACAAGTTGTCGAAATTGATCAATGGACAATTAAAGTATATCAGTCTTTAACTTGTAATCCACACAATGTCCAAAGATCATAATTGCTAATACTAAAGCATGTAAAATCAAATTAAGCAACAAAATAGGTTACATGAATGATAACATGATTAATAATTTGCTAACTTTCATGTATCCTGCAAATCTGTTTTGATTGATGTTTCAGATATCTAAAATTGCTGAACAACAACCACTCTCAATGCTCACCAAGGCTGACATTCTTCCACAAGACTACGATGTGGAAATTGGCAAGAACAATGCTTGCGTAGAATTTCACAAGATAAAGTGTGCAGAACCAGCATGTCAGATAGCCATAGAGATTCTCAAGTTGCATAAGTGTAGGAGCATGCTGGACAAGTCAGCCTCTATTCTAGAAATCTACATTCATCAAATGTGGCACACTATGAAGCTGGACTTGGGAGAAGAATCATTCACATGGAAGCTAGACCGAAAGGAAGTGACTGTTGATGTGAACTATCTCCGCAAGGCCCTGCTATTGCCAGAAGCTCCTACACCTGCCAAGTAATTCCATCCAACACCCTCTTAAGAAGATGTTCTCAACTTCCTTATAGAGATTGGCAATGATGAACAACCAGACAAAGCGTTAAATAGATTCTCAAAGGTTGAAGCCAAGCTTATCCCACAACCTTGGAGAACAATATATTATATCCTCGTCTGTCTCATCTACAAATCTTCTGGGGCATTGTCAACAAGAAGCAGATTGATTATGCTTGACTTATCTGGGAGGATATAGTCTACCAAATTCAAAGTCACTACCTCAAACCTCTCACCAAAATCCCATTTGTCCGATACACTAAGCTTATAATCCATCATCTACTTGAAGACAACAATGACATCCCTCAGCGTCTTAAAGACCAAGAAAAGCACTTATTTGCTATGGACAAGACCATCAGCTCAGTCTACATCCCTAAAGGAAGCACACGAACACAAGGGATGAGACTACCTAAAGCTCTTCTGACAGACAAGATTAAGCAAACGAAAGCATACACCAGCTATGATAGAGCATTCAATGAGGGACATGTCGGTTTCTGCAAGTACGATGATGAGCCTGCTCCAGCTAGGACTCGATCAAAGGAAGGAAGCAAGTCAAGCAGCACTTCTAGCACATCTAAGAAGATCAAACCAGCTGCTCCTAAATACACAAAGAAGAGAGTTCCGATTAAGATTTCTAAGCCCAAGCCAGAAGAATAAAAGATTGTTGAAGAAGAGCGATCTAGTTCTGATACGGAGACCGATGATGAACCAACAATCTACAAGGAAGAAATAGCTACACAGATTGCTTTAGAAGAAAGTCGTGAGTCCCATAAAGCTGATGAGAAAAGGCGGACGAAGATGATGCTTGAAGAACAAGTGAGAATGGAAGAGGAATTAGCCAAAGACTTGGATGAAGGCCAGACCTCTGTCGATTCGGTTAATCAACCCGGTGGGTCTGGGTTTGTAAAAGAAGTTACTCCACCTCGTCCAGATCTGGTTAATCGACTCGATAATGATGAGGAAAAGGATGAAGGCGAACAGACAATAGAGTTTGAAATGGATGAGGATGATGACACAGAGAAGGTGCTTATCGATGAGGAAGTGATCAGGAAAGCTGCTGCAGAGCTGGAATTGGAAAAGAAAATGGAGGAAGAAGAAAAGTTGGCTGAGGAAAAGGAAGCCGGCCGATATATTCAAACACCTCCAACCACTCCTCCACACTCTCCTCCAATTACCCATGACACACCCCCAGTATCTAAGCAAGCTTCTCCACTCATAGTCGACAAACTTCCTGAATCATCCACACACTCTTCACCACCACCAACAAAAGCAACAACAAGCAAGACAAGTAAGAAATCAAGAAAGATGACTAGGCTCAAAAGAGATGAAGAAATCTCTCAAGCTTCAAAAAGGGTTAAGGAGGCCGTAAAGCTGGAAAGAGCCAAGAAGGATGACCAGCTTCGTGACCAAGTCGAAACTTTAACAAATATGGTCACCGGCCTTGTAGGACAAGTGAACGAGCTTCAAAACACCAAAGATCGTGTCGATGAGTTCCTTTCAGATGACGTACAAGAAAGGATGCTCACTGCGATCAACGGCAACACCAAAGTATACTTGAAGAAGTACTTGCCTAAGATTGTATCTAAGAAGGTGGAAGAATATCTTGAGCCGAACATCGAAGATATGGTCAAGAATATTGTGGCTACAGTTCCACTTGTCCTTCAAACCCAACCGACGGAGCCTAAAGAACCAACTCTGGAAGAGCTCCAACTTAAACTCTTTGAAAGCTTAACAAGCATTACCTCACCAACTCCTGAGCAAATAGCCATCACTGAGGCTATAAAAGCGAATATTGAGAAGGAGTCGTGCAAAGCTGAGGCTGACAAAAGCCACAGACCAAGGGAAGACGAAGACCCAGATCCGAACACAAAGCCAAGAAACCAAAAAGTGTCGGTGGATCTGATTCTTAACTTAAAGAACCAGTCGGACCTTCAGTAACCACAACAGCCACCCAACCACCCAAGGCTTCAGGCTCCGGACCTACTGCAATGGAGCATCAGTTTGAGTTCACAGTAGACGAAAGAATATCAACCACACCAAGATCAACCAGACTCTCCTCCCAAGACTAAAGCAACAACGTCTAAACCTGGCAAGAAGACAACTTCCAAAAGACCAACTGTTGTCTCATGGTTGGATGAAGACTCATCAAAAGGGAATGAATGGTTCGATCAACTTGTCAGTGCTCAACCTCATGTAGATGATGACTCCATGATCGAAGGTCGCACACTTGAGTTCACGTAAAAACTCAAACGTGACCAACGCATCAAGAAGCTCACAAAAGGAGAACTTTGTCGAATCAAGAATGATGCCTTCAATTTTCTTAAAGATAGGTCTTCCAGTGCAGCTGAGCTAGAATATCACCTGGAAAACATTGCACGATCAATGTCTAGTGAGTTCAGCTGGACCAATTCGGATGTGCATGTGGTTGATAACACTTCTCAACCCAACCAACCACACATTACGGATTAGACAAAGCCTCTGCTGGTGATTAGAGTTTCAGGTCAACCTGCTGTCCCTTATAAATTCTTCTTCAACAACGATCTCGAACTCCTCGTTCACGGTATTAGTGTCAACCCAAATATGCAACCTCCATAACCCTGATTCCTACAGCAAGTTATCCCCAACCTGCCATCGAAGAAACTGCCACAAGACTCTTTGTTACAAAAGAGTGCAGTATGATCAAGATGCGCAACTGGGAATCTATCACTGGTTTGAGAAGAGGAGAACATGGTACAAGAGTAAACTCACGAAGAAATCTCCAACTCCAGTGATGAGTGATCTCAGGATAATTGTTGTGGTAAGCCTTGAAGGAGAAAAGAGGTATGATTATACCTTTCTACGAGAAATCAGGTTAGAAGACAAGATCAGAAGATGTATACATTTTCAGAAGCAGATTTCCCGAAATTGAACCTGAACGATCTTGAAGACATGTATCTCATCAAGGTTTAAGGGAAAATGCAACACTTCTCCACTGATCTCAATTACGTGTTCAGCACTTCACTGCTATACTTCATCAGAAGGAAGATCATTCAAGAACGTGTAGAAGACTTGCAGCTTGGGGTCGAGAGCTATCAAAGGAAGATCAACTTAACTGCACCAGTTCTACATCTTCCTGAGATCAACCAAGAGCCCCAGTATACCATGAAGAAAGAACCAACCTTCGGGTTTGTCTACAAGAGTGACCTTTCAATCAACTGCTTCATGGGGTACAAAGAGGTTCACAAGTTCTGTGACCACACGCTCAAGAAAGTTCGTGATGGGTTGGTGATACGAGTATGAGATCGGGAATTATACAAGACCAGCAGGTGGACAGCTTCTCAATTAAGAGAAGTTCGTCAATTCATTCTGAAGATCGAGAAAAGACTCGTTCATAGAGATCAGATGAGGCGGCTTGAAAGTTATGTTGAAGGAAGACCATCGTTCCCGATCAGGAATTTCCAAAGACCTTATCCAGTTTTCACTGTCTTCAGAAGCACGGAATGATGTAAGAGTTGGATTGTTCTTTATTGATTATACTTGCTTATGTGATTTATTATGGCTTGTGCACAGATAACAGTGTACAACCCATACTGGTAAAGAAAGGACCCTGAGGAACGCTTCAGTTCCTCAATCCTAACATAAGGAGCGAAAGCTTCTTACTTTTGAGTAGAATTAATCAAAATTTTGATAACTTTTTCAAAATTCTGCTCAAAAGAACAAGTATTCGCTTGTTAAGGGGGAGTACTTGAAAGTATTCTTTGTTCAAATACTAAAGTTCTTGTTGAAATTTTTCCCATAAACCTCAAAAAACATATTTTAATCAAAAGTTTTCCAAAAACAACATGAATATGCTATTTTTGAAGGGGAGAATAAGTATGTGATTAAAATATGGTAACAAAAGTATGGAATCTCGCATGAGCTCGACTCAGATTGTACCCTCTAATTGACGAATATCAAATGTCATTAATCGAAAAGACATGTCCTGGACGGGTAATAATTTCAAGCTGGTTTATCCAATGATGCAAACGTGTCTCGCAAAGGACTTGTCTGAGTAGAGTGTACCGATTTCGAGAGATTCTTCTTTGAATATGACCTGGACGGGTAATAATTTCAAACTAGTTTAACTAGTGATGTAAACGTGTCTCGCAACGGTCATATTCACTGAAAATCAATCAATTCAAAGAAGTGCTATCTCCACCCGACATGTGCAAATTTATATTAAAAACTTATGAGCACATGTGAAGGGGGAGTATTTCTGAAAAATGCAAAACTCTCAAAGTGTAAACAATATATGTTTTACAGTCACAAACACTTTGAGAGATTTTCAAATGATTGGTTTTATGGCAACATAGGATAGTCATGGAGATATAAGGTGACTAAATTTAGGAAACCGTCCTATGATTCGCCAGAGCCGTAGGGATCTACCCATGGACAATACAAATAGTTTAGAACTAGAAAGTCCTAGGTATGATTGAAAAAAGGAGTAAAGAAATGAAAGGAGAAAGAAGGAGTTGAAGAATTAAAAAGAAAAGTAATGAAAGGTTGAAAAAGAAATGGCCATCCATATGTTCAACCTTAGGGAAGAAACCGGGTTCAATTCATATGCTACTGGATGTCATTACAAGTAACACCGGTATTGAAGACTAAGTCGTCATGGACCTAGTGACGCACTGCACTAAACCTTCTAGCTACTCAAGTGTCTCTCAGAAGATACTTGTTTCATTTCTCACGGAGAACCCTTCATAATCTATCGACCTCTCATTACGAGATGAGTTGATATTGAAAAGGAGGCACTCTGCTCCATGCCTTCGACGACTAAAAACCAATGAGCACTAAATCGAGTCTAGAGCAGCGAGATACATAAAAAGATCTCTTAGGAACAATTTAAATTTCTACATTGGTTGTTCAACAATAAGGACACCAGTCGTAAATTACAAGAGTCCTACGCAGATCTTTGTAATCTGCCAAGAACATTCATGAGGGAACTCACAATTGTGATTCTCAGTGATTGAGTTGAAATTCCTGCCAGGGTCAACATCAAACAGCCTTGACAGCAGGTCACTTCGGTAATCCCTTGTGGATTACTCTTAGTGTTCAAGGTGGCTCCAAACGTTCTACAGTCGTGAAGTGATACTTCGGTATACTTCAGTGGCTCACCTGAATCGTTGATACACTTCGGTGTATTTGAGTTAGCTCCCTTGGGGGCATCCGGTTCAGGAACGGCCTTGGCAAGGATTAGAGAAAGTCTTCACACTATGCTGTTGACGATCTCGAATTTCCGAACCTGTAAGTTCCGGATGATTTATTGCTAACTGTTTAATTGCATGTACTTATGGAGACCAGGAGTTCCACCACCACGAAGAAAAGTTCTCACAAAGACTAAGGCATAACAAAAGTTCAAAGAAGTAAAAGAAAGTCAAAAGTCAAGGCAAAACAAACATTCAAAAGTCAAATATTGAAGCTAAAGAAGTGAGAACTACTTGAAATATGAAGATCAAAAGTCAAAAGAAGTATGAGCATGGTGGAAAAGACGTAAAGACACCATGATTAAAGAACATTGGTAGAAGGAAAATTAAGACATTACCATATCACTCACAACAAGAACAAAGAACAAAGATACAAAAGACGTCGAAGCCGAAAAAGCAAAGAAGACATCAAACAACCTTGATGACCAATCCTTAGGGGGAGATTGTTGGGAACACATTTCTTATGTAATCAAGTCTTGGTCATATTAATTAGGTTGCTTAGGGCTTTATGTTAGTATTACATGTCACGGCCCTATTAGGAGCCCTATGGGCCATGACTTAGGTGCATTGTTTCTAGAAGTTCAAGGCAAAGTGTTGCCCTAACACTTGCCTATAAATACACATGTTATGAAACACTTATAGTTGTTGGTTTATTCACTATTGTAAGGAACTTTTTACTATTCATATGTGTGATATAATACCGACCACTTCTCTTCTTCTTCTTCTCTTATTCTCTCATCTTTTACGTGATATTGTGCTTGTGTTATACTTAATCTAGGACCCAACAAAATGGTATTTACAAGATATAACTCGACTTAGCAACCAGACAATTAACAAAGGGTTTACATAAATGTTGTCACAATAATGCACTAAAGATGAGTGCATACAAGGTGGGCTAAGGCGATTTTTGTGTACATTTGGGGGTGGATTGTAAACAATGCTCTTCATTAATATTTTGGAATCCACCGAAATATCACGAGTACCACGAAAAGGATGGGCTTTGAGGGGTGTACTAGGGTTATCTTGTACTAAAAAAGAGTACATAGCAAAGGTGTGGGAGAATTACTTGACCAATGTAGCCAACGTAATTATAAAGATCGTTTAAAACAAGGGGTATCCTAGTACCTCTTATCATTTAGTCAATCCTAACTACACGAATGTAGTCTCACTAGCGATCTCGGGATGCATTACAAATGCAAGTTCTAGAATCTATATACTACCGGTACACTCATAAGCATTAAAGGTGAATGTTTTTTCCTAACAATCTAAAGGAGAACCTCACATTTTGGGTGAAAATTTTTGAGTGGTATGTTTTTGTGCTAGCTATATAATTCCTATCCATGAGACGCTCATTAAAACTAAACTTTCACTCCTATATGTTGTAAAAAAATTTAAATTTGGTGCTAAATTCACCTTCACAAGTATTTCTTTCAGTTTATTACACAATTACTCTAAAACAAACAAATATCAAGCGAGTTCTAGTTTCTAAGGTATCCCATTTTACCCTCAAAAACTTGATGCGGCGGTTGTAAAACCTTACAAGAAGTTTTACAGTCCTCCTAGGCAGTGTACCTAACTGTTGTAGTGTAGTATAGGCAAGACACGAGGGATTGATCGTTCTATAGGGGAATAGTGTTGTGAAAGCCGAAGTGCATGTCGAGATAGGTCTAAAGGTGAGGGATGATTCTTTTGTGTTTTTATACTTTTTTAAAAAGCAAAATAAAATCTCGGGGTTTGGAAGAGTGGGCGTTTTAGCTAGAAAAGTAATGCGATAACTCTTAAGATAGGAAGATGTGTTCACTTAGATATCATTACTCCCTAGTTATCTCCTATTGATTAGTCGAATTTTCACGTCCTTGTCATAATTGAAGCGTTGTATTCCTTAATATAGGTCGTGGGGAGGTGTTGAATGCCCCAACTCTATGAACGTGTAAGTCTCCCTTAGAAGCCTTAAAATTTATTAAGTCTTCTAGGATCTACAAGCCGCAATTCACGCAATAAATACAACGAGAAAAACCAACTAGTGCACTCTAAGGTTGCGTTTTATATGATGGGCAAGCTATTACATATAAGAGTTAAGCAGGTTTTCTTATTCTAACGC
Organism: Artemisia tridentata subsp. tridentata; assembly: GCA_021014915.2. Classification (NCBI taxonomy): domain Eukaryota; kingdom Viridiplantae; phylum Streptophyta; class Magnoliopsida; order Asterales; family Asteraceae; genus Artemisia; species Artemisia tridentata. The sequence continues at coordinate 276,622,052 of CP139506.1, forward strand.
GAGGCAATCAATTAAACAAAGACAAAAAATTAATATTCAATAACTAGGTTTCATTAGATCTAAGCAAACACTAATTAAATTAACCTAGCATGTTAAAGTGAAGAGAAGAGAAACAACTAATCAAACGACACATAGACATATTGAATGATTAAAGAAATAACTTAACTACACGAATGTAGTCTCACTAACGATCTCAGGATGTATCACAAACACAAGTTCTAGAATCTATATACTACCGGTACACTGATAAGAATTAAAGGTGAATGCTTTTTCCTAACAATCTAAAGGCGAACCTCACATTTTGGGGTGGGAATTTTTGAGTGGTAGGGTTTTTATGCTAGCTATATAATTCCTATCCATGAAACGCTCATTAAAACTAAAGTTTCACTCCTATATGTTGTAAAAAAATTTAAATTTGGTGCTAAAATCACCTTCACAAGTATTTCTTTCAGATTATTACACAATTACTCTAAAATAAAACAAATATCAAGTGAGTTCTAGTTTCTAAGGTGTCCCATTTTACCCTCCCTATACTTAAATTGAACATTGTCCCCAATGTTCTTGAAAAGTATCAAAGATATGATAACGGGAAAAATAAAATAGATGAGAGAAACTAATACTCCCCTGATTTGCTCGGCATGGACGGTGTGAAATATGGTTAAATCCTCCTCCAAGTAGAATAAACGTTGATGAGCTTCACTTCCAATGCAATTCTTGACGTTAATCTTCTTGTCCAATATAACCTGTAAATCACTAAGAAAACGAACACGAAACCTCGCATAAAATCGGCTGTAAACACTATATATACTAAAAATTATATCCTAGAAAGCAAATAATATATAATTCTTGCAAAATAAATGTTTACAGAATCCTGGAAATTTAAAATTTCTTGAAATTTTCAAAAATTAAGTTTCAACAGAAAAACAAAAATCTGAAAAAACTGTTGCTACAAGGCCTGACGCCGTCAGGTGTAAACCCTGACACCGTTAGGATAGACCTGACAGTATTTTTGCGTTTTGTTCCTGGAAATTTTCTAGAAAAATCTAATAATTAAAACCTGAAAATTCTGTAAAACATTCATTGTAACTCGATACAAGCATTTGACTCAAGCAAACACAAAAATATATGCTAATCATTAATTGTTAACTTTCATGTTCGAATTCGTTCTTTTAAACAAATATGATCTTCCCTACACTTATTTTTTTTGTAAAATACCTTTATATGCAATTAAGACGAGGTTAAAAATAAAATAAAGCATTTTCACAAAGTTATTCGAAACATGAAAAATTAAACAATCATGATGAAGCATATATATGAAATCAAACAAAATAAAAACAAACAAATAAACAATTACAAAGCTTGGGTTGCCTCCCAAGAAACTCTTTTCTTTATTAATGAGTCTTGTAGCAAGACTCAAAGTCATGGCCTACCCCATATAATTAGGTTCCTCATCGAGGATGTCTTTCGGATCAAATTTATCTTTTAGTTTTATCTTAGTAGGCTTGGTTTGGTATGACTTTTCAAACTTCATCAGGATCTACTATTGTCATCTTAATGTGCCACAACCCATCTCCTTCTTTAGGTGGCTTTTTCCAATCCCATTTACTATCCTCGTCCTCCGATTCCCAATTATTCATGCTAAGATTAGTAGGCAAAACTCCTAGGAACTCAATCATCTTTCTAAATACTAGAGGGTCCTCAAAAGGATCAATCTCGGCATCTCTAGCTAATTGTTGTTCCATATAAGATACATTCTTCATATATTCATCTTCTAGGAAAAATGGGAGTTGAGGTCCTATAAATCCTTGATCTAGTCGGAGGCCATATCTTGATGGTTTCCTATCCCTAACTAACCAATCGGGCATTGTTCCTCCTTCCTTGTCATACTAATACTTTTGGACATCATAAATCGACCTAGTATATCCTTCTCCTACCGATATTTTAGACATCTTGCAATCTATTATTGCACTAGCCGTTTCTAAAAATCCACTTCCAACAAGAAATAGGCACTTAAGGTCACTTAAAATATCTAATACATGAAAATCCGCCAAAATAGTCAATCTATCTTTATGTACAACCATGTCTTTTAGTATCCCAACCGGATAAGCTACACTTCCATCCGCCAATCCTATAACCGATTCTGTTGCTTCTAGTTTACCTAAGTTGAGGCTCCTATAAAGGGACAACCGAAGTATATTGATGCATGATCCTAAGTCAGCTAAGGTATCATAAGCCTTGAAATTCCCAATCCTACATGGTAGAACGAATATGCCCGGATCATCTAACTTCTTGGGTAGCTTATTTTGAACAAAAGCGGACCCATTCTTATCCAACTTAACTTTCTCCTTATATTTTTCCAAAAGGGCATTATAGTAGGAAGCATGAGTTAAAACATCAAGAACCGGACGTTCAAGATAAAGATCTTTGAATTCATCATTAAGGGTTGAGTTAGGTTCTTGTTTGGGTGGTGTTTCAATAACTTGGCTGACCGACACATTAGTTGGTGTATTATCTTTAGGGTCTTGGTCTTTTGAGAAAATTTGAGTTTGCTTGAAACACGTGTTAATTGCATTGACCGAGTAAAATTGAGGACAAGAACTAGGAGACGAAATTGATGAGATGGAATTAACATTTAGTTTCGGGTTCTTGACGGTGTCACTTGGGAGTGCTCCCATTACTCGGTCATTGAGAACCTTTAAGAGGGTATCAATTTTATTCTTCATCTCGCTTTGCTATTGCTTGAAATCAGCTTTAAACTTTGACAAACGAGCTTCTTGAGATGACATAAAATTAGACACCAATCCTTCAAGATTGTTTGAATTGTTGGAAAACGAAGGATTGTTGTTAAAGGTGCGGTTCGAGGATGAACCGCTTAGTTGAAAACGAGTAGGTGGGTTTGAAAAATTGTTTTGAGATGAATTTTGATTTTGTTTCCACCTAAAGTTTGGGTGATTTTTCCAAGAGGGTTGTATGAATCACCAAAAGTGTTTTGCTCGAGTTTGAAAGTGAACCACTTTTCTCCCGCTCCGTCGGTAAGCGAAGATGCATAATTCGTAAAAGCTTGTTCGGGGAGTTTCGTGCAATCACGAGTGTCATGAGGACCACTACATAATTCACATGAAGAAGTGATTTTGTTCGCTTGACATGAAGGTTTTGGAGCTTCTTAGGATTTCATTAGGAACTTGACTTGGTCTTCGAGTTCCATGATCCTACGGTCGGGAATGCTTGAGTTATTCGAAGGCAAGGATATTTCCTTGACCGTTTTGCTCAACTCGCGGGGGTCATTCCAACATTCGTTGTCATAGAGAGTGAGATCTTCTATGATTCCCCACGATTCTTCGCATTCTTATCACGTAGCTTACCACCGGCCGCTTGGTCAATGGTTTGCCTTGTGGAGTGATTGACATGATCATAAAAATTTTGGACTTGGAGCCAAAGATCAATGCCATAATGAGGGACTTTTTGGAGTAAGTCCTTGAAATGAGTCCACGCTTCATAAAGAGTTTCACCTTGACGTTGTTGGAACATCAAAATGTCATTCATTTGCTTGCTAGTTCTCCCCGGTGGGAAAAATTGAGCGAGGAAATGAGAAGTAAGATCATCCCAAGTTGATATGGAGCTCGCGGGTAAACACTCAAGCCAATTACTAGCTTGGTCATGTAGAGAGAATTGGAAGAGACGCAAGCGCGTCGTCTCCTGAGTAGCAACATCAAGGTTGATAGAATCAACGATTTTAACAAAATCCGTGAGATGTTGGTTTGGATCTTTGGAATGAAGTCCATGGAATGCACATCCATTTTGCACCAACCGGATGGTGTCAGATCGCAAAGGAGACACATTGGCTCTTTGGGGAGCTCAATGGTGTTTCGATAGCCTTGGTGGCTTGGTTTGGAGTACTCACCTAGAGTACGGGCTTGAGGTGGTTCGGGTGGGTCTTGGTGTGGTTGTTCTAGGTGTGGTTGGTGTTGGTGTGGCTCTTGGTGTGGTGGTGCTTGGTGTGTTTCAAAGATATTATCACCCACCATGATGGCAATTGATATGGTTACGAACAAAGGGAACAAAGAAAAGATAGTCTATGTGTAATACCCCGTAATTTTCCAGCTTGATTTTTAAATAATAAATTATATTTATTATTTCCTAAGTTTCACTTTCGGAATTTTCTGAAAGTTATTTGAATCGATAACGAGAAGTTATCTTGCGAAACGTGAAAACCGCACACAACGCGTATCGGTACAACCGTAACTCGACAAACATTTTAATATGATTTTTATACTATTTATGAGAAAACAGTCGTGTAAATACTCGTTTTTCGTGGAAAAATTATTTTGAACGCAACGGTATAAATTTCGAGCTTCCAATCGATCGTTTACTAACTCAAATGGGCCCCACACTCTTAATATACAAAAGATTCACAAAATGACAATAGCAGTCCTAATTCTAATATTCACCCACCTACCCTACACTTTCCTCTTGGCAAAAATGGTCCCTGAACGGATTTATAACCAAGTTAGGGTTTATAATTTCATTATCACCTCCCACTTCTCTCTATAATTTTTTCGGAGCCGTCACCGGTGCTCCGGCCAGATTTCGGCCACCATCATTCTTGCGCCGCCGCTCCAAGATGCAGTAGATCGGGTTAGATCCGATGCTTGGAGCCATTTTGGGTCGTATTTTCTTGTGTTTGGTTTGAGTTAACCACCAACGCCACCTCCATCATCTTGTACCCTCCATCTCTCTCTATCCTTGTGGTATATCTAAACCCAAATCCATCTTGTTATTTCGTTACTTATAAAGTCGTATATTCAAACTGATTATACATATTTTCGTGGAATTAAATCGATTTAAAACATGTTTCTTTGATATCTATTCGTGTGGTAAGATTTTTTTTTTAAAGTGTTTCGATTACTTGGTTTGAATCAGGTCGGGTCAAACCTGTGATAGGGTTTCGAGTTGACCTGTATGGTCAAAGTGGTTATGGAATTGCTTATGGCTGAATTTCTTTTATTTTGGCCTATATAATTATGTTATAAATTATTTTGTAGAGTGTTTGTTTGTTGCTGTTGTCGTGTTTAAGAACCACCACAAGGGTGGTGTTGTTTTCGGTCGAGAAAGAATCACCCACAAGGGTGCGTTTGTTTCTGCTGTTGGGTCAACGAGACACCCAAAAGGGTTTCGTTGTTGTTGTTTTGTTAGTCTCACCCTCCACCATAGGGTGCGTTTGTTTTTGTTTATTTTGACCCACACCACAAAACCCAAGAGGGTGATTGTTTGTTTATTGTCAGTCCAAAAGAGAAACCACGAGGAGGTATTTGTTTGTGTGTCGAAACCCACACAAGTCACAGTGGGTGACTTGTTTTTTGTTACTTCACTTCAAAAACCAACTTTCAACTTAATGGGTAAGAAATTGCATTCGTTGTTGCTCACTGTTAATCAAAAACAATTTCAAAACAAGTAATAAGTTTATGAGACTTGTACATATTTAGGTGTGTTTGTTTGTTGGTTATTAGACTACTAGCCCATTAGTAATTAAAGGTGTATTTGAATGTGTTAAATTATTTTTTTTATATGATAATTGTTTGCGGATTATCGAACTAACGGACTATATATGTAACGGTTAACAAATTAAGAAATATGGGATTGTGACTTGGAAATTTGGACATATTAGACCCGTGACGGATTTAAGATACCAGACTAAAAACATTGAACATATTGGACTTATATTAAATTATATTGGACTATTATCGAGATATTAAGCCCAATAACTAATAATTAATACTCAAATTCTAAAGTTAGATTATTAACTAATTTATTTAAACCGATTTCCAAACGGTTTAAAAAGACTATTTGAAACGTTGCATAAATGGACGAATTATGCCGAAATTCTATACGAATTTCTATACTCATACTTTATTTTCGAAAACACTTTTATAATTTATTCGTCAAATGAAGAAATGTGTATTTTTAAATTATAAAACGTTTATTGTTTGAATTATAAGTTCAAACATACCTTTATGTATAAAACATTTATGTTTTATACAAACTATTTGAGGTACCGGGTAAATGCCCCAAACTTAACCATCGGTGTATCTTTTTCCTTAACTGCTATGTGATTTTATTTGATTACTTTCTCTTACTCCTACGTGTTATGTCTTATTCTTTGTGTGTTTACGAGTCTTGACATTCAAACCACCACACAATTATGATACAAAACTTTTTTTACAAACATTGATACGAAACTTCCACGAAAACTAAAACGTATTATCTTCTGAAAACTCATACGCATTGAGTACTTTTCGCGCGTCATATTTTGAGACAAGTTTATATTCATTAGGTTATGCCGATCCCGTACCGTTGTGCCTATATCTCTTGATACCGTTGTGTTCTGCTCTAGATGCCAGTTGTGTCAGTTGTGATATTTTGCGTTGTTGCATACAGAGGTGAGTTTATAGCCCATTTTTATACATATTGTTTTTATAAACCTTGGGGTGAGAAATATGCAAACTTTTTTCAAGGA
>CP139506.1:276628665-276970531 GCA_021014915.2 Artemisia tridentata subsp. tridentata
TTCAGATCTACAGATCGTATAGAAGAAAAAGAAAAGGAGCTATGGGTGGAATTGAAGAGGTTGTATGAACCTGATCCAAAAGATATCTTATGGAATTTTCGAGCTCATGAGTTGAGTACAAAATGGAGACTGTATGATACATGTGGTGTTCACCATGTATCTACAAAGAATGGAGTGGATGTCTACATGCTGATAGAAAAAGATTATCCATTAAGGGCAGCTAGCTTATTTGTTATGTTAGATGCTAAGCTCACAGTTACTGATGAAGACTCAGTAATGGCAAGAGAGTTACCGAGAAAGATCTTCAGACAAGCAAAAAGGAAATAATGTTATTACTGCTTGTGTAAATATTAGTACTGCTAGGTTTAACGTTGTACTAACAGGTTTAACTTTGTATAGAAGATATTTGGATTTTGTAACAATTTTCTTTAATAAAACAGATAGTCTATAAAAGGAATACAAAAGAAGGTATAATCGAAAAAGACCCAAGGGCGGAGATGGTTGAGTTGTTGGTGTTGTGAAGGGGAGGTCACAGGTTCGATACCTGTGGCCTGTGGCTTCCTTTTTGGTATTTCCCTCCCCAAAATTTTTAAAAAGCCCCCATTTTTTTCAGCAAATTTCAAAATTAAAGCCCCCCATATTTTTTTAAAAAGCCACCCATATATATTTTTTTCAGCAAATTTAAAATTAAAGCCCCCCATATTTTTTTCAGCAAATTTCAAATTTCGCACATTTCTCACCAATCAAAGCCACCAGTCACCGTTCATCAGTAACCAATCACAGCCACCACTCACCATCCACCACTCGCCGGTCCGGCCATCAACAACGGAGGGAGGTTCATTTAGATCTAAATTAGGTAATTTTTTTAATTAGGAAATCAATTTTTTTATGCAATGGTGAAATTATATTATTCTCGAAATTGTTTTTTTACAATTATAAAGATACCAAATTCTGCCCACTACAATACCCACTGTCCATTGTAATTATACACAAATGATTTGATGCTTATATTGGTTTAATTTGTGACTTTTAGGATATATAGTTTTTTAAAGTTGTATTTTGGGTTTAACATGAATGAAAAATAGCATCTTCAACTTGAAAAACCAACTGTTATTACATAACAAAATTCTGCATACATAGATGCATTGTTGATTGCATAGTTGATTACATACAAGGAGAAAACATAGTACTTGTTACAGTAGCATCATAACATCAAGACTACTAAAGCTCAGCCAATTGTCCTTTTCCCTTTACCCTTAGTGAGTTCAATTGGGCCTTTTCCCTTTCTCTTCTTTGCTTGGATTTCTTCCCTAGTTGCCTGATTTGGTAGGCCTAGAACTTGTTCCGTTTTTCCTGGGATTGACAGAGTGTGAACTGGAGGAGGGTTTTTGGACATTGTGGCTTTTTTTGAGACAGCTTCATCTTCAGATGTTGAATGATAGCTAGAAACCCAACTATCATTAAAAAAAAGCTACTGTTAAAGGAGCTAAAATCGTCAGAGCTTGAGTCAACAACCTTTCGCTTAGGTGGTATTCTCTTATGAAAGCTACCTGTAGGAGGGTAGGGGAAATTCCAATCAGGTTTAGGAGACATTAGTTCTGATGAATCAGAGGATATTTCAATAACATTTGGCTTGGAAGTCATTATGGATGAGGTTTTTGATGGTGTAATGTTGTGTGTAATGTTGTGTTTATGTAATGGCCATTTAAAGTAAAGAGGATCACATAGTTCAATGTATAAGTAAATGTCATTAAAGGCTTGGTTGGTATGTGCAGGTAACTTCCTGCATTTAGGTGTAATATACACTTGACATTGTAACATGTACTAAACACTTGACATTGTACGTAACTTGTACTAATCCCACATTTTTCTTAATAAGTTAAAGTATACATATTAAATTTGTGGTAAGAAAAAACTTACAAATCATGAGAGAGGTATGTTGCTTTATATACAACAACAATCAAGAAAACACCTAGAGAAAGGAAGATGTATCGAGCCTAGCAATGTGAATAGTGTGTAATGATGAAATAGCCTTCCCCATAATTACTTGCAAGTTGCAAGTTGCAACAAAAACTGTTGGGAATTAAATATTCTAAAGATTAAGTATCGGGAAATTCTCAAAGTGATTAAGTCTGGTGGTTAAGTCTGCTAGTGTTTATCGTGGTTAAGTCTGCTACCTGGTTAAGTCTGGTCGTTGAAGATTAAGTCTGCTAGTGATTAATTCTGGTGAATACAGAATTAAGTCTGGTCGTTCAAGGTTATGTCTGGTTTACTAAAGTCAAATATACACGGTAGATAATATCTTACTCCATGTGCTCAGTCCTTATCTTATTCTCACAGAACAAGTTGTAAACATAGATACATGTTGTATCTTAGTTACTTACATACAAGATAAGATTGCAAGTAGTTCGATCAGACTTGATGTGACTTAACAATATATTGTAAAGATCTTCTTGTTCTACAAAAGAAGATCTTAGCTTAGTAGTCAAGTGTGCTTACTTAGAACTTGATAGAACTTTTCTAAAACATACAACAAGAACAACATCAACCTTTGTATCATTATCAATAATATTAATCGTTTGGTGAAAACACTTTTTGTGTTCTGTGTTAATCTCATAAGCATCACTGTTCCATTTCTATACAACAAATTACCTTCTAAGTGTGATTAAGTAAATTCTGCGTACTTGATCATATTAACTCAAGTATCACATACACAAAGCGACAAAGGTTTAACCACCTTAATAGTGTATCGATCGAAATCCTAACAAAAACCATTAATACTATACAGAGTATTATTTTAATTTTGCAATTTGCAACAAAAACCATTAATACTAGATTTTACTAATTTATAGTTGTAATATTTTCAAAATAAACATTTTATCCCACATTAGAATTGGGCCCAAACGTATCAAACATTTACAATTTTATATTGGTTTAATTTGTGGCTTGTACTAGCAGTACTAACTTTATAATAGCAGTACTAACTTTCACTAGCAGTAGTATCTTTTGTACTAGTAGTGGTAAATACTTGGTTTACTTATTTACAAATGATTTGATACTTATATTGGTTTAATTTGTGACTTGTAGGAGACATACGTTACCATTTGACCTCAACAATAGCATGGACAAGTCTTGGATGAAAACTAGTAGGACCAAGAAACAATATAGTGCTGGAGTACAAGCATTTATTCAGTATGCAGAACACAATTTGCAGAAGATGAGGAACATCGACCCACGAGGTAATAAACAACAGCTTAAGATGCCATGTCCGTGTATCTCATGTTTAAACCGCATAGAGCATAAAGTGGAGGATGTGCAGTTCCATTTATTCTGCCACGGGATTAATCAAAGCTACCCAAAATGGGATAAACATGGAGAAAATGATGAGCAAGCAACAACTGCCCAAATACCTGTTAATTCTACAACAGAGGAGTTTGTTGACGACACGGATTTCGACATGGATTTTGTTCCAGAAATTCCAATAGATGGCCCAACAACAATAAACATGGTTAATGCTACAAAAGAATGTTTTGATGAGGCTAACCTTGCCAAGTTTCAACAACTATTATTAGACGTAGAGAAGCCACTTTACAAAGGATGTCCTGACTTCACAAAGTTGTCCGCAATAGTTAAACTACTCAACTTGAAGGGTAAGTATGGAGCTTCTGATAAGTTCTTTACTGAATTACTAGGATTGTTGAAAAAGATGCTACCTGCTGGCAACGAAATGGTTGAAAAAACTTATGAGGCAAAAAAACTAGTGAGAATGATGGGATCAGGATACAAAAAGATACATGTATGTAGCAACAACTGCATTCTTTACTGGAAGGTTAACAAGGAGTTGACTGTTTGTCCAACTTGTGGGACATCAAGATGGAAGGTGGATAGTAAGACACATAAAGTGTACGAAAACATTCCGGCAAAGGTAATGTGGTACTTTCCAATTATACCAAGACTACAAAGCCTCTTTAAGTTAGAAAGTATTTCAGAAGATCTAACATGGCACGCAACAAGGAGGATAACAGATGGTGTTTTACGTCACCCCGCAGATTCACAGGCATGGCCTACCATAGATGAAAAATTCCCCGAAATTGCAGAAGATCCGAGAAATCTACAGCTAGGAATATCAGCTGATGGGGTTGATGTCAACTCAGGAAATAGGCATCACAGTGTATGGCCAGTTTTATCTGTCATATACAACCTTCCTCCATGGTTGTGTATGAAAAGAAAGTTTATCATGCTTTCGGTATTGATATCGGGATACCCGGGAAATGATATCGATGTATTTTTAGAACCGTTGGTTGATGATCTGCATACCTTATTCGAGGAAGGGGTTGATACATACGATGCTTCTAAAAAAGAAAACTTTAATCTGCGTGCCGTTGTGTTATGGACGATAAATGATTACCCTGCACTTGGTACATTATGTGGCTGCCCATACAGTGGATTCAAAGTTTGTGTAGTATGTGGGAAAGATACACACTGTGTTAGACTATCTACCTCATACAACCATCCGTTCAGAACGCAAAGGAAGGCGTTTAATGGACAAGAAGAACCACGTCATGCTCCAAATCCATTGACCGGGGAACAAATATACAACGAGGTACAACATATTGAAAATAAGTGGGGAAAAGGAAAAACCTCGAAAAACCAAGATCAAGATACCAGAGGCAGAGGTGGGAAGATTAAAAAGCAGAAAAGGAAAACAACAGAAGAAGAGGGTTGTTGGTGAGAGTATTGGAGGCATCATTCTGTTCCGCATTGTATTGACTTCATGCATGTAGAAAAGAATGTTGGTGAGAGTCTACTCAGAACTTTGCTGAATGTTCCTGGAAAGACAAAAGATGGAATGAATGCTCGACTGGATCTGGAAGAGTTGGGGATAAAAGAAGAGTTGTTTGCTAGGCAAGAAGCAGACAAAACAACACTACCTCCAGCAGGTTACACATTAACGAATGCTGAAAAAGACATCTTTTGTGAAACGTTAAGCAACATCAGGGTACCACAAGGCTATTGTTCAAATTTCTCTAGTTTGGTCAGCCTAAATGATAGGAAGCTCATTGGCCTTAAATCGCATGACTATCACATGCTAATGCAAGAGATTTTACCCATTGCTATACGTTCAGTCATGCACCCGCCCACACGATATGCTATTATCAGGTTTTGCTTTTTCTTTAAATCTATATGTAGGAAAGAAATCAGCTTGCAAGAACTAGATAAGATGCAAGAAGAACTTGTTGTTACACTGTGCCTACTCGAGAAGTTCTTTCCTCCGTCATTTTTTGATATTATGATACACTTGACTGTGCACCTAACTAGGGAGGTAAAATTATGTGGTCCCATATGCTTTCGGTGGATGTATCCCTTCGAAAGATGTATGAAGGTTATTAAAGGACATGTGCGAAACAGAAATAGACCAGAGGGATGCATTGCCGAGGAGACTATCGCGGAAGAAACAATGAAGATGAGGACGGAAAGCCATTGTCGGCCGGCAAACCAAGTGAAGTTTCCGGAGAATCCTTTCAGAAAGCACATTTGTATGTAATACAAAATACAGATGAAATTCAACCGTATATCGAGTAAGTATTACTAACACATGTCGATTTCGTTGCTTAAAATGTTCTATCAAATATAATAATCAAAGACATTTATTTGTTTCAGGCGACACAAGGAAGTTTTGAAAGGAAAAAACCCGGGTAAAAAACTTGCATTGCTGGAGAATGAGCACAGTAAATCTTTTGCTAAGTGGTTACTCGAAGAGGTAATTACTTGTATGTTGTTTATAATTGTTTGTTTGTTGCTATCATCATAATTGTCCCTCCTGTATATGACATTAGATAGAGGTCGACCAGCACACCATTTCATTATCCCAAACACTCCTATTCTTTAATTGTTTGTTTGTTCTTCCAGCAATTTAAAGGTAATATATACTTGTAATGAAATTCAGGTTGAGAGAGAGTTAGCGATATCCAATGATAGTGTATCAGAAACTGTGAGGTGGATATCATTTGGACCACGCGCCAGCGTAGTGAAATACGAGGCGTATAACATCAATGGGTATACATTCCGTACGAAAAGTAATGATGGCATAGTTTACCAGAACAGTGGGGTTAGTGTTGAGGCAGTAGATGTTCACATATCCAAAGAAGTTGCAACCACAAAAAAAAAACATGTTATTATGGGGTTTTACAAGAGATATGGGTACTAGATTACCGTTTCAGGCAAATTCCTCTTTTCAAATGTGATTGGATTAATCGCAAAACTCATGGGGTCAAACACGATACTCTTGGTTATACGTTGGTAGACCTGAATACTTTCGGCCACAAGGATGATCCGTTCATATTAGCGTCACAAGCAACAAAAGTGTTTTATGTGAAAGACCAGGTACAAAAAAAATTATCCATTGTCTTTAAAACACCTACCAAGAATTACAAAGATACATATGACGAAGTCGATGAGGAGTTTAGTACAGTCATTCACGAGGAAAATGAAAACGTATTGCCATGTGTATATAAAGAAGACTTGGGCAAGGAATCACGAAGTGACTACTATCGAACCGACATTGAAGGTATTGTTATACGAAAATCCAAGTGAAGTATGTCATGCTGCAAGTTAAGACTGCTAGTGTAACTGTTAAGGCTGTTGGTTGAAGTTAAGACTGCTGCTCAAGGCTAAGTGCAAGGTTACTGCTGGTATTGTTAAGTTAGTACTGTTAGATGAATAGTTGTTTTAGTATTAAATAGTTGTTCCTATAATTTAGCCTGTTGTAATGGATTTTGACTCAAAAAAGTCAAGCTTTTCAATGGCAATGAAAATTTTTACGGTTTTCACTGTTATATCCACTTGCAGTCAAGCTTTATTGTATTTTCAGTTTCCATTTATCATGTATATGCACTTGCAGGCACTTTAGTAACATGTTACTTCATTATAAAGTTGAAAATCGACTTTAGAAAGTCAAGTAATCTGGTTCCTAGGGGCAAGTAACATACTTACATACTACTGCATTAAACTAGATAGACTATAAAATCCCAGCATTGTAATGGGGCAAATTAAATGAAGAGTCATCACTAACAGTCTGAACTCAAAATATGACTCTATGATTTAGACACCTAAATAAATACTTCATGTGACCATATGTAACATCTTGAATTTAGTCACACAAACACTCAATGTGACTAATATCAAGGTTAATGATAACTGAGTTCACATTTTGCTATACATATTAGCCACATGAATATTTCACAGTGTGACTATTTTCAATGTATTGGTCACATATATTACCCTTATAATGTGGCCATAAACATAATTTAGATGCACATTTGTGGTATGGTGTGACTATTGTATAGCCTATAGTCACATGATTGTGCTACAATTAAATGTGACCATACACATTAGGAATAGGCAGGCAAACACACACTTAACTTTAGACACACATATTAACTTACGTGACCATTTGTATCGAATTATGGTCACACTTAATCATGTATGCCTATGGTTTAGTGTGACCGTATATGACATTTCGTCACACTGTTCAAGTGTGTGACATATATTTGTCACTTTTAAATGCATATCGTGACTATGCTTCAAACTTAATTTTCAGTTGTCACAAATTTCAAATTCATATGTGGCTAAATTTTCAACAAAAACTAGCAGTCACGCTTAAATAATGTGTGACAAACTTGAGTATATGATTTAGCCACATACACAATTACTTCGTGTGACCATATATGGATTTTGGTCACACTTTTCAATTGCGTGACATATATTTGTCACATATGTATATATATATAGTGTGACTAATGTTTCAACCGTATTTGTATCCGTCACACGTCCCAAATTATAAGTGACTAAAAAATCAAATTTTTTTTACCAGATACGTATAGTCACAAAAATATTCAAATGTGTGGCTGTAGCCTCAGATGTAATTCTGAAATGGTCACACAAGTCGGATCAAGTGTGGCTGTTTATTTTATTTTGGTACATTTAGTCACATAAAAAAGCCACTGTGTGGCTGTTCGAAAAACAGCATGTGTGACTAAATCCACATTCTGTACCAGTGTTAACCTCTTCACTTGGATTTGAGGTACTAGGAGATGACATAAATGCCATGTTTCCAATATTAGAACTAGTACCTCCAGTTTTCTTCAAATCTTGTTCCACAATTTTGAAGTTGCTATACAAGTCTATTAGTTCCATGGTGTCAAGGTCTGGCTTGTTCTTCCAGACAACAACATGTATAGCCCACTCTTCTGGTAAGCTTCTCAAAAATTTTGAGTTTAAATCTTCTTGAGGTATTTCAACCCCAAGAATAGCAAGTTGGCTCACAATATTCTGAAGCCTATTAAACATGTGGTCAAGAGATTCATTGTTGGTTGAGGAGAAGTTTTCAAACTGCTGCTTGAGCGGAGTCTTGTGGGTTTTCTTGGTGGCTTCATTTCCACCATACCTGGCAACAATAGCTTCAAATAATGACTTGACATCTTTGAACTTGCTGAAGTTTAAAAGTTGATCATTGGGAATGGTCATCATCAGCATACTTCTGGCCTTTAGGTTATTTTTCTTCTTTATTCTGTCTTCTGCAGATGTTGGGTGGAGTTGCAGAGTTGTCACCACTTTGCCTTCAACTGTTGATGTAGTGGTTGTAGGCTGGTAAGAGTTTCCATCTTCAATAATTTCTCAAAGTGCATAGTCTTGCACTTGGAAATACTGCTCTATTCTCAGCCTCCACATCTCAAACTCATTCTGTTTGAGCATGGGTAATTTTGCAGCAACATTCGTCTGAATAGATTCAATGTCCATTTTTTCTTCTTCTTCTTCTAAATCAAAGATATCAGCCTTGCTCTGATACCAATTGTTAGGATTCGTTACACTGAAAGGGTGTTAGACCTTTATAACGTGTGTATATGATATCTTGAGTTAATATGATTAAGTATGCGGAATCTACTTAACCACACTTAGAAGGTTATTTGGTTATGGAAATGGAACAGTTATGTTTGTTGTTTGAACAATGAGCAAAGAAAATATATCACCAAACGATTCAATATTATTCAAGAAATAATACGAGTGATCTTCACTATCACTAGGGTTACAAAACCTTGAATCTTAAGTTTTTATGACTAGAGATATTGTTATGTTTGTTCTTGATAACTAATATGAAAGTTCTATGAAAGGCACACACACAGTCACTAAGCTAAGATTTCTCTTTTATAGTCTAAGAGAGATCTTTACAATATTGTCAAGTCTTGTCGAGCACATGCTTTGCTTGTGTTGAGTGTGTCAGTCATTAAGATACAACATGTATCTGTGTTTTACAACTTGTTCTGTGAACAACTATCAAAGATATTGTCTACCGTATATACTTGACTTTTATACACAAATATCTTTTTCATACTTATCAACACAGCAGTAGAATACGCATCAGTTATCTACTCAGCAGCACAATCTTGATATACTAGCAGTAGAATTCTTGCGGCAACAGAATCTCTAACACTAGCAGTAGTATGAAATGCACTAGCAGTAGAATGATACTTAGTGTATTTCCTTGAGCAGAACTGATCTTGTAAACCTTTAATTCCCGATACTAATCTTCAGAATATTTAATTCCCAACAGAAAGAAAGCAAGATAGATTCACTCTCCTCTCTAAATCCCCAAAAGATATTTTGGCTTTAGAAAAGGCAAAGTTTATAGCTCCACCTCCGATGACAACTTCGGTTGAAAAAAGAAATAACAACAAGTTTTGTGAATTCCACGGAGAGGTAGGAGATAATACGGACGAATGCATGCACCTGAAAAGGCAAATAGAGGAGTTGCTCCAATACGAAAATCTGTCAAATGTGATCAAAGAGTTGAAGTAGAATGTTGGGAAAGACCAACCAAAAGCGGCCAAGAAAGGGGAAACATCCAGAAAGGACAAACCCTTTGCGATTCTAATGATACAAGCTTGGCATAGGGTGGCTAAACAAAGAATCACACAGAGTTTCTCTCCTGATCCAGAAATCTCATTCCTACCTTTAGGTGTTGAGGAAGGCACAGAAGGCCCAATGATTATTGAGGCAGAAATTGGGGGCCACTTATACACCGCATGTATGTGGATGGAGGGTCGGTCTCTCAAATATTATATGAGCACTGCTTTAAAAGGCTCCGGTCGGAGATAAGAAACCAAATGGTTCCGGCCATAGTGCCTCTTATCGAATTTAGTGGTGAAGTCATATGGCCAATGGGACAAATATCACTGCTGGTAAAAATTGGAGATGAAGAACACTCAACTTCCGCATGGATGAAATTCGTAGTAGTAAGGTCACAATCACCATACAATGGAATTATTGGAAGGCCGGTGGTTCGAAAGATACAAGGAGTCGCATCAACGGCTCATGGCATGCTGAAGTTCCTAGTGGAAGGAGGAATACTTACACTACGAAGCAGTAGGATTATCTCGCTTGAATGCACGATGGTCTCCGGACTGGAAGGACAACCTCCCGTCATTAACCAACCAGCGGAGGAATGAATCAAAGTGGCAATCCACCCAGAACATCCGGAACAAACGGTGGCTATAGGGTCTACTTTAACGGAGGAAGGCCGGAAAAAACTGTGTGATTTGCTCAGGAAAAATTTGGATGTGTTTGCTTGGTGTCCATCGGACATGACAGGTGTTCCGCGGCACATAGCGGAACATCATCTAAATGTACGCGAAGGATGCACTGCGGTCAGACAAAAGAAACGAGGTCAGGCATCAGAAAGAAACAAGGCAATAGAAGAAGAAGTAGAGAAGCTTGTTGACGCCGGTATTATGAAAGAAGTACACTATCACAGTTGGTTAGCTAATCCGGTAATGGTGAAAAAACATGATGACAGCTGGAGGATGTGTGTAGATTTTAAAGATCTGAACAAAGCATGCCCTAAAGACGGTTATCCGCTGCCAAAAATAGATTGGAAGGTTGAATACCTCTCCGGGTATCCTTTCAAATGCTTTCTAGATGCGTACAAGGGTTATCACCAGATTCAAATGGCAAAAGATGAGGAAGAGAAGACAACGTTCATTACAAATCAGGGGATATTTTGCTACTCAAAAATGCCGTTCGGACTGAAAAATGTTAGAGCAACATACCTGTGAAAACGTGGGGGGGGGGTGAATACGTTACCGTTTAAAAACTTTAAATCTTTTGTATCAAATATCCAACCAAGCTTGCCATAATATGAAAAATGCCAACTATAGTCTTATGACTAATATAAAGCATATAGTAAAACATGTTGTCACACAAGCATAAACATCAAGCCACAACACAAACAATAATATGGTGCAAGTATAAAAGTAAAGCAATAAGTAAAAGAAAGTGCAAACCGGACACGATGATTTATAGTGGTTCGGTCACGGAGCTCCTCTCCGCCCTACTCCACTCCCCGAGTACCCAACTCGAGAGTTACTTCACTAAATCAACAAGCTCCTATCTCGGCGGAGAAAACCTTACAAACGTCGCTTACACTTTTTCCGGTACAAAACTAAATACCGGGTTCTAGTTCGAGGTAGGAAACCTTCAATGGATGAAGACCACAAGTTCCCTAAGCTTGTTGTGATAGATCTTCATATATGTATGCTTGTGGTGGATGATGACTCAAGATCTCTGAGCTTGCTTCACATGATCATTTTGGGAGTATGCTTGCAACATAATGAAAGTTAGAAGCATTATGATCATGATAATGAGGGTGATTAATGTATGTTACTGCTGATCTAAATGTATGAAAACATAGTAGAGAGAATGTGTGTTCAAGTGGTGAGGAAATGGGTGGACAATGGACTGGTATTTATAGCCAAAAAGGTCAACAGACCACGAAACCAAAAAAAAAAGGTTCCGCGGGGTTCCGCCCTTTATAGAAAAGGGTTCCTTGGGGTCCTGACAGAAAATCTTCTAAAATCTTTGCAAATCTTGTTCAAATCTTTCCAAAATATTTACATAATCTTACTAGTATCCTACAAAGATATTTTCTTAGATTTCTCTAGGTTAGGATGATGCATGTAGTGATGTAACAATACATTTTCATTTTGATTAAAATGTATACAAAAGTTTGTTTGTAAAATGTATTACTTAACTAGTTAATATATGTTTAACAAGTTGTACCATGTTAGTTTATGTGTTACTAAAAATGTTAAACTACTTATGCTATTATTATGTCATTAACATCATTTTTAGAAGTATGTGAACACATTTGTTTTAGTTTGACACCGAAAGTGCACTTTGACACCTAATGTGGCACTTATCCTATTTTGACACCTAAAGTGCACTTTGACACCTAATGAGGTACTTATTTTATTTTGACATGAATACAACTTAGGAAACATGATGTATAAGTAAAAATACTTGTATATGCAAAATGTAAAGTGAGGTTTAAATAGCATGATAAACATATAAAATACTTAAAGACTCTAAAAGTATTTTAAACATTCTAAATGGTTTGTTAAGGGGTTTGATAATAATGCCACATAACAAACATGTACGAAACTGTGTTGTAGCATACGAGGACTTGAGACATCGAGAGGTGTTGAATGTATGTTGAGACAAAATATGATTACGAGTAACTTGTACATTTAACATTATGTATCAAGTTACATGTTTGTCATCAATCAAAACAAACGAGACTATATAGACTAAATATCGTAATATTTGCACTAACAATCTCCCCCTTTTTTATGATTACGAAATATGTAAACGTGATAGATAGTAAAATGTAAAAAGTTACTTGTGTCTGTATTACCTTCTACATTTCCTTCTCCGGTTACACTATTCTCCCCCTTTTTTCGAAACAAAAAGGGTGTGTCCTTGGAGTTTTAAACTTCATTTCTCCCCGAAAAGGTGAGCTTGCATCATCCCTAGTGAAGTTAAATTGTCTACTCCAATCCCCTATGGTTGTTGCGTCCCCTAGGTTATTGCCCTTATTTGGTAGCGGATCCATTGATCAAATTTAGACTCTTTACCTACATCAAGGTTAGTTTTGTGCAACATATATAAAAAAATATATGAGAAATGTATGATGAATAAAATGCACATAGCAAACGATACATGTGGGTAAGCTATGTTAGACTATCTTCTCCTATTTTTTGTAGAAACACAAAGGTGTGTCGAAGAATGAGAATGATTATGAATGCGTGCATGCTCCCCCTTGACGGTTGCTCCCCCCTTGATCGAGGCATCAATGTATGATTAAAAAGCTACAAAACAAATATTAGTATAATAGAAGTTTTGTCTTTAGACAAATATGTCATATACAACCAAGTGTATAGACGATGCAATATGAGTGCTTGATGGATATTCATCCTTGTTCGAGGGTGTCAAGAAGCACCTAAAATAAGGAAAATAATTGATGCAAACTTCATCCTTAGATGAGTATGTTATATTCAATCGAGTGTATATGATGATGAACCTACAATGAAAGAATTAGTGCAATATATTTCATCTTTTTGACAAAGAAAAATAAGATGTATATATGCAATATATAAATGATATAATCACAAGCAATTCAAAGTAGAGAACCATGATTATGAAATCAAAGATCTCATGAAGTGTAGTCTTCTAATAAGAATTACAATCATAAGAAAAACGAGAATATAATATGAAAAGAACCTACAAAATAATGCTTAGAAAGAAGATATGAAGTGAAGTTGGAATATTAAGAGTTAAAGTGAGTGAAGTTGGAATATTAAGAGTTAAAGTGAGTGGTGCTAGTGTTGGTGTCGATTTACTAGTAGGATTCATGTGGTGATAACTCAGTAGATGACTTAAGATTGATAAAAGTAAGTTTTCGCTAATCATGGTGGTGATGATTAGTGAAAGTGGTGATGGAAGGTGGTGGTGATAACGTAGACAACTATTAAAGAATTAGAAACACGTATGTATAGCAAATTCTATAAAAATAGAAAATATGGACTCATGCAATCCTTATCTAAAACTCACAACTTAAGGAATAAGCAAATACGGTGACTCTCGTAATGTATAAGGGTTATGATTCTAATAAGAACGAAATTCATTCATTGATTGATACAAATTATAAAAATGACCTATTCTAGGTGACAATGGGAGAGAGAGTATTAACATGGTTTTGACCGACATGATCTTTTATTACATTATCATCTACCAAAGATGATGTATCATGCCATAATATAAGCTTGAATGGAATTAAAGGAAGTGAAGACAATAAGCACCTAGGATCAGAAATTCCATATAAAAATAAAAAATAAAAATACTAAATACCTATATGAGGATGAGAATGGCATCATATGATGGGAGAGTGTTGGTTAGACCAACGTGTTGAGAAAGTGTTGGGAATGACAATTTTGATTAATATATCGTTTGCACTGACAATGACGTGCATGATATGTGTCGAGGAAGAAAATGATGAGATCCTATGATGGTGTTCTAGACAATGAAGTTGTGAGGTCCTGGTTTAAGAAAAATCCTAGATTCCATTTAAAGTAGTTGTTGGTTGTGGAGATGAAGAAGTTTGTCAAACACATGATGTGTTTTTCACTTGATGAGGTATTGGTGCAAACTTGTGATGTTCGGTTAAAAAGGCTTGAAACACTTGTGGTTTTATGAACCGATTTTAACTAAATGGTGTGTACCTATGTGTTGGTATTTTAGGGTGTAAGAAACATGAGTAAGTGTTCTTTAATACATTTTGACAAAAGACAATTATGTGAACGAATTTCTTTCCGCCTTAATCGGTGGACATCCAACATAATGTATAATGCTTCGAATGAAGAATGACGATAAATTATTTAGGAGGTTGCAGGTTAATGAAAGCGATGACCTTAGTAATATTTTTGCGGATGTTGGTTAGCATACAAAGAATTTCATCCTTGAAGTCACGTAGCTCTTCTCTATCATTGCGAGATCATCGCATGACGAGGCATGTAGTTTCCTCATAGGAGGTGTAGAGGATTAGAGTATTGTTATAACTAAATAGTGATGGAGGTGATTTTTGTAAAGCGAAAGCAATAATGAGATTTGGAAAGAGGTCGGTTGAAAGATACAAAAATGCAAAGCCATACCACTAAAACTTAATTATATATGCTTGAAAACTATATGCAAGTGTAGGGGTCCCATAAAATATATTACTAATCTACGTAGCAATAAAGGGATTACAATTATGCGAAAAGAGCATATAAAAGTTAAAACGAAATGAGATAACAAATGATTTGTTATCAATCTACAAAACAAATTTGTTGTCAGGCTTAGTCACTTAAGCATACTTATCTATTAATTAACACAATGATCTATGTGATTAATTTGTAGAATAAAAGGACTTCTAAATGTTTATCATACAAAAATCACTTTGACAAATTATAAATGCACAAGTAGCAAACAAGTAGTGTGACAAAGTCACAAAAGAAGCAAGATGAAAAGTTCATGCAAACCGTGTTTAAAATGTAACATTTTGGAGCATGTGTTATTTAGACCATCCTAAGCATAGATTTAATGAATGCCAACAAAAGACAAGAGCTTTTAAACATAGATACATCATATGAAAACATCATGTATCAAAATGGCATATCATGAGTTAATAAGTAACACGTTAATCTTGCGAAACATCATATAAAGAAAGAATGAAAATATCATGATAACGTCAAGATACTTAATCATATCAAACAAAAACATGTAATCAACAAATGTATGTGTAATGCAAGTAATTTTAATAAACTAAAGAAGAAAAAGGCATATCTACAACTTGTTTGATTAATATTCCTAAGGCGAGGCAAAATATCTTATTTTAACACTTACTTTAGGCAAGTATGGGAATAAAGATTTTTCAAGTTGGAGAATGAATATGAGACTATTACTAGCGGTGTTCAATTAAGGCTAAACACGACCATTTTTACGGGTTATACCCAACTTCTCTCCTTGAATCAATTTAACCGTTAGGTTAAATTGAGTTTCTAGTGCAATAGTGATGCGTGGTTTTGCAACCTTACAACAGGTTTTACCTCTCTAGGGATCTCAAGAGGCTTACAACCCCACCAGGCAGTGTACCTGACCGATGTAGTATAGTGTAGTGGTAAGTACGGGGGATTGATCGTTCTCCACAGGGAATAGTGTCGTTAGGATTGAAAAACTACTCTAATAGGTCTAAGGGTGAGAGAAGATTCTTTTTATGTTTTTATATTTTTATGAAAGCAAGTAAAATCTCGGGTTTGAAGGAGTGGGCGGAATTAGTTGCTAGTCAACTAACCCAAATAACTACAAATGCAAATAAAATAAAATACTGAAAATGAAAAGAGTGTGGTGAAACTTATATGGAGAGAAATGTGTTTACTTAGATTTCCTTACTCCCTAACTATCTTTTACCGGTTGATTAGTGTGTATTAATCGCGTGGATGACGGGTGTAACACCCCCAAAATATCGCAGCGGAACGATAGTGTCATGGGGATGCTACTTCAGGGCACAAAGTACGAGTTATAGAAAACGACCTCTAAATGAGACGTTTTGAAAAGTTACCATTCGAATAGATAAAAGTCATAGTTTACAAAACAAAAGATCCCAAAGTAGAATAACACATAAGTTTTTAAAGTGCATCGAATGGTAAATGATAAAAGCGAAAGTCTCCAAAAGCATGCCCTAAGACTCTCTGCTCCAAGCACCTGCTATCGCCTTACTAACCTGAGATAAACATGCTTAAAAGTGTCAACACAATGGTTGGTGAGTTCATAGAGTTTAGTGTAAAATGAATTGCATTTAAAATGAAGATTTTTCCAGCAAAGGCATTGTAAATCCACTCAGTTCCAAGCCTTGCCCATTCAAGACTTGCAACCTGTGTGTTCACAACCCACTGCTAATGTATAGTATGATCAAGTCACATGTGTATACGATATATGCATGCTTAATGTAAAGTATAGCCTACTGAACCTCACGACAAGAATAAGCAAGCATGCTTCATAGCTGGATTATATTCACCCAAGGCCATGAATCGTAGGCAAAGGGTGGGGGTGTCAACCCGATAGTACTATCAATACCTCTCCGTTGGCTCCATCCAGGAGTTAAACAGTGGTGAAAGAATATAGCGTATAGAATAGTTTTCCACATTAAGTCATATATCGTAATAAAACTACACATCATGATTAAGTGTATAAAAGCATAGCATATGAGTAAAATCGTCTTGAGTAATAACAAATAGTTTAAGCATGTATCTCCCCCAAAGAGTTTATAAAGCAGTTAAAATGAGTAAAAGTGGGGCTATGAAACTCACCTGATATGATGATACAACAATGCGATGAATATGAGATGAACGAGACAACAAGGCGCGAACACTAGCCGCAACCTAACATGAATGAATATGATCTACTTAGATGATGTAGTGGATGTTCATGCATATGTAACCTATACCACTCGTACTTTGAAAATAATAGTTATCGTCGATAAGTAATGTTTTTCCAAAACTTGGTAAAAATGTGTTCAACTTGTTACGTCAAAACTAGTCGTGTAATAATGTGTATAAAACGTTTGTGTTAGTCTCGGCGTTTTGAAAACCTTGGTATGTCTCATAATAGTCGCGTTAATAAACCTTTGATCTTACATGTTCCAACGGGTAAGAGATACGGCTCTCCATGGTTATTACTTGAAAAATATAGTTCCTAGTACGTAATTATATTTCCATTAAAAGCTGTCAACAATTTGTAGTATTTATCGAAGTTTAAACGCGTGTATCTTGGTCGTTACTAGCTCGTTTTCTACGTTCTTTATATCCGTGGTTTCGTATTAACATGTACTAATATATTTTCAGTAGCTCGGGTCATCTAGGTCTCGTTAAACGCCTCAGTTTGTCCGTCGAAAATCGTCCAACAGCACGCTATTTTCAGAAAATTAGTTTTCGTCGTTAAACTTTGAAAAATCATATCTCCTTCGTTATAAGCTCGTTTTTATCCCCGTTTTCGGCCATAGTTTCGTCTCGGAATGTATTTTCTAAATCTTTGGTCCAAAATTACCCACAACCTACTGAGTTGGCCACGTTTACAAAATAAGGACAGTAGCTATTTTATAGTTTCAAAAATGGGTTTTCCTAGTTTGTATCTTATCCAAAACCATCCAATCTACAACCAAACAACTCTCAATTCTACCATACACCTTCTTAGGGTGTCATGGGTCCCTAAACATCATCATCCAAGTTAATCTATCAAGGATCTACATACTTTCCATTTCTAGAGCTCAAAAGTTATAAAAAGTGTAAAAAGAGTGGTATAAACTAACATATACATGTAGATCTTGTATAAAAATGATATGAACATTATATTAACTTGGTAAAATTATGAATATGAGTTTTGACAAATTACTTGAAAGATTAGTGATAAAAAGATGATGAAAACCTAAGAAACCTTTGAGTTTGTATTTCAAAACCCTAAAAGGAATACTAGATGGACTTGATTATGGATGGATCTTGAAAGTTTGATGTTTTCTTCCTCTTGTTCTTGTCTTGCCGAACACACACACACACATATAGAGATGAGAGAGTTTTTTTTTGAGATATTATGTAAAATGAAGTGTATTATGGAAGCTAAGTGGGTATATTAGACAAGATATGATGGGCATTAATTGAGATAGGAAGTTTGCAAGTTGTGAGGTGTTTTGGGGGGTGTGAGGCCGGCGCACAAAGAGAGAAGGGGGGGGGGGCCTCTTTTGGATTAAACCTTGTGATGATTACATGTGTTTAGAAGTTTAATTTAATTAGTTTTAGGTGTAACCGGGTACCGTGTTTGCTAGAAATAAATTTTAACGGAGTTAGTCGGGACTTAATAAAGTCATAAAAATTACAAAAATATGTTGGGTACAAATATTGGGTGTTCGGGTAATTATCGTTTAGTTTTTACAAAAACCGTCGTAATTATATTAAATGTACGATATAAATTAAATAAATTCGCAAAATACCGGGTAAATGAATTTTATAATTTTCTTGACATTAAAATGAGTATAAAATATATCGGGACCATCGTGGGGATTGTCGGACGTGTTAGTCACATTTATTGATCGCGCGTTAACGTTTTAATTAAAAGTAATTATACGTAAAACGTCAAATGTAACAAAAATATTAATTTGATAAACCTACGAGTGGAATAGTATGAAAATGTAAATATGATGATATGCAGACTATTACTAGTCCGTATGCAATGTCCCTACTAATGACGCATGAATTCGCAGCTAAACCCATCCGGTTACGCGAATATGAATACCCGTAAACCACGTTTACGATGAAATGAA
Organism: Artemisia tridentata subsp. tridentata; assembly: GCA_021014915.2. Lineage (NCBI taxonomy): Eukaryota > Viridiplantae > Streptophyta > Magnoliopsida > Asterales > Asteraceae > Artemisia > Artemisia tridentata. The sequence continues at coordinate 276,647,903 of CP139506.1, forward strand.
TGATGGACATGAATAGTGATTTGTCGAGGTTAGGAAAGTGACCTGAAATTACGGGTTGTGACAGTCTCCCTCCCTAAAAGGAACTTCGTCCCGAAGTTCAGCTCGTTCGTTCTACAAACGTGCCTAATAGTCTGATTCGACAATGCAAACTTTCCCAAACTCGAGCATAGCCCTCAAAAGACCTCCTTTGGTTAATCCCTTAGGTAACCGATTTTTACTTAATCCCACAACTCATCAGACAAGAACTGTCATGCGATTAGGCTAAATCGGTTTGAGTGAGGACTTGACCTTTAGCTTGACTTTCGCAACTCATCAGACAAGAACTGTCACTAGAATCAAGCTAAAAAAATCAATCTGTATGAATTCAACATTCTTTGAAAGGTCTTTTGAAAGATTGGCTCGATTTTGGAATTGCTTACACCCATCAAATCACTACTACCAATATAACTAAGGTTGACGATGCTAGGTCTCAGATTAGTTGATGTTGTGTATAAGTCCTATACTAAGACTTAAATGCTACGAAAATAAGATAGTTGTTCAAGAGAATGTACCCGTCATGCTATCGTGGACGTGTTGGGTGACAGGATTTCCTAAGAAGTAAGCTCTGCCACGTGCGGGTGGAATCTCAATGGCCTCATCTTGTGGCCCTTCAATTGCTAATGCTAAGTTTGGACGATTGCCTCCTTGGTTAGGATTTCCTTTCAACTTAGGACAGGTATTCCGAAAGTGATCTGGGCTGTTGCACTCATAGCACGTCCTCTGGTTGTTCTTCATGTTGCCCACATTCACTAGTGTCCCACACTGACTCGCAAAATGGCCCAACTGGTTGCATTTTGTACACACACGGCAAGGCACAGACTTCTGATGATGATAACTACATTTTGCACACTTAGGATGTAGGCCTTCATACCCTCTCTGACCAGGACTAGTTGCCGCAAAGGTTCTTGCCTTCTTGTTGTCAGCTATCGTGCCCACTTGCTTGTGCGACTCGCTTGTTCCCTTCCTTTTATCACTGTTCCTCAAGCTTTCATTTCTAACCATTTCATCTGTCAGAGTCCCTGCTCTCAATATTGCACTTTGAATTGTAGTAGGCTCAGTTGTTTTCACCATCCCGCGAATTTCTGGGACAAGGCCATATATGTACCTCTCGATTCTCTTGGATTCGGGGGTAACCAAGTGAGGAACATGTTTGGCTAACTCATGAAATCGATCTGTGTAGTCTGCATGACCAGCCCCTACCATAGAGTGATGATAAAGTTCATCCTCCAGCTTCTGCATCTCGTTGTCCGGGCAGTATTCCTCCTTCAGTAATGCCTTAAAATCGTCCCATGTCATACCTACAGCTGCCTCTCTACCCCTAGCTTGAACCTGCGTATTCCACCATGTCAATGCCTTTCCTGACAGCCAGCATGCGGAATACTTCACCATCTGATGTGTTGCACAGTTACTAATGTCGATCACCGACTCCATCTTTTCGACCCATCGAGTATATGCCAACGCGCCTCCTACACCATTGAAATCTATTGGTTTGCATGCTGTGAATTCCTTGTATGAGCATCCAGTTCTATTGTTGTTGCTGCCATTACCATTCTGGCCTATACCATTGGTGTGGTTAATTCCGCTTTCGTGGTTTCCCAAGTTACTCATATGATCGCCAACTTGAGTGACAATAGTAGGAAGAAAGTTTTGAAGTTGTCGAGCGATGATGGCTTCAAAATCAGGATGTCCACCGTCGTTGTTATCATTGTTTTCAATGCCGCGACCACCTCCTCTACCTCCACGTCCACCAGTCCTTCCACCTCTTGGGGTTGCGCCTCCTCGGCCAGAGCTACGAGTCACTCTCCTTGGTGCCATGACTTTTCTGCGAGGAAGGACATTTAGTGAACGTCAGAGATGAGGGAAACCGTTGATTATCCAAAGTCTATACTTAACATCCTCATACGTAATACTATGCCGCCAGTTGTTTCCTAAGTTGTGCCAACACCGATCTACATGAGCATAGTCACATGTCCACGTGGGTCGTGAAGCATTTATAATTATGTTGGCCACCACAATTATAAATGTTTCCTTTCACAGGTGTACATGTCACCAGGCACACATATCTCAGTGATAGACGCTGCTTAAATGGGTATCTAGGGTATGTCACGTTCAGTACAAAGGATTCTCCCTTAGGTTCTAAGGTCACTGGGAAGTCTAATGTCTAATGGTTTCTCAAGAGTATCCTCAAGAGAACCCCCATCCTCAAGCAAATCATCAAATCTCTACAGCTAAGTAATAACCTTCATTTAACTCAGTCTCATGTCTCATCAAACAAGAACTGTCACAAGATCAAGTTAAATAATCAGTTATTACCGAGCTCCATATTTCTGATGACTCGACTAGAGTTTGGGACTTCCCCGTCGGTACCATAAAATATCTAATAGCGCAGGTCTAGACAAAAAGTTATCAGCAAGCGTACGTGTATGCAAAGTGCAAGGCGATAGGGAGGAGAGTCTAAATGTATGTAGTTATAGTCTAGGTTCTAAATGCAACCTAGTTCTCTATAACCTAGTCTCTGATACCATTCTGTAACACCCCCAAAATATCGCAGCGGAACGATAGTGTCATGGGGATGCTACTTCAGGGCACAAAGTACGAGTTATAGAAAACGACCTCTAAATGAGACGTTTTGAAAAGTTACCATTCGAATAGATAAAAGTCATAGTTTACAAAACAAAAGATCCCAAAGTAGAATAACACATAAGTTTTTAAAGTGCATCGAATGGTAAATGATAAAAGCGAAAGTCTCCAAAAGCATGCCCTAAGACTCTCTGCTCCAAGCACCTGCTATCGCCTTACTAACCTGAGATAAACATGCTTAAAAGTGTCAACACAATGGTTGGTGAGTTCATAGAGTTTAGTGTAAAATGAATTGCATTTAAAATGAAGATTTTTCCAGCAAAGGCATTGTAAATCCACTCAGTTCCAAGCCTTGCCCATTCAAGACTTGCAACCTGTGTGTTCACAACCCACTGCTAATGTATAGTATGATCAAGTCACATGTGTATACGATATATGCATGCTTAATGTAAAATATAGCCTACTGAACCTCACGACAAGAATAAGCAAGCATGCTTCATAGCTGGATTATATTCACCCAAGGCCATGAATCGTAGGCAAAGGGTGGGGGTGTCAACCCGATAGTACTATCAATACCTCTCCGTCGGCTCCATCCAGGAGTTAAACAGTGGTGAAAGAATATAGCGTATAGAATAGTTTTCCACATTAAGTCATATATCGTAATAAAACTACACATCATGATTAAGTGTATAAAAGCATAGCATATGAGTAAAATCGTCTTGAGTAATAACAAATAGTTTAAGCATGTATCTCCCCCAAAGAGTTTATAAAGCAGTTAAAATGAGTAAAAGTGGGGCTATGAAACTCACCTGATATGATGATACAACAATGCGATGAATATGAGATGAACGAGACAACAAGGCGCGAACACTAGCCGCAACCTAACATGAATGAATATGATCTACTTAGATGATGTAGTGGATGTTCATGCATATGTAACCTATACCACTCGTACTTTGAAAATAATAGTTATCGTCGATAAGTAATGTTTTTCCAAAACTTGGTAAAAATGTGTTCAACTTGTTACGTCAAAACTAGTCGTGTAATAATGTGTATAAAACGTTTGTGTTAGTCTCGGCGTTTTGAAAACCTTGGTATGTCTCATAATAGTCGCGTTAATAAACCTTTGATCTTACATGTTCCAACGGGTAAGAGATACGGCTCTCCATGGTTATTACTTGAAAAATATAGTTCCTAGTACGTAATTATATTTCCATTAAAAGCTGTCAACAATTTGTAGTATTTATCGAAGTTTAAACGCGTGTATCTTGGTCGTTACTAGCTCGTTTTCTACGTTCTTTATATCCGTGGTTTCGTATTAACATGTACTAATATATTTTCAGTAGCTCGGGTCATCTAGGTCTCGTTAAACGCCTCAGTTTGTCCGTCGAAAATCGTCCAACAGCACGCTATTTTCAGAAAATTAGTTTTCGTCGTTAAATTTTGAAAAATCATATCTCCTTCGTTATAAGCTCGTTTTTATCCCCGTTTTCGGCCATAGTTTCGTCTCGGAATGTATTTTCTAAATCTTTGGTCCAAAATTACCCACAACCTACTGAGTTGGCCACGTTTACAAAATAAGGACAGTAGCTATTTTATAGTTTCAAAAATGGGTTTTCCTAGTTTGTATCTTATCCAAAACCATCCAATCTACAACCAAACAACTCTCAATTCTACCATACACCTTCTTAGGGTGTCATGGGTCCCTAAACATCATCATCCAAGTTAATCTATCAAGGATCTACATACTTTCCATTTCTAGAGCTCAAAAGTTATAACAAGTGTAAAAAGAGTGGTATAAACTAACATATACATGTAGATCTTGTATAAAAATGATATGAACCTTATATTAACTTGGTAAAATTATGAATATGAGTTTTGACAACTTACTTGAAAGATTAGTGATAAAAAGATGATGAAAACCTAAGAAACCTTTGAGTTTGTATTTCAAAACCCTAAAAGGAATACTAGATGGACTTGATTATGGATGGATCTTGAAAGTTTGATGTTTTCTTCCTCTTGTTCTTGTCTTGCCGAACACACACACACAATATAGAGATGAGAGAGTTTTTTTTTGAGATATTATGTAAAATGAAGTGTATTATGGAAGCTAAGTGGGTATATTAGACAAGATATGATGGGCATTAATTGAGATAGGAAGTTTGCAAGTTGTGAGGTGTTTTGGGGGGTGTGAGGCCGGCGCACAAAGAGAGAAGGGGGGGGGCCTCTTTTGGATTAAACCTTGTGATGATTACATGTGTTTAGAAGTTTAATTTAATTAGTTTTAGGTGTAACCGGGTACCGTGTTTGCTAGAAATAAATTTTAACGGAGTTAGTCGGGACTTAATAAAGTCATAAAAATTACAAAAATATGTTGGGTACAAATATTGGGTGTTCGGGTAATTATCGTTTAGTTTTTACAAAAACCGTCGTAATTATATTAAATGTACGATATAAATTAAATAAATTCGCAAAATACCGGGTAAATGAATTTTATAATTTTCTTGACATTAAAATGAGTATAAAATATATCGGGACCATCGTGGGGATTGTCGGACGTGTTAGTCACATTTATTGATCGCGCGTTAACGTTTTAATTAAAAGTAATTATACGTAAAACGTCAAATGTAACAAAAATATTAATTTGATAAACCTACGAGTGGAATAGTATGAAAATGTAAATATGATGATATGCAGACTATTACTAGTCCGTATGCAATGTCCCTACTAATGACGCATGAATTCGCAGCTAAACCCATCCGGTTACGCGAATATGAATACCCGTAAACCACGTTTACGATGAAATGAATGATGGACATGAATAGTGATTTGTCGAGGTTAGGAAAGTGACCTGAAATTACGGGTTGTGACAACGGGTGTATTCCTTAATACCAATCGTGGGGTGGCGTACGTACTTCCCCAACTCTACAAGCTCCTACTTCACTCCTATGTCGAGCCGGCTAGGAAGCTCCTAACATGGGATCACTAGAATTCGCTCATGCATTAAATACAACCATAAAAACCTTAGTACGCATTGGTTCATGTTTCTTAAGACGTTCAAGCAAGTTACCGAATAGGAAGTTAGCCAGTTTTCTTAAGCCTAACATCGATGAACAATCATCCAATACAACTAATAACACACTAATAACCAATAATCAATAGCTAGGTTTCATTCGATCTAAGCAAACACAAGATAAATCTAGCCTAGCATGTTAATCAAAAGACAAGAACAAGATATAATCAAACAACACATAGACATATTGATTGATTAAATGAACACTTATCTTCAATTAAACATGGGAGATCCAAGGGTATGAAAACCCTTAAAAATGGCAGAAATTCGTCCTAGGGTTTCTCCTCCAAAGTTACACACAATAAGTTCCACACTAATGACAAAAAATTGCAAAACTATATATAGAGTTTAAGGGCTGACGGCGTCACGTTGTAGATCCTGACGCCGTCACCTCGCCGCTTTTAGGGTTCCTGGATGGCCTTCCTGACGCCGTCCCTCTTTAGTGCTCCAAAATCCGCTCTGGCCTATCAAGGGGTGACGCCGTCAGAATTGAGCTTGACGCCGTCCCTCTTTAATTTAAACCGTGATGGCTTTGATCACTTCAAAGGGTGACGCCGTCAGATTTTTCATGCAAAATTCTCTGGCTTATCATGAGTAATTTTCATATCCACCTCTTTTGCCAAGCCATGACGCCGTCTGGACCAATCCCTGACGCCGTCAAAGGTACTTTCCAGCATAATTTTGAGACTTTGCCATTTTCTTCACTTTTATGCTCCAAAAACGTCCAAAATGCTTCCTTTTCCAGATTTCTTCTCCAAAGTACCTAAAATGACAAAAGGAACGATTTAGGGCAATATTTGATCAAATAAATACGATTTAGGGCTTAAATGACCCCCTAAAAGCGGTACACTTTTCGCTTCATCAAATACCCTTACACTTGAGATTTGCTTGTCCTCAAGCAAATGCGCTTTTATTCTAATCAAAATACAAGTTAGGGGTCATTTAATGCTAATATAAAAGTAATTACAACAAATAATCGTTCCACTTTAATCATAATAAGCACGGAGATTACATACTAGCACCTCACAAGTAGTGTTTAGATACTCACATCTCTCAGGTGTCATCAAAATAAATCTCATAAATGAAAACGGAAAATATCTCTCACTACCTGTCATAGCAAATAGATTACCATAGGCTTGGGAAAGGATCGAAAACCTCCTCCACTAGGCGTAAGCACCTAAGATAAACTATCAAAGAGGGCTTTTAAATGGGTTATAACGTGAGGTGTAGGGATATGATAAACACGGTTTTGTTGGATAAGGGATATTTTACTGGTGGCGAGTTAAAGATCTTGATCAATTACATGTACTATACAATGTTGCTAAGCCAAGACTCGACTCAATCTTAAGCTAAAAACAAAATAACAAAAACATAAAATAAACATAAAATGAAACGGGATGGTAGTCCGTATGTTTTTTTTCTATTTTTCTTTTTCTCATTTTTTTTTTTTTTCATACACTTTTGCCCTACCATCCAAAATAATACATCATAGGGGCGTTGCATCCCCTTACACTTGAACTTTTACATAACTTTACAAATAACTATTCTAATGACTCGAATTAAGATAATCGAAACACTTGGAGTACTTTTAAAATATTTAGCACATATGGGGGTAATAAATGATGTTCTTCCCCATTACTCCATTACACTAGTACTTTACCCATGAGTCCCAATCGTCCCAAAACAATATGTACAAGGATATGACTCGACTTAGCAACCATGTAATCAATTAGATAATTAACTTGGGTTTAAACAAATGTTGTCACAATAATGCACTAAAATGAGTGCATACAAGGTAGGCTAAGGCGATTTGGGTGTACATTTAAGTGGGGTGTAAACAAATTCTTCCTTTAAGTAAAATGCTTAAAGGTCGAAACGAAAAGATAGGCTCTGAGGGGTGTACTAGGGGTATCGTGTACTAAAAATGAGTACAACGCAAAGGGTGTGGGAGAATTACTTGACCAATGTAGCCAATGTAATTATAAAAAAAACACAGGTGTAAAACAATGGGTTAATCCTGATGCCTCTTATCATGTAGTAAATCTAACTACACGAATGTAGTCTCACTTGTGGCCTCGGAATGGTCCTAACGCAAGTTCTAGAATCTAAGTGCTACCGGTACACACATCATAGCATAAATGCTTTTCCTACCAATTCTAGGGGCGAACCTCACATATTTGGGGGTGGAAAATTTTTTAGTGGTACGGTTTTTGTGCTAGTCATATAACTCCTATCCATGAGACGCTCATTAAGGTCAAAGTTTCACTCCTAAATGTTGTAAAAAAATTTAAATTTGGCACTAAAATTGCCCTAACAGGTATTTATCTCAGTTTTATTACACATCTACTATTAAACAAACAAAAAATCAAGCGTAAAAGCATTCTCTAATCGTACTTTATCCCCCCTTACACTTAAGATGAACATTGTCCCCAATGTTCAAATACAAAGATGTAAAAGTAATAAGGTAAAAGAATGAAATCAAATACTCCCCTGATTCGCTCGGTGGATAATGTGGTAACATGGTTAGATCTTCTTCCAAGAGAATGTAGAAGCTCCAAGACTAAAGCATCGCCATAAGCTTGATTCCACATACATCTCCTTGTCCAAAATAACCTGTTAAACCTGAGAAAACAAACACAAAAACCTGCATAACATCGGCGGGATAAATTCTATATATAAGGATATAATGCTTGTGGAATGATAATTTTGCAGATTCCTGGAGATTATAAGTTATAGATTTAATAAAAACTTTTTATGAAAACAAAACTTTCAAAAATTTCTGAAAATTAAAACCTGACGCCGTCAGGTTGTAAAGCCTGACGCCGTCAGAAATGATCTGACAGAATTCTCATGTTAAGTTTCCGGAAAATTTTTGGAAAAACCTATACCTTACTTCCTGGAATTCCTGCAAAACATCATTATGACTCGATACAAGCATTTGACTCAAACAAATACTAATATGTATGTTAATTTAATATTATTACGATTCATGTTCATTTGTTCTAATAAACCGATTTAGATTTCCCTTACACTTATCTTTTGCAAAATACCTTTATATGTAGTTAAGACGAAGTTAAAAACAAGATAAAGCATTTTCACAATTTAGTTTTGAACATGAATCAATAATAATAAAAATTAAACACACATACGGAAACAAATAAAATCAAACAAACAAATAACTAAATAAACAAACAAATAAGGCTTGCATGCAATAAAGAAAATCAATGTCACAAATGTTTAAAGGCCAAAAGATGCCTTATCCTAAACTATTACAGACCAAATTGTTCCAAAACATACAACCATAGATTAAATTGTTCAAACATCAAAACATCAAATCAAATAATCACTGGGGTGGGGGACCTTGGCGATAGTCGTAGTCAGGAGGGAGATGCCCGTAGTACCCATATGGTGGGTAGTCCTGCTCACGTCCCGGGAAAGGGGCAATCTGCAGGTGTGGGTCCAACTGATCACGTGTAGATAAATGCTGCATTTGACGAACAGTGTGATCATACATCCAGTCGAACCTCTCGTCCACCCGGGTTCTCCAAGTATCAACCTGGCCCATCCAGGTCCCCTGGTGAGCCTGCCAATCCCCTCTGCTCATGTTCCGGTAGTAATCTACTATACCAGCCTCATAACCTCCATGCTGCTGCTGCTGATGCTCCTCCTCCTCATCATCCCCACCATCATCACTCTCAGCTTCGTCTGGATGATACCACATAAAGGTCCCATCAAGCATCTCCATAACCACCTCCATCTATTTCAGGGACCTAACCTTCACTGTCCTGCATGCATCACCACCACTCAAATACCTCATGACCTCGGGCCTGAGGACTCCATAGGATCGGGCCAGCCGGGTGATAAACATCCCACCATAAATCCTGTCTCCTTCCCTTTCCCCAACTCCACCATGCAGAAAGCTAGCAACCCAAAATGGGATGTTGCAGTAAACCTCATTTGAGTAAATGGTGTACAAGTAGAAGACGTCTGAAGCAGTGACACGGTGGTGAGAGCTGTGGCGCCCTGTCAAGCCGTAGGTGAGACATCTATGGGTCAACCTAACCCTAGGTTCCCTGATTTGAGATGCCACAGTAGTCGAGGTGTACACCCCATCCCCAATAGTAGGCCAGAACATGGAACATCTAAAATCATTCCTCATCGACTCTCCATGCAACAACCTAGGCATGAACCCTGCTTGAGTGGTTTCATGCTGACTATACAACCCAAGTCTCCATCCAAACTCAGTAACCAAGCACGTCCTAAGCTCACCCCCCAGCCTGAAGTAGATTGTGGTTCTGCCCACATCGGTCCTTGCCTCAGCCATGTCAAAGTGAAAAGTGGCGAAGATTTCACGTACCAATTCGTCATAGACCGGCTCTTGAATTCTAAACAGGCTTTCCCACTGAGGGCCGGTAAATTCAACCGTATGAAAGCTTTGGAGAAAGGTTTGCTCAAGACCTTCCCTCCTCAGAAAGCTCCAATCTACCACGGCCCCATTTTCAACCTTGTGTTGTAGCAATTGGGTGTATTTAGTCGTGGCCGCATCGTCATCAAAGACACCCCAACTGAGGACCGTGTCTCCAAAGTTCCCTTGTTGAGATCGAGAGGAACTCCCTCTGCTGGGTCGTTGACGCTTACTCATTATCTGGAACAAAGCAAGGAGGAACAAAAGTGTTAATATGTGAATTAAAGATTTGGTGGAGCATCAGACAGGTCTGACGCCGTCACCCTTTGCTAGGTGACGCCGTCAGGTTCGACCAAATTCAAATCCGAAATTATGAGGGAAAAATCAATATTCAAACTTCAGGTTCATAAACCAAACGCCCCTTTTTACAGCAAAATGGGTGATTGGATCATAGGTTATGGTTCAAATTCGTGGCCTCCCAATTAGTGAATAGACCCATTTGATTGCCAATCATCAAATGCTTTAATTATTGCTAAATAACACTAATTAAAGGACGTTATGAGTTCTAAGCATGAATCAATCCTAGGGTTTCATGAGTTGGGGGTTTTCGAAATTTAAGAATCCTATGAGTAATTAAAGCGAAAAGAATGAATAAGAATTACTTACCACGTGGAGATTGATAACGTAAGTCGGTGAATTTGATCTTGAAAATTCGTGGGTGGGGTTGGAGTGGATATGGTTTGTGGGGTTTGTGATGAAAGTGATGGAAGTAAAGTTATTATTGCTGTGCAGACTGGGTGACGGCGTCACGTTCATAGTCTGACGCCGTCAGACCAGCGTATTTTTACCACTTTTTGCCAGTTTACAAATGAGCCCCTTGTACTTTAAGGGAGCAGCTAGTCAGGGTCAATAACCCTGATAGCTAGTCTCGTTAACAAGTTCCTCATGGGTCAAATGTTCTGTTACTGTCACGGGATGTAGTAAAATGTTGGAAAGGGTCGGTTGACTTCTCATTCAGGTTCCAATTTCCATCACGGCAGGTATTCAGGGAGTGAGAGGAACTTTTCCAGGAGGTTTTCGAAATGAGGGTGTGCTTTAATTGAGTTCTTCTCACACCTGGCTTAAAGCCAAAAGATCGTTTCCTAGCTTCATGAAAGTTAGGGAGCGTGACAACCATGCTTCCCACGAAAATGCTATGATCTTGAGAATTCTCTTTCTCGCGAGGGGTTCCAAATGGATAAGAGGGTTTTAAAGGTGAAGGCTCAGGGAGAGGGGTTTCATCATCCCATTCGTTGTATGGTTCATTAGGGACCGGGAGTTCAAAGATCTTCTCGATCTTTTTGTGTGAAGCTTCTTCCCTAATTTTCTCCTTTATTCTCGCGATAAATTTTTCTGCTAGTTCCATGAACATATCTTGAGTGTTTTTCAAGTGAGTCTCTAATTCCTGGATCCGTCTCTCTTGGTTGTTCACGAAAGTTAGCATTATCCCTTCAAATTCATCTTGTCGTGAGAATTGATGAAACGTATGTTTACCAATTGCGTTCACACACTCATCGGGATTTTCATCAGCCGTAGGTGTCTCGGCTTTCATTAATTTCTCTACCTGCCTTTTTATGTTTTCGAACAGCTGTTCTTGGGTTGCACTCATGCAATTTAAAATCCCTTCTTCCGAGAACGTTGAGTCTTTCCATTCTTCTTCTTCGTACTGTGCTAAGTCCTCAATGACTTCCCAGCACTTATCGACACTGAGCCTGCTCAGCCTTCCATTGGCAGCGTAATCTATGGTTCTTCGAGTTTGATGGTTTACGCCATCATAAAATCGTTGGATTTGTAGCCAAGGATCCATGCCATGGTGAGGGACTTTTTGGAGTAAGTCCTTGAATCGAGTCCATGCCTCGTAGAGGGTTTCGCCTTGACGTTGTTGGAACATCAAGATATCATTCCTTAGCTTGGTAGTTCTTCCTGGTGGGAAAAACTGAGCAAGGAAACGAGTGGTGAGATCATCCCAAGAGGTGATGGATCCTGCGGGTAGACGCTCTAGCCATTGACTAGCTTGGTCCCGCAAAGAGAATTGAAAGAGACGCAGTCGGGTCGTCTCTCGAGTGGCAACATCAAGGTCTATGGAATCAACGATTTTGAGAAAGTCCTTGAGATGTTGATTAGGATCTTCAGAACGAAGTCCATGGAATGCGCATCCGCTTTGCACCAACCGGATGGTGTCGGATCGCAAGGGTGTGACATTGGCTCCTTGAGTGAGCTCAATGGTGTTTCGATAGCCATGGTGGCTAGGACGAGAGTAGTCACCTAAGGTACGGGCTCTAGGAGGTAGTGGTGGTTGGTTGTTGGGATCAAGGATATTACCATCTTCCATGATGTCGGATGGTAATGGTTACGAACAAAGAAACGAAGAAAAAAGATAGACTAAAGAAAACCTAGAAAAATAAAATAAAAATCTCACTAGAAAGGAATCTAGTGAGTAGACCTATAAAAATAAAAATTCAACCTAAACAATAACTATTCCCCGGCAGCGGCGCCAAAAACTTGATGCGTGGTTTTGCAACCTTACAACAGGTTTTACCTCTCGAGGGATCTCAAGAGGCTTACAACCCCACCAGGCAGTGTACCTGACCGATGTAGTATAGTGTAGTGGTAAGTACGGGGGATTGATCGTTCTCCACAGGGAATAGTGTCGTTAGGATTGAAAAACTACTCTAATAGGTCTAAGGGTGAGAGAAGATTCTTTTTATGTTTTTATATTTTTATGAAAGCAAGTAAAATCTCGGGTTTGAAGGAGTGGGCGGAATTAGTTGCTAGTCAACTAACCCAAATAACTACAAATGCAAATAAAATAAAATACTGAAAATGAAAAGAGTGTGGTGAAACTTATATGGAGAGAAATGTGTTTACTTAGATTTCCTTACTCCCTAACTATCTTTTACCGGTTGATTAGTGTGTATTAATCGCGTGGATGACGGGTGTATTCCTTAATACCAATCGTGGGGTGGCGTACGTACTTCCCCAACTCTACAAGCTCCTACTTCAGTCCTATGTCGAGCCGGCTAGGAAGCTCCTAACATGGGATCACTAGAATTCGCTCATGCATTAAATACAACCATAAAAACCTTAGTACGCATTGGTTCATGTTTCTTAAGACGTTCAAGCAAGTTACCGAATAGGAAGTTAGCCAGTTTTCTTAAGCCTAACATCGATGAACAATCATCCAATACAACTAATAACACACTAATAACCAATAATCAATAGCTAGGTTTCATTCGATCTAAGCAAACACAAGATAAATCTAGCCTAGCATGTTAATCAAAAGACAAGAACAAGATATAATCAAACAACACATAGACATATTGATTGATTAAATGAACACTTATCTTCAATTAAACATGGGAGATCCAAGGGTATGAAAACCCTTAAAAATGGCAGAAATTCGTCCTAGGGTTTCTCCTCCAAAGTTACACACAATAAGTTCCACACTAATGACAAAAAATTGCAAAACTATATATAGAGTTTAAGGGCTGACGGCGTCACGTTGTAGATCCTGACGCCGTCACCTCGCCGCTTTTAGGGTTCCCGGATGGCCTTCCTGACGCCGTCCCTCTTTAGTGCTCCAAAATCCGCTCTGGCCTATCAAGGGGTGACGCCGTCAGAATTGAGCTTGACGTCGTCCCTCTTTAATTTAAACCGTGATGGCCTTGATCACTTCAAAGGGTGACGCCGTCAGATTTTTCATGCAAAATTCTCTGGCTTATCATGAGTAATTTTCATATCCACCTCTTTTGCCAAGCCATGACGCCGTCTGGACCAATCCCTGACGCCGTCAAAGGTACTTTCCAGCATAATTTTGAGACTTTGCCGTTTTCTTCACTTTTATGCTCCAAAAACGTCCAAAATGCTTCCTTTTCCAGATTTCTTCTCCAAAGTACCTAAAATGACAAAAGGAACGATTTAGGGCAATATTTGATCAAATAAATACGATTTAGGGCTTAAATGACCCCCTAAAAGCGGTACACTTTTCGCTTCATCAAATAGGTTCTATAGTAGTCATTCTCATGTTAGAAAGATAGGAATTCCTATTTTTGCCTATTGACGTATAAAAAAAATGATAGTTTGCCAATACTTGCCTTAATGTGACTCAACTAAATCCATTATAACTAAGGTGATGAAGATGTCATGTTATACACATGAATTTTAACAATGGTATGTTGATAAACAATATGTTTTAATCTTGTGTTTAGAATCTAAGGTTGTTCAAATTACATAGCTTATTGTATGATCTAATGGATGACATCTTTTATGTTGAGTTGAAGTGTGTACTTTAAATGTGATTTGATCATCTAAGACCAGGGAATGTGTTTGTGTGTGACAATGGAATATGTTAAATTAAGAATGTTCAAAGAAAGCTCTTTGGAATTTTTATTCAACAAGAATCTAAGTAAGCTTACCAACTTTAATAGATCTTGTGAGCAAGATTTGGTTATGATTCAAGCTTGGAAGGGAATAGATAAAGATTGTATCATTCAATAGGTTAGGTGATCGAATGATAAAATCACTATGCTTATGAAAATACAGATTAGAAGGTAAGTTAAGATGAATGCTAGTCCAAAGACCAATTCACAACTGAGGTGTAATGAAATTTCTTGTAACACAACCGTCCATGTCACAAGGAGGGAATGATGCATAGGATATACAATATCCTTTGTTACCTTTTTAACAAAAGGAACGATTAACGCATTGATTCTTTAGGTATAATGCTTTCCAAAATATCATGTTTTCCTAAATGAAGATATGAAGCTAAGATGTTTGAATCGGATAGTCCTATCCTAAATATACCCGGTCTCAAGATTATATTTACTAGATGATGACAAGAGGGATTCACTTGAGTTTCTTATGTATACTCCTCAAGAGGCATTGTCACTCGGGGTGCATGAGGTTGGCTTTGAGATTTCATTTTAACATATATTGTTAAAATGTTGATTTAAGGTTTAACGAAACTTATGCAAAGTTTTAACGACAAAGTATTACTTTGATTTATAATACTTTGATAGAACTACTTATACCTAATGGAAATTGATAAAAATGACCAAGAGCATCATGCTCATTTGATAGTGGAGGTTCTATCCATAATGAATCATCTAAGTCCTTATAGGTAGGAAAGTATGTTTGAGTTAGGTCAACGTGCATTTGATTCGGTACGAGTGTTGGACAAAGGGGTTTTTTTTAACAATGCACTCAACGGATTCAAATGATGGTAAGGATTGTGGATTGGTTAATCTAGGTGGTAGGTCTTCTAGTGTGTCTAAATAAGGATGTGGTGATGTAGAGGTTTGTTGTACTATGGGAGTACTTAGGTTGATTATTTGTTCATAGATGTTGAAAACAACAATGATGGATACTAATTCTTGTGGTCCATTTGTTGGTACAACTAGTGGGTGAAGTGCTTGAAGTTTTGGTAATGTTTGTGAAGCTTAGGGGCTGGGATATATCACAGAGGTGAATGTGATGAGATGATGGTGAAAGAACAAGTGACTTGTTAGGATAAATGTCAAAGTGGGGTAAGTGCCACAGTAGGTGTCAAAGTGGGATAAGTGTTCTAGTCGTGATAGGATAAGTGTTTTAACATATGTTGTTAAAATACTTGGGTGTTGATTTTTCAGATATGACTTTTAATGACTACAATCGTAAGTCAAATTTACTTGAATATTTCAGACGAAATACTTAAGTTGTCAATCCTACTTTGTTGAGATTATAAAGCTTAGGTCGCACTCAAGGATAGCAAGACTTGATAATACATCTTTAACATAAGTGTGAGTTATGACTCGATGTAAATCGTTTTGGAGGATGACACATTATTTTCATGTTAACCAAGTGAGGCAACATATGTAGATACAAGACAATGTCTATAGTCATAAGTTAGACTTGTGATTTTGATATTGTATGTAATCTTTGCAAATAATGAGTCCGGATTTGTTAGGAAGTTGTCAAGTCACAAAATAAGTAAAGCTAATGGGTGAAGGATGAGTAAAGGATGGAAGAATGTAGTTAATGTGTGTAATGATTGCAAAATTTTTGTGAACAGTGGTCCACGGATTGCAAGGAACCAATTTTAGGGTTCCTTCATTTATGGAGAAAGGTACCTTGGGTGGTTTTTGTGAATTTTCAAAATTTGATAACAGAAACTTATCCTATTTGTGAAAATGAAGTAATATGATCCTAATGAGTGTAAATACAATTGAAAAAGATCCTAATGATAAGAAATGAGTGATCTAGAGTGTGGGATCTAAACGAAAATTAAGATGTATTCTGAGATGACTGGTGGCACCAAAGGTTATAATGGGCGGACCCAAAAAATTGGTGCCGCACAAACCGTGGTCCAATTTTTGGCGGTGCCAAAAATTTACACGGGCGGAACCAAATTGTTGGTTCCGTCCCATCCGTGGGTGCTTGAAATGTTCACAGAGGGTATTTTTGACCCTCGTAAATTTGTTCAAATTCCGTAATTTTTCCTGGAACATGTGTAATTAATTAGTTGGGATAGAGAAACAACAATAAAACAAGTAAACACACATGTATGGGTATAGATCATGCAATGGGTAGTGATTTCACTAAAACGTGAAAAATGAAGATAGATAACATAACTATGTTATATTCCTGCAAGATAAACCGTTAGTTCACATGATAGATTAGTAGCAAACTTATCATCCCATAAAGCACATAATAGTTTATAAATTATTGTTAGTTATTGTACCAAACACCTTTTTCAAAGATACTATATGTTTAGATAATCATTGAAGGTAGTGACACATTTTAACACTTGAACTATTAGGTGGGAGTTTGTGCGAAACAACATTTTTAAAAATACTTGACTAGTTTTACTTAGTTCTCATTCCTAAGTGAATTATGCAAGATTTTAATATAACATATGCAAAGAAAGTTATCTAAGTCTATAAGCAATGCAAAAACAATTTTCCAACGTACTGCACAAAATCTAGCAAATGTCCTATTGTGCATAAACAAAAAATCGAAAAACAAGTGAATAAATAACATGGCAAGATTGATACTTATGTTACACAAACAATCAAGTGTAAACAACAATTTGCATATATGCAACCAACATAAACCAAAACAAGTAGTCATTTAGCATAGCATAAAACGAAAGATACTTTTCGTCACTTTGCGTTTAAATATGACGATACCAAGCTTGATTAGTTTCCTTATATTTATAAATATGACCAAATCTTTTAGTTTCAAAAGAAAGTATATCAATTTTCAAAATATACCAACTTAAATTGCCAGACTCAAAAGTTTGAGTATTTATGTCAAAACGAAACTTAATATTTTTGATACACTGTAGTATTTGGTTTATTTTACTTATTTAAAAATAGATTCAGGCCATGAGAGTGTTTTTAAATGAAAGTAGACTCAATTCTCTTTAAATTGATAGGTGGCACGACTCCTACGGACTTACAGTTAATTAGTTATGAATTTTTTAAGTTGGCAAAAATTGCATACTGTGCAGACCAAGGAACCCTTATCCAAAGGGTGAGGAACCCTTTAAGGTTCCGTCTAATCCGTGTCTCTCTGAGACAAAATGTCACAGAATGCTAAAAACATGTATTTTCGCATAGCGAGAATGTGTATGACTTACTAGATTTGGTAGTAAACTTATAATACACTTATTTTAACATCATTTCTACTTATGTGACTTATCTAATCATTTACGGAGATGATTTTTCAACTAAATTTCTAGTTACCCCAAACGCTCCTATAAAATCATATTTCTTCGTAAATTTGCTCTGAGCACATAATATGACACTTACAAATTCTTTTAATAAACCTTTTCTCTTATTTTTCAAGGAAACCTTCAAGCTTGTATACGAAGTTAGATTTAACAACAAAATTTCTAAGTATAATTAGCGAAACACTTTTCATATTATATTCCGCTTCAATGGTAATTTGATACATGGATCGTACTCTATTTTAAAAACCATTTGTTTTGAAAATAAGAGCCACGAGGCTCTGATACCAATTGTGAAAACGTAGAAGGGGGGTGAATACGTTACCATTTAAAAACTTTAATACTTTTGTATCAAATATCCAATCAAGCATGCCATAATATGAAAAATGTCAATTATAGTCTTATGACTAATATAAAGCATATAGTAAAACAAGTTGTCACACAAGCATAAACATCAAGCCACAACACAAACAATAATATGGTGGAAGTATAAAAGTAAAGCAATAAGTAAAAGAAAGTGCAAATCGGACACGATTATTTATAGTGGTTCGGTCACGGAGCTCCTCTCCGCCCTACTCCACTCCCCAAGTACCCAACTCGAGAGTTACTTCACTAAATCAACAAGCTCCCTTCTTGGCGGAGAAAACCTTACAAACATCGCTGTGGAAAACTAGAAGGGGGGGGGGTTGAATAGTTTTAGGTCTTTTTAATTTTATTATGAAAACTTTGTTTCCTTTTAAAACATTAGATTTGAGTTTATATAAAAAAAATGATACTTAAATAATATTATTAATTATATGTGTATCCTTTTAGATTTGTTATAAAAGTTTTCTTTTTATGAATGGAGTTTTAAATTGATCTTTATGTGAAATCAACTTCTAATTAATACTAACAGTTATATATGCCTATATGTATGAAAGTAATGACGATATAAAGAAATGAGTAAGAGATGGAAAGATCAAACCGAGACACGAGGGATTTATAGTGGTTCGGCTACAAGGACACCTTCCTTGCCCTACTCCACTCCCCGAGCACACCTTGCTCGAGAGTTTTCTTCACTACTTCAACAAGCTCCCTTATGGCGGAGAAAACCTTACACAACTTTGGCTTACACTGGTTTAACGACACAAAGCTAAATGTCGAGTTCTAATTGTAGCTAGAACCAATCTCACGACTTCAATCACAACTTGTTCACGACTTCTTCACGACGGCTTCACGACATCAACACAACGGCTTCACGACTTCTACACGACCACTTCACAACTTCTAAGCTACGGCTTCACGACTTCTACACGACGACTTCACAACTTCTAAGCTACGGCTTCACGACTTCTACATGACGACTTCACAACTTCTAAGCAACGGCTTCACGACTTCTACATGACGACTTCACAACTTCTAAGCTACGGCTTCACGACTTCTACATGACGACTTCACAACTTCTAAGTTATGGCTTCACGACTTCTACATGACGACTTCACAACTTCTAAGCTACGGATTCACGACTTCTACATGATGACTTCACAACTTCTAAGTTATGGCTTCACGACTTCTACATGACGACTTCACAACTTCTGAGTTATGACTTCACGACTTCTACACTACGGCTTCACAACTTCTACACCACGGCTTTACAACTTCTACATGACTTCTTTACACCACAACTACTTATACACCTTCTTCACTACTTACACACTATACATATCTAGTCACTTATGTTCACCCCTAATATACACACCTTATACACAAATGAATGAATGATTTACAAATTTTACTAAACTAACAACTTAAGTAACAAGATGATACTAAGTTGTAATACTTCTAATCTTGATTGATAGAAGTATTCTTCTTTTGGACTTGGATGGTAGAAGCTTGGATCACTTGGAAACCAATGCTTAAGAATCTATGATCAAAGGATTTTGGAAAGGATTTAGAAAGAAAAGAAGAGATTTAGAACAGAAGGTTTGAGGTGCAAAAGGTGAGAAAAAGTCCAGGGGAAGTCCAGTATTTATAGGCAAAAATGGACAGGCTGGAGGAGCGTGCCGGTCCCCTTAAATAGGGGGGCGGTCCCCGTAAAATTAAGGGGGCCGCCTTGTATATTTAATGGGGCCGCCCCTCTAGACCGTTGCCCAGTTTTGTCTTTTTGTGGGGAATGTTTTTTTGGAACATTTTTACCATTTTTGGTTGAAAATTTGAATTCATAATTTTATAAAAGATTAAACATTTTTATTTAATACCAAAAAAGATTTTCTAAAAGATATAAAATGTTTTGGGTCATTTTATAAAAAATCTAGTGATTAAGAAAATGTTCCTTTGATCATATAATGCATTAAGCATTTGTTCATTCATACCTTAAGTGATTAAGTTGTAGAAATGATATTCAATAAATTACTTTTTACTTATAATTTAGTTGATGATTTACATTTGTGATATCAAATAGGTATTATAAGTTTGATGTTTAGGTTTACATTTTGTTCAATTCAAAACAATAGAGTATATGAATAAGTATTGATAATGTTTTTAGGCAATTTTATTTTATATCAACAATTGCTTACAGTTTTTCGTAAAAACTAATACGGTCAAGTCGAGGATAAACAACTGACGTCCTATACAATATTCGAACTTAGCTTGACGTCGAGTCCTTCTTGGTACAACCGAACCCGTTATGTTTTATGGCTCACATAAAAAACCTTATGTTATGATTGCACAAACACATTAAACTATCAAAGTCTATTTGGTGATAATTGTGATGAAACAG
Organism: Artemisia tridentata subsp. tridentata; assembly: GCA_021014915.2. NCBI lineage: Eukaryota > Viridiplantae > Streptophyta > Magnoliopsida > Asterales > Asteraceae > Artemisia > Artemisia tridentata. The sequence continues at coordinate 276,668,505 of CP139506.1, forward strand.
TATGAATTTACAATTATGATCCATGAACAAATGATTAATGGATATATAATGACTAATCTAAATGAATTCATTGATAGAGAACCTTCAATGGATGAAGACCACAATGTTCCTAAGCTTGTTGTATAGATCTAGTCGATATGTACCTTGGTATTGGATGTGACTTCAAGATCTCGAGCTTGGCTTACAAGGTTATTATGGAGTATGCTTACAAATTATGAAAGTTAAAGCATATGATCATGATAATGAGGGTGTTTTAAATTATATTACTTGATTAAATGTATGAAATGTTAGGAGAATGTGTTCAATGGTGGAATGGTGACAATGGATGTATTTATGCCAAAAAGGTCAGCAGACCACGGAACCGAAAAAAGGGTTCCGCGGGGTTGCTCCCTTTATAGAAAAGGGTTCCTTGGGGGCCTGACAGAAGATCTTCCTAAATCTTTGCAAATCTTGTTCAAATCTTTCCAAACTATTTACATGATCTTACTAGTATTCTACAAATATATTTTCTTAGATTTCTCTAGGTTAGGATGATGCATGTGGTGATGTAACAATACATTTTCATTTTGATTAAAATGTATACAAAAGTTTGTTTGTAAAATATATTACTTAACTAGTTAATATATGTTTAGCAAGTTGTACGATGTTAGTTTATGTGTTACTAAAAATGTTAAACTACTTATGCTATTATAGGACTTAAGTTATTATGTCATTAACATTATTTTTAGAAGTATGTGAACACATTTGTATTAGTTTGACACCTAAAGTGCACTTTGACACCTAATGTGGCACTTATCCTATTTTGACACATAAAGTGCACTTTGACACCTAATGTGGCACTTATTTTATTTTGACATGAATACAACTTAGGAAACATGATGTACAAGTAAAAATACTTGTATATGCAAAATGTAAAGTGAGGTTTGAAATAGAATGATAAACCTATAAAATACTTAAAGACTCTAAAAGTATTTTAAACATTCTAAATGGTTTGTTAAGGGGTTTGATCATAATGCCACATAACAAAAATGTACGAACCTGTGTTGTAGCATACGAGGACTTGAGACGTCGAGAGGTGTTGAATGTATGTTGAGACAAAATATGATTACGAGTAACTTGTACATTTACCGTTATGTATCAAGTTACATGTTTGTCATCAATCAAAACAAACGAGACTGTATAGATTAAATATTATAATATTTGCACTAACAATACCAACGGCTAGTGGACAAGGCATTTCACAAACAAATCGGCAGGAACCTAGAGGTATACGTGGAAGATTTGGTGATAAAAGGTCGTACGGAAAATGAAATAATAAGAGACGTAGAGGAAACGTTCAGGACCTTGAGAAAGATAAACATGAAATAAAATCCCAAAAAATGCACCTTTGGGGTGGTAGAAGGAACGTTTCTTGGATACACAATAAACACCAACGGAATAAAAGCCTGCCCGGATAAAACAGAAGCCGTTCTAAGCCTTTAGTCTTCCAAATGCCTAAAAGACGTATAAAAACTGAATGGAAAGCTAGCAAGCCTAAACAGGTTCCTTGCCAAGTCCGCAGAAAAATCATTACCATTTTTCAAAACGCTCAAAAAATATACGAAAAGAGTGATTTTCATTGGACTGTGGAAGTAGAGGACGCATTCAAACAGATGAAAAAGCTGATAGCACAACTTCCGACATTAACGGCACCAGTGGAGAAGGAAGAGCTCATTATCTACCTCACGACAACAAAAGAGGCAGTAAGTGCGGTGCTCATAACGGAAAGAGAAGCTAAACAAATGCCAATCTATTTCGTCAACTGTGCCTTAAGAGGTCCGGAGATCAATTACACTCCCATGGAAAAGCTAGTGCTGGCTTTGGTACATGCCAGTAAGCGACTAAAGAGATATTTTCATGCACATACCGTAATAGTAATCACGGACCAGCCAATTAAACAGATACTGTCAAGACCGGAAGTAGCAGGGAGGCTATAAAAATAGAGTATAGAGCTGCGAGAGTATGATATACAATACAGACCAAGGGTGTCAGTCAAAGACCAGATTTTAAAATCTTGAATTGGTTACCTATGTAACCAAAATCACTAAGTTTAAACAATATTATTGGAAACCAAATGGCTTGTGTAATAATGGTATCCTTTGTTGTGTAAAAAACTCCCCAACCAAACCAAATGGTTGTGGGTTCAAGTCGACGTGTGAAATAGTTTGTGGTATAAATATTGTAAGATAGTTAAGCTTCATATATCAATATGTTTTCTAGCACACGGAACATTGGTTTTTTGATTCTTTGATGATATTCACCTTCAAATAAGCAAAAAACCAATGTTCCGTGTGCTAGAAAACATGTTGATATATAAACCCCCTTTCCCCATAAGATTAAAGAACGGAACATTTTTTTTATTCTCCAAAGGACAACGTTTTTGCTTTCCACTCTGATAATCTTTTTTTGAAAGTTTTTCACCACGGTGTACCTAGAATTTCCCCCTCATACATACCCCAATGGGAGAACCCAACTAAGTGAATGCAAATTCTCTTACACTAAAATTCATCCATCTCACCATGTCTTAGACATCACCCGCGACACCCCACTCCATATGAACTCAATTTGAATATGGAAAATAGTATCAAGGTTGTTGGGAATTAAATATTCTGAAGTTAGAGTATAGGAAAATACTTTAAGAAGAAGGTACTGCTGGTTCATGATCAAGGTACTGCTAGTACATCAAGGTACTGCTAATTCAAGTAAAAGGTACTGCTAGTAGAAAATGGTACTGCTGATCAGTGAGTCATAGAGCTGCTATAAGGATAAGATCGAAGAAGATATTATTTGTATGAGTCACTCTTATGCAAAAATAATATCTAGATATGTTCTCAGTCAACAAGTTGATGCATGTGCTTTCATTAATTCATTTGAACAACTTGAGAGATATAATCTTCCATACGCTAGCTCGACTTGATCTTTTGTAAGACAAGTGTTGATTAGACATAAAGCAATATTGTAAAAGATCTCTTGGACTATAAAAGAGATCTTAGACTAGTTAGTGATATACACGAATACATGTGAATGTACAAACTCATATCTGTTAAGACATAGAACAAACAAAAACATATATCACAAATCTAGAAACATAAGATTCAAGGTCTTTGTAACCCTAGGGATAAATTCAAGATCACTCGTATTATTTTGAATAATATCGAATCGTTTAGTGATAAACTTTCTTTGTTCATTGTTAAGTAACAAACATAATTCTTCCATTTCCATAACATACATAACCTTCTAAGTGTGATTAATTATATTCCGCGTACTTAATCATATAAACTCAATATATCATTACACACAAAGTATAGAAGGTTTAACCACCTTAACCGTGTGTCGAATCCTCTCAGTTGGTATCAGAGCGCCCAGGTTGATATAATTGAATTAGAAGAAATAGAAATGGATGCACATGATGCTCAAACAAATGTTGCTGCAAAGTTGCCCATGATCAAACCAAATGAGTTTGAGTTATGGAGGATGAGAATTGAGCAATATTTCATGGTCTAAGATTACACTCTTTGGGATATCATTATATATGGTGATTCTTTTTCACCAAGCTATTCAGATGTTGTCCTAGAAGGTAAAACACTCAGAAAAAGAAATACTGGACCAGTGTCAAATGAAGAGAAGATACTGAAGAGAAATGATCAGAAAGCAAGAAATTTGTTTCTTATGACCATTCCTAGTGAACAGATGTTATCTTTTACCAAGTATCTTGATGCAAAAACTCTTTTTGAAGAGATTTGTGCATATTTTGGTGGTAATGAAACTACCAAAAAGACACAGAAGACACTACTAAAGCAACAATTTGAAAACTTTACTGCTTTTAGTAATGAGTCTCTTGATAAGCTATTCTCAAGGCTACACAAGCTTGTCAGTCAGTTGGCTGTGTTGGGTGTTGAGACAGAGAAGGAAGATCTCAACATGAAGTTTTTGAGAAGTCTACCTGATGAGTTCCATACTCATGTTGTTGTCTGGATGAACAAACCAGACATTGAAACAATGAAGCTCAATGATTTGTACAACAACTTCAAAATTGTTGAACAAAGTCTTAAAAAGTCTGGAATTTATGGTACTAGTTCTGGGAATGTGGCACTTTTGTCATCTCCTAGTATTGGTAAGTCTGAAAAGGTAGAAGAAGTTGAAGGTGTTTCTAATGCTACTTATGGTGGTCCTTCTACTAGTTCACAAAAGACTGTTGCAGGACTTGGTGATCCAGCATTCTATGTATTCATGTCTAGTCAATCTAGTGGTTCTTCTCTAAATCATGAAGACCTTGAGCAGGTTGATGGTGATGATTTGGAAGAGATGGACATCAAATGGCAGGTTGCTTTGCTTAGCATGAGGGCCAAGAAGCATTTGCAGAGAACTGGGAAGCAAATTACCATAAATGGTAATGACACTGCTGGGTTTGACAAGAAGAAAGTGGAATGTTTCAACTGTCATAGGTTGGGACACTTTGCTAAGGAGTGTAGAAGCCCAAGGAAGCAAGAAAATAGAAACACATGGTATAAGCAAGATAGGAAAAAGGAAGTTACTGTTGAAGAGCCAAAGGCTATGTTGGCTATTGATGGTATTGGTTATGATTGGAGCTCTATGGCTATTGAAGAGGAAGCACCACCAAATGCTGCTCTTATGGCCAATGAATTTGCTCTAATGGCCCATTCTGATTCAGAGGTAAATTCTATTCAAAATTGTACTGAATCATGTCCTAATCTTAAAGCTTATGAAGACCTTAGTAAGAGATTTGATGCTCATAGAGCAGAGCTAATTGATACTCTTTTTAATTTAGCTAATCACAAAAGAGGTCTAGGTGTTGTAGAAAAACAAGTCTTACATTTTAAAAGTAATGAATCTAATTTTACTAATGACATCAATATACTAAAAAATGACATTAAGATCAGAGATGAGTGTATTGTTGAGTTGAATGATTCATTAGCTAAACACAAAAATGAAAGAGAAAATGTTAAGATATCTGTGGATGTTTTGGCTCATGCCTCAGATGGATTCAATAAGCTTTGGGAAGCTCAAGTAATTGATAAGGTTAATTCTGGTGTTGGATTTAAGTCTGTCCCCCCACCATACAGAGGTGTTCATTCACCTCCAGGTATTGATTTAGCACACACAGGATTAGCTGAGTTTCAAGAACCAATCATGGAATATGGTTCTAAGGCCACTAAGAGTCCTAAGATAGAAAAGGTAAGTAAAAGTTTAGATAAAACTTTATCTTATCAGGACAAGGTGTCCTTTGTTAAGAAAGGAGATGCTATAGTTGTTGAAGATTGTACAACTGATAGTGATGATGATGAAGAAGAACAGGTTATGTCTAAACCTGTATTGGTTAAGAAAGTAGGAACAAGTGTTCCTAAGATAGTCAATCACAACACTAACAGGCCTAAGTCAAATGTTAAGACTATTAGGAAACCAATTAGATATTGTGAACAATATAGAACTACAAACAAGCCCCGAGGTAACCAAAGGAATTGGAACAACCTCAAGTCTAACCAATTAGGTGATGACTTTGCTTTTTACAACAAAGCTTGTTATACATGTGGTAGTTTTGACCATCTTGCAGCTTTCTGCAACCAATGGGTAACTGGGTATGAAAACAATAGGGTGAACTACAAAAGGCAAACTCCTCACACTCACTTTCACTCTAACACTCATAGAACAAAACCCAGAACAGTCTCAAACAAGTCTGGACCAAAAGGTCCTGATAGACAAAAAGGTCCTGCTAATACAGACAAAAAGGTACTGCCAGTACAAATAAAAGGTACGGGTAGAACAAAAGGTACTGTTAGACCTTTGATGACTGTTAACCCAAAATCAACAGCTAAGGATGCAAAAACAACTTTCATACATGCATCTACAACTGTTCTAAGGCCCATTCAAACAAAGGCAGTGGTCCACAAACTCATTTGGAGACCAAAGAGTTCAACTAAAAAGTTAGCAGACTCTGCTGCTAAGCATGTGGTTCACTCTGCTGCTAAGGGAAATAGGGCAAATGTTGTTAAGGCCTCAGCATGTTGGATTCTTAAATCCAATGTTGCATCAACTGTCCTTAAAAGATTAAATTACATTGATGCAAGAGGCAGATCCAAGTCAGTAATGGCTTGGATCCCCAAAGAAAACTAACACTCTTATTTGTGTGCAGGAACATTCAACTGATAAACAAGAAGATCAAGGATACTCAGATAGTGGATGTTCAAGGCACTTGACAGGCAACATGTCTTATCTTTCAGATTTTGAAGCTTTCAATGGAGGATATGTTACCTTTGGAGGTGGTTTTCGTGGCAAAATTTCTGGTAAAGGTACAATCAAAACCGGAAATTTAGATTTTGAAGATGTGTACTATGTACAAGAGCTAAAGTATAATCTTTTTAGTGTCTCACAAATGTGTGACAAAAAGAACAATGTTCTCTTTACTGACACTGAATGTCTTGTTCTATCTAAGGATTTTAAGATGCCTGATGAAAGTCAAGTGCTTCTTAGAATTCCTAGAAAGGCCAATATGTATAGTGTTGATATGAAGAACATTATTCCTAAAAAGGATTTAACTTGTCTTGTTGCAAAAGCCACATTGGATGAATCAATGTTATGGCATAGAAGGCTTGGTCATATTAATTTCAAAACCATAAATAAAATTGTTAAGAATGGTTTGGTAAGAGGTTTACCTCACAAAAGATTTGAAAATGATCAAACATGCATTGCTTGTCTAAAAGGCAAACAACACAAAGCCACTTGTAAGCCCAAGATTTTTAACTCTATCAATCAGTCATTGTTTATGCTTCATATGGACTTATTTGGACCAGTTTCAGTAAGGAGTATGCAACATAAGAAATATTGTCTTGTTATAACTGATGACTATAGCAGATTTACATGGGTTTTCTTTTTAGTGTCTAAGGATGAAACATCAACCATCCTTAAGGACTTCATTACACAGATAGAAAATCAAGTAAGCAAGAAAGTCAAAGTCATTAGGTGTGATAATGGGACAGAATTCAAAAATAGAGTTATGGATGATTTCTGCAAAGAAAAAGGTATTAGGAGAGAATATAGTGTTGCTAGAACTCCTCAACAGAATGGAGTGGCTGAAAGAAAGAATAGAACACTAATTGAAGCTGCTAGAACAATGTTAGCTGATTCTAAGCTACCTATAATCTTTTGGGCAGAGGCAATCAACACTGCTTGCTATGTTCAAAATAGAGTTTTAGTTGTGCAGCCTCACAATAAGACATCATATGAACTCTTTAATGGTAGAACTCCTGCAATAGGATTTCTTAGACCTTTTGGATGTCATGTGACAATTCTCAATACCTTAGACCATTTAGGAAAATTTGATGGTAAAGCAGATCAAGGTTTCTTAGTTGGATATTCTCTTGTTAGCAAAGCCTTTAGAGTTTACAACTTAAGAACTGAGAAAGTACAAGAAGAATTACATGTGGAGTTTCTGGAAAACAAATCCAATGTAGTAGGCCAAGGACCAAAATGGATATTTGATCTTGAGTATCTAAAAAATTCTATGAATTATATACCTTTTGTTGCAGAAACTAATAATTTTTCAGGTTCACAAGCAACAAATGAGGCAGAGTTAGAAAAGGATCAACATGATGGCACAATACCAATATGGTCAAATGCAAGTGTGAAATCAACTTCAACAAATGATGTATCTTCTTCTAGTAAAGCTAAAGGAGATGTTGAAGATGACAACAAGGATGATGGAACAAAGGAACAACTCAATATTTCAAATATTGATGGTACTGCTGACACAGAGCAAGGTACTGCTAGTATCTATAAAGGTACTGTTAGTACATTTGGAGGTACGGCTAGTTCATTTGAAGATACTGCTGGTCCTTCAACTTCAAGAGAAGCAGAGTTCCAAGAAGATGAAGTGGATTTGGGTAATCTTCCACCATCTTATCAAGTTCCTTCTACACCACATACAAGGATTCACAAAGTTCACTCCCTGGATAATGTGATTGGAGATGTACAATCTGGTGTGAAGACAAGGAGACAACTGGTCTCTTCAGACCAACAAGGGATTCTTGATGCCCTTTATGCTTCAAAACAGCATGAGGTTTCAAACTCTTGCTTATTTGTATGTTTTCTCTCTCAAAAGGAACCAAAGAATATTCTTACAGCTCTAGATGATTCAAGCTGGGTAGAGGCTATGCAAGAAGAGCTTCTTCAGTTCAAGATTCAAAAGGTTTGGGTGCTAGTTGATTTACCTAGGAATGAAAAGGTGATTGGCACTAGATGGGTTTTTAAGAACAAAAGGGATGAAAGAGGGATAGTTATTAGAAATAAGGCTAGATTAGTAGCCCAAGGGTACACACAAGAAGAAGGGATAGATTATGATGAATTTTATGCTCCAGTAGCAAGGATTGAGGCAATTAGGCTGTTTCTAGCTTATGCTTCATTTTTAGGCTTCACAGTCTACCAAATGGATGTCAAGAGTGCATTTTTATAAGGTACAATTGGAGAAGAGGTGTATGTTTCACAACCTCCAGGCTTCATTGACCCTGACCATCCAAACAAAGTGTACAGAGTAATTAAAGCTCTATATGGCCTTCATCAGGCTCCAAGAGCTTGGTATGCAACACTTGCTTCCTATTTATTAGAAAATGGATTTCAAAGAGGAAAGATTGATCAGACACTTTTCATCAAACAGCACAAGAAGGATCTTCTGTTAGTGCAGGTATATGTGGATGACATTATCTTTGGATCTACAAGGAAGGAAATGTGTTTAGAATTCGAGAAGCTTATGCATGATAAGTTTCAGATGAGTTCTATGGGAGAACTCACATTCTTTTTGGGTTTGCAAATTAAACAATCATCTGAAGGCATTTTTATCTCTCAAGATAATTATGTTGCAGAAATTCTTAGAAAGTTTCAATTTGCTGATTCAAAAATGGCAAGCACACCAATGGACTCAGAGAAGCACCTTCTGAAAGATGAAGATGGAGAGAATGTAGATGTGCACACTTACAGATCTATGATAGGCTCTTTGATGTATCTTACATCATCTAGACCTGACATCATGTTCCCTGTTTGTGTTTGTGCAAGATTTCAAGTTACTCCGAAGGTTTCTCATTTAACTGCAGTCAAGAGAATTTTTAGATATCTCAAAGGACAACCAAGGTTGGGTATATGGTATTCTAGAGACCCTCCTTTTGACTTAGTAGCATTTTCGGATAGTGATTATGCTGGTGCTAGCTTGGACAGAAAGTCAACAACTGGAGGATGTCAATTCCTTGGATGTAGACTTGTCTCATGGCAGTGTAAGAAGCAAACAAGTGTGGAAAATTCAACAACTGAAGCTGAATATATAGTTGCTGCAAGTTGCTTTGCTCAAGTCTTATGGCTTCAAAACCAACTTCTTGACTATGGGTACAATTTCTTAAACACTGTTATTCATATTGATAATAGTAGTACAATTTGTATTATTAGAAATCCAGTGCAACATTCTAAAACAAAACACATTGAAATTAGACATCACTTTATTAGAGATTGCAATGAGAAAAGATTAATTCAAGTAATGAAAATTGCTTCAGAGTATAATTTTGCAGATCTACTTACAAAAACTCTTGATGTTGGAAGATTTGAGTACTTGGTAGCAAGTATTGGAATGCTTAATCTTTAAATTTTTCAAATGATGTGTTTATGTACATAAATTTTTGTTGGTACTGCTGGATTTATAAGGTACTGCTAATATATCAAAAATGTAAATTGTGTTATTCATACAGTTGGTTCTATGCTTATTCTAATGCAAGACAAGTACTTTGTACATTGTTCTTTTGGTTTTAGACTAACTATTTCAGGTATGAATATGTGAACACAAAGGAGATTTCAAGTGAAATGGGAGCAGCAGAATGCTTATCAAATTGCTAACATAGTAGGTTTATGATGGACTGAGTTTAGGAATTTAAACTCCTTAAAACTTCTTTCTTGAAACCTAGTTATGATATTTCACATTGAATTGATGACTTAGTTGATCAGATAGTAACTGATACAACTCACTTTCTATCATGTTATACTTTCAAGTATAATGAGCAAGTCTAAGGACATCTGATAGAAAGAACAGCTAGTAAAAGTGAATCTAACACTTGTGTTAGAAGCAACAATTACTATGAGCTGGAAACCCTGTCAAGAAAATCTTTTGAATAGATTTATCTTTACACAGGCAGTTATTTATAACTGAAAAACATTGGTTCTCACACAACCAGAGGTTGCTTTAAACCGAAATTTTGATTAAGTGTCTGTTACACACTTAATCCTTTCAAAATGGTTGGAAGCAGTATGATTTTTCAATTCTAAAATCATGAACATACTGCTAAGTCAAATAATTTCTTAAACAAGGTTTTTCAAGAGATTCACAAAAACCATCCATTGATGGATCATGAATCGAAATGTCCACTGATTCACCTCTCATAGGAGTTAACACACCTAGAAGTGATGAGGACATCAACTTAAACTTTTAAGGAATTGATGGCTTCATGTACAATATTGTTTGACAACAAGTTCACATTGATAGATCAGTCAAAGGTACATAGTGAGATCTTCCAAACAAGGGGAGGAAACAAAAGTTATTTGCTTCAGGGGAGGTTACAATCTCAGAGAAGAAAATAATTGCCCAGAAAAGGAAGAATAATCCAATAAAAGGAAGGAGAAGATAAGAGTATACAAGATAATGACATAGAGGTTGAAAATGACAAGAATAGATCATATATTCAGAAGGGATGAAGCATTCCTAAAGGAGAAAGTTCTATCTAGATCAAACGAAGGAAAGTTTCAATTTCAGTTCATTATGTTTGTTCATCACTTGCAAAGGCATGCTGATAGATGATTTCACTTGTTGAAATCATTGCCTCTTACAATTCCTCCATCCAAGGAAATTGCACCATCTTTTGGTTCAATGTTTTGATATTGCTGAAGTCAAAGAAGAAGAAAGCAGATCAGTTCAGAATAAGAAGAATAGTTCAGATTCATGAAGTGTTTGAAAGATCTTCTCAAGTCCTCATTTAATTCAGAAAACATGTTTGAAATGATTCACATGTTTAGAGGAGGATTGTTTGGAATTAAATATTCTGAAGTTAGAGTATAGGAAAATACTTTAAGAAGAAGGTACTGCTGGTTCATGATCAAGGTACTGCTAGTACATCAAGGTACTGCTAGAACAAGAAGGTACTGCTAGGTCAAGTAGAAGGTACTGCTAGTAGAAAATGGTACTGCTGATCAGTGAGTCATAGAGCTGCTATAAGGATAAGATCGAAGAAGATATTATTTGTATGAGTCACTCTTATGCAAAAATAATATCTAGATATGTTCTCAGTCAACAAGTTGATGCATGTGCTTTCATTAATTCATTTGAACAACTTGAGAGATATAATCTTCCATACGCTAGCTCGACTTGATCTTTTGTAAGACAAGTGTTGATTAGACATAAAGCAATATTGTAAAAGATCTCTTGGACTATAAAAGAGATCTTAGACTAGTTAGTGATATACACAAATACATGTGAATGTACAAACTCATATCTGTTAAGACATAGAACAAACAAAAACATATATCACAAATCTAGAAACATAAGATTCAAGGTCTTTGTAACCCTAGTGATAAATTCAAGATCACTCGTATTATTTTGAATAATATTGAATCGTTTAGTGATAAACTTTCTTTGTTCATTGTTAAGTAGCAAACATAATTCTTCCATTTCCATAACATACATAACCTTCTAAGTGTGATTAAGTAAATTCCGCGTACTTAATCATATAAACTCAATATATCATTACACACAAAGTATACAAGGTTTAACCACCTTAACCGTGTGTCGAATCCTCTCAAAGGTGATCCGGTGGGACAACACTCTGAAGGCACATTTTTGTTTTTCACTTTTCCTTTAGATGTCAAGCCTAATACTGAGTACTAGTATCAAGAAAAGGATGACAAATGACCTCTCCATCTTAAGAAAACACGACACTGTTTATTAGAGAATACACTGAAAATCATAAGCATTTCCTTCTAGATAAGTTACATATTTTCTCATTGTCATTGACTTATCGTTACAAGTTATTCAAGCCACTGGTTTTGTTTTGCATGCCTTTTGTTCCGTCATTACAATAATATTGTAAATGTTCACAGGTAGTGGATAAACTCTTAGCATACCATGTCTTATATCAAATTAGGAAATATCATAAGTTGTTAGAGGGAATACTGCATATTATATGTTGTTATAAATTAAGTATCCTAACCATAACCAATTTATAGAATAGTAAGTAGTAGTTAACTAGTTATAACAATAAAAACTCAAAATGTATCTCCTCTTTTTTGCCATGTACAGAGTGATATAGCAGATCTTAAGACAAAATGTGCAGCGGCATGACCCTCTTTAGGCTTATTTCCAGATGTGGATGGTCCGGACTATTAGCTGCTGCTCAAACGCTGTGTGCAATTGCAACTAATTTCCAGAATCAAAACCACAGTGTTATGAAGAGATGACAAAAGAAGCTTGCCTAGAGGTCTATGAGAGCTACCAAGTCGAAATCGAATGAGCAACTTGAAAAACATTATTCTCAAGTTCGAGACCTTTGGGACCCGACAACCTCTATAGACATGAAGCAAGACAAGACTATGCACCTTTAAAGATGCTATTTACATATCCACTTCAGTCCAACTTATCAAACATACCTTCTAAGCTGAGAAAGCTTGTGCCAATGGAGTGGAAAAGCCTGAGCAACAAATATATGAGCATGGATTTCATAGTGGGTTGAATGCTCTATAGAGTCTACATGTGTCACTTTCGACCCATTTAATTATGAATGGGCCGATTTGGGGCACTTTAAATCGACTAAATGAATAATATTTAGCTAAGGGATGGGTCAACTCGGACAAACATGTCAGACAGGAGAAACTTAGTTGTCTGAATCGTTGTCTTAGGGTATGTTTGACGTAATAGGCTGGGGCTGTAGCTAGAGATGGGGTTGGGGTTGGGGCTGAAGCTTATATTATAAGCCGAAGGCTGAAGCTTATATTTTTGTAAAGCTGTTTGGTGAATTAGTTGGAGCTGAAATTTATTAATGTAAAATTGCATAAAAATACATCAAATTAAGTTATTTCCGGCTTTTGCATGATAGTACATTAAATTTTGAAGGGTATTTAAGTAATTGGACTAGCTATAAGCCCTTATAAGCCCCTTTTAATGGGTTTTGGCTTATGCAGGCTTATGGCTTATAAAAGCCTTCACAAGCTCGTGTGACAAACAAAGCTTATTTTATAAACAAGCTTATTTAAAAGCTTAAACCCTTATAAGCCTTCAAAAGCCCGTTGCCAAACACAACCTTAATGCGCATGCATCCTCCAAGATCATCTTACTCATTTTCTTGATATGATTCTAATAAATAATATTATTTTAGTCACGTATATAAATGCACAAATTACTTGATTAGATGTTTTACAAAATGGGAGAAAAGGTGTTTACGGGCTGATCCAGCTCATACGAAAATTGACATGTTTTGACTCCTTACCCAAACCACTGATCTTAGTTCTTGCATATGCTTACTCTGATTAAATTATCTCCAGATAAGTCTATGACAGTCACTAATACTAACCATCAAAAGATAAGTTTAATAAATATCTAGTTTATTACATTTTTACAATCACGATGTCATTTTATCTCTATGAAAATTGATCGGCTTGATTGTAACTTCTCTAATTTTCATATATATATTTTACAAGATAAGTTTTTCTTTTTGTCGATGAAAGAGAGAGTACTCATTTACAACGATATTAAAAATATGTCACTTAACTTGAGGTTGTTAGACTATATAATTCCCCGTAGGCTATACTTTATTATTGATCAATATAAATATAGTACAAAGGAGACACCCTAATGGACCCAACCCACAAGTCAGGCTTGGGCCAACTATCTATTGGCTAATACTCCCCCGCAGTCTGAACGACGAAATCACGAAAGCTCGGACATGAGTAGTAAACTAGACAAGAAAAATATATAACATAATAAAAACATAGCTTTAGTAGACTCGTAACAAAACCGTACCAACGGTCGACTTTAGTCGACTGTTACCAACGGTCGGCTAAGTGGACTGGTAACAAAACCGTACCAACGGTCGACTTTAGGGACTGGTACCAACGGTCAAATTTAATCGACTGGTAACAAAGCCGTACGAACAATCAACTAACAAACAAACAATAAACCGGATAGACCAAAGTATCCGTACAAAACCGGATAAACCAAAGTATCTTTAAAATAAAAAAACAAAACACTTTTTTTTTTTTTTTTTTGGGTGTGTTTTTCTCTTTGGTGTGTTTTTGTGATTAGGGTTTGACGAGGTGGCTTAGGGGAGGCGACTCAACATAACCACCTAGGTCTGAGGATCAGACCCGCTCTGATACCATGTTAGACTACATAATTCCCCGTAGGCTATACTTTATTATTGATCAATATAAATAGAGTACAAAGGAAAAAACCCTAATGGACCCAACCCACAAATCGGGCTTGGGCCAACTATCTATTGGCTAATAGAGGTTACAAGTATTAGTGGAAAGATATGGTTCAAGTCCGATCGAGGGTGTAATCGTATGTTTAGTATTGGCCCGAGAGTACTTTGTATGGGCTAATGCTCGAGTGTTATGTGTTAGGGTTTACTCTCTATATGTAAGCTTCGTTAATATTGAATGACACGAGAAACACTTTGATACCATGTAATTATCAAAGTGTTTCTCGTGTCATTCAATATTACCGAAGCTTACATATAGAGAGTAAACCCTAACACATAACATTGGGGCCATAGCCCATACAAAGTACTCTCGGGCCAATACTTAAACATACGACTAACGGAGGGTTTGGGTCTATTAGGGTTTTATTTTGTATTTTCCGGCCTCTATATATATTGTCACTACAAAAAAAGGAACGAAATGGCACGATCCTCTCGTACCAAATCATGAAGAAAAGTCGAGACTAAACGTTTGGGTCGACATTTTTGACCCTTTTGGGTCATGCCAAATTTTATGTCCCAAATTGTTTTGTCTCGACAAAAATACATTAATATGGGTCGACAATAAAAATGGGCCCCACAAAGCAGTCAACACTGGGGTTACCATATGGGTCGACAAGGCTTTGAATATTTGGTACGATTTTATCGTGCCAAATATTTTTAATCTTTTTTTATTTTATTAAATCGTTTATTTAATTAAATAATTGTTTTTTTTTTAAATTCCCTTTGGCACGACAATGTCGTGCCATATAATTATTTATTTTTTTAATTCTCTAAGCCTACGCACTGTTCATGTGCACTTTTCACCTATTGTCTCGACATTTTCTGTGTGATTTGGGTCGACAATGTCGACCCAAAGTGTGAAGTATGCAAAAAAAAATGCAGCAGCAGCCTGTAAATCCAGGTTTTTTCCGGAATTTTTTCCGAAAAAAAACATACCATTACACCTGTAAATCAACCAATATCCGCAATACCAAATCGACAATATGATACAATGCCAAACACGATACTAATTAAACTAACAAATACGAACTTTATACAAAAATAAACCAAAATTCGGCATTAGGTTCTAGTATTACATAACAAATACGATACAAATTAAACTACGCCTACTAATACCTACTCCGACTCCTCTTGATCCTCCTCATCTCCCTCCTCCCCCTCCTCCTCCTCCTCCTCATCATCGGCACCACTACTAGCATTTGTATTATTGGGAGTTTGGCTCAAATGAGGATTCATTTGTGTTACAAATTGGTTCAAGAATTCCTCATTATTAAGACTAGGACCCGGGTTTGAACTAGAACCGGGACATGTGGTAGAGCCGGGAAAGACGGGCCGATAACAATTATCAAAGGAATTAGGGCCGGGATTAAAGTTGGGAATTGGGGGCTGATGCGTGGGTTTTGCAACCTTACAACAGGTTTTACCTCTCGAGGGATCTCAAGAGGCTTACAACCCCACCAGGCAGTGTACCTGACCGATGTAGTATAGTGTAGTGGTAAGTACGGGGGATTGATCGTTCTCCACAGGGAATAGTGTTCGTTAGGTGTGAAAGGCTACTCTAATTAGGTCTAAGGGTCGAGGAAGATTCTTTTTATGTTTTTATAGTTTTTTATGAAAGCAAGTAAAATCTCGGTTTTGAAGGAGTGGGCGGAATTAGTTGCTAGTCAACTAACCCAAATTACTACAAATGCAATAAAATAAAATAACAAAAATGAAAAGTGGTGAGAAACTTATGTGTAGAGAAATGTGTTTACTTAGATTTCCTTACTCCCTAGCTATCTTTTACCGGTTAATTAGTGTGTATTAGTTGCGTGGATGACGGGTGTATTCCTTAATACCATTCGTGGGGTGGCGTACTTACTTCCCCAAACTCTACAAGCTCCTACTTCACTCCTATGTCGAGCCGGCTAGGAAGCTCCTAACATGGGATCACTAGAATTCGCTTGTGCATTAAATACAACCATAAAAACCTTTAGTACGCGTTTGGTTCATGTTTCTTAAGACGTTCAAGCAAGTTACCGAATAGGAAGTTAGCCAGTTTTCTTAAGCCTAACATAGATAAACAATCATCCAATACAACTAATAACACACTAACAACCAATAATCAATAGCTAGGTTTCATTAGATCTAAGCAAACACAAGATAAAATTAGCCTAACATGTTAAACAAAAGACAAGCATAAGATAGAATCAAACAACACATAGACATATTGAATGATTAATTGATAACTTATCTTTCAATGAAACATGGAAGATCTCAAGGCAAGAAGCCCTGAAAAAGGAGCTAAAATCGTCCTAGGGTTTTATCCCAAAATTCCACACACTAAGCTCTCTTTAATGACAAAAAATTAGAAAACTATATATAGACTTTTGCATCTGACGGCGTCACCTTATGGATTGTGACGCCGTCACCTCGCCGCTTTTAGGGTTCTCGGATGACCATCTTGACGCCGTCCCTCTTTAATTCTCCAAAATCCGTTCTGGCCTATCAAGGCTTGACGCCCTCACCTCTTGAACGTGACGCCGTCCCCTTATGAATTAAGCCGTGACGCCCTTGATTTAGTTAAAGCGTGACGCCGTCAGAATTCTCATGCTAACTCACTGGCCCGTCATGAGTAAATTTCACATCCCACTTTTCTTGCCAAGGCACGACGCCGTCTGGAGTAAATGTTGACGCCGTCAAAGGTAAATTTCAGCCGATTCTTGAGACTTTGCCGTTTTCTTCACTTTTATGCTCCAAAAACGTCCAAAATGCCTCCTTTTCCAGATTTCTCCTCAAAAGTACCTAAAATGACAAAAGGAACGATTTAGGGCGATATTTGATCAAATAAATACGATTTCGGGCTTAAATGACCCCTTAAAAGCGGTACACTTTTCGCCTCATCAAATACCCTTACACTTGAGATTTGCTTGTCCTCAAGCAAATGCGCTTTTATTCTAATCAAAATACAAGTTAGGGGTCATTTAACGCAAACATAAAAGTAATTACAACAAATATTCGTTCCACTTCAATCATAATAAGCACGGAGATTACATACTAGCACCTCACAAGTAGTGTTTAGATACTCACATCTCTCAAGTGTCATCAAAATAAATCTCATAAATGAAAACGGATAATATCTCTCACTACCTGTCATAGCAAATAGATTACCATAGGCTTGGGAAAGGATCGAAAACCTCCTCCACTAGGCGTAAGCACCTAAGATAAACTATCAAAGAGGGCTTTTAAATGGGTTATAACGTTAGGTGTAGGGATATGATAAGCACGGTTTGGTTGGATACGGGATATTTTACTGGTGGCGAGTTAAAAATCTTGGTCAATTACATGTACTATACAATGTTGCTAAGCCAAGACTAGACTCGATCTTAAGCTAGAAACGAAATAACAAAATAACAAAAACATAAAACAAACATAAAATAAAACGGGATGGTAGTCCGTATGTTTTTTCTACTTTTCATTTTCTCATTTTTTTTGTATTTTTCTTGATTTTTCGATTTTTTTTTTTTTTTTTTTTTTTTTTTTTTTTTTTTTTTTTTTTCATACACTTTTACCCTACCATCCAAAATAATACATCATAGGGGCATTGCATCCCCCTTACACTTGAATTTTTACATAACTTTACAAATACTAATCTAATGACTCGAATTAAGATAATTGAAAAACTTGGAGTACTTTTAAAATATTTAGCACATATGGGGGTAATAAATTATGTTCTTCCCCATTACTCCATTACACTAGTACTTTACCCATGAGTCCCAATCGTCCCAAAACAATATGTACAAGGATATGACTCGACTTAGCAACCATGTAATCAACTAGATAATTAACTTGGGTTTAAACAAATGTTGTCACAATAATGCACTAAAAATGAGTGCATACAAGGTAGGCTAAGGCGATTTGGGTGTACATTTTAGTGGGGTGTAACAAATTCTTCCTTTAAGTAAAATGCTTAAAGGTCGAAACGAAAAGATAGGCTCTGAGGGGTGTACTAGGGGTATCGTGTACTAAAAATGAGTACAACGCAAAGGGTGTGGGAGAATTACTTGACCAATGTAGCCAATGTAATTGTAACAAAAACACAGGTGTAAAACAATGGGTTAATCCTAATGCCTCTTATCATGTAGTAAATCTAACTACACGAATGTAGTCTCACTTGTGGCCTTGGAATGGTCCTAACGCAAGTTCTAGAATCTAAGTGCTACCGGTACACACATCATAGCATAAATGCTTTTCCTACCAATTCTAGGGGCGAACCTCACATATTTGGGGTGGAAAAATTTTTTAGTGGTACGGTTTTTGTGCTAGTCATATAATTCCTATCCATGAGACGCTCATTAAGATCAAAGTTTCACTCCTATATGTTGTAAAAAATTTTAAATTTGGCACTAAAATTGCCCTAACAGGTATTTATCTCAGTTTTATTACACATCTACTATTAAACAAACAAAAATCAAGCGCAATGGCATTCTCTAAAATCGTACTTTTACCCTCCCCTTACACTTAAGATGAACATTGTCCCCAATGTTCAAATAACAAGATGTAAAAGCAAAAAGTAAAAGAATGAAATCAAATACTCCCCTGATTCGTTCGGTGGATAGTGAAATTACACGGTTAAATCTTCCTCCAAGGAGAATGTTGAAGCTCCATGACTAATGCATCGCCACAAGCTTGATTCCATAAACATCTCCTTGTCCAAAATAACCTGTTGAACCTGAGAAAACAAACACGAAAACCTGCATAACATCGGCGGGAAAAATCTATATATAAGGATATAATGCTTGTGGAATGATAATTTTGCAGATTCCTGGAGATTATAAGTTGGAGATTTTAATAAAAACTTTTTTAAAAACAAAAATTTCAAAAATTTCTGAAAATTAAATCTGACGCCGTCAGGTTATAAACCCTGACGCCGTCAGAAATGACCTGACAAAAATTTTCATTTTAAGTTTCCGGAAAATTTCTGGAAAAACCTTTACCTTACTTCCTGGAAATCCTGCAAAACATCACTATGACTCGATACAAGCATTTGACTCAAACAAACACAAATATGTACGCTAATTTATTATTATTACGATTCATGTTAATTTGTGTTCTAAATAACCGATTTAGACTTCCCTTACACTTATCTTTTGCAAAATACCTTTATATGTAGTTAAGACGAAGTTAAAAACAAAATAAAGCATTTTCACAATTTACTTTTGAACATGAATCAATAAGAATAAAAATTAAACACACATACGGAAACAAATAAAATCAAACAAACAAATAAATAAACACACAAAGCAAATAAAACAAATAAAGCTTGGGTTGCCTCCCAAGAAGCGCTTTTCTTTATTAACGAGTCTTGTAGCTAGACTCAAAGTCACGTACATTACGTGATTCCATCATCGGTCACGGTTCCTAGGCCATTCTCCTTCCCGGTTTTATATTCCGGTCCTAATTTCAAACAATTCTTGTAGAAACTGAATATCCTTTTCATAACATAGTCTACTCCTTTACTTCTATCCTCATCATTCCTATAGTAGACCGCTTGCTTGAGTTCCTTCTCAACATTTGACAAGTGTTGGAATTGTTCTATCTTGTATGGCATTTGGTAGCTTACTTCATCGGTCTCATCCTTAAATCTAACTATCCCTAAGGAGGGTTCATAAGTCATTCCAGAGACCTCAACAAATGGTTTTCCAAAAACCACTTGAGTCAAGGATGCATCGACTATTGGGCGGATATCTTCTACAATTACAAAATCGGTGACATAGGTGAAGTTTCCTACATAAACCGGTAATCCCTTAACTCTTCCCGTGAAGTTACTCATCCAACCCTTGTCAGGGAACATCCTATACCCAAGTTGATTCTTCATTATCAAGTTGTAGTGGGCTCTAGTCATGATGTTTATGGGTGATCTAAGGTCGATGTAGGCTTTCCACACATGTAGATGTCCGATGTTGCATGGTATGTTGAGATTAGAAGGGTCGCCTATTTCAATGATTGGTCTACCTAGGAAGTATGGTGTTTCGGGGTCATCGAATAAGTCCTTATGATATGCGCGCTCTTCCTTAGTGGGTAGCCTATTGAAGTAGTCCTCATCATTATCTACTTCCTCAATCTCACTTGTCCTAACTTCCTTATCAACCTCGACTTTCTATCCTCATCCTTAGGTTCACTTTCTATCCTACCCTCATTCTTGTCACTTTCTTCCATGCTCCTATCGATTGGTCTAATAGTGACAACGTTGACGAAGTGGACATGTTTGGATGAAGAAGGGTCTTTGACTTGGGGTCCGCTATTTGTGTTTCTAGCGTCCTTATGTGGAGGTGATAGCACTTGGTTATTGAGGGCTTTCAACAAGTTGTCAATTTTATTGGTCATCTCCGTTTGTTGTTGATTGAATTCGGATTCGAATCTAGCTATCCGAGCTTCTTGAGATGCCATAAATTGAGACATCAATCCTTCAAAGTTATTGGTACTACCATTGCCGGAAGGATTGTTGTTGAAAGTACGGTTCGAGTTGGAACCGCTTGATTGGAAACGATTAGGTGGGTTGGAAGAATTGGTTTGTTGTGTGTTTTGGTTTTGTTTCCACCTAAGGTTCGGGTGATTTTTCCATGAGGGGTTGTATGAATCACCGTAATGGTTTGGCTCGGGTTTGAAAGTGTACCACTTGTCTCCCGCTCCGTCGGTACGCGAGGATGCGTAGTCCACAAAAGCTTGTTCGGGGAGTTCCATGCAATCACGAGTGTCGTGGGGACCACTACATAATTCACATGAAGAAGTGATTTTGTTCACTTGGCTTGAAGGTTTAGGAGCCTCGTAGGATTTCATGAGAAACTTGACTTGGTCTTCAAGTTCTATGATCCTACGGTCAGAAGTGCTTGAATTGTTCAAAGGCAAAGATATTGCCTTGACCGTTTTATTCAAATCACGGGGATCACTCCAACTTTCGTTGTCATAAAGAGCAAGATCCTCTAGGAGAGCCCATGATTGTTCCGCACTTAGATCACGTAGCTTGCCACCGGCCGATTGGTCAATGGTTTGCCTCGTGGGGAGATTGATATGGTCATAGAAGATTTGGACTTGGAGCCAAAGTTCTATGCCATGGTGAGGGACTTTTTGGAGTAAGTCCTTGAATCGAGTCCATGCCTCGTAGAGAGTTTCGCCTTGACGTTGTTGGAACATCAAGATATCATTCCTTAGCTTGGTAGTTCTTCCCGGTGGGAAAAACTGAGCAAGGAAACGAGTGGTGAGATCGTCCCATGAGGT
The DNA here is from genome assembly GCA_021014915.2 of Artemisia tridentata subsp. tridentata. NCBI lineage: Eukaryota > Viridiplantae > Streptophyta > Magnoliopsida > Asterales > Asteraceae > Artemisia > Artemisia tridentata. The sequence continues at coordinate 276,690,314 of CP139506.1, forward strand.
GATGGATCCTGCGGGTTGACGTTCTAGCCACTGACTAGCTTGGTCCCGCAAAGAGAATTGGAAGAGACGCAATCGGGTCGTCTCTCGAGTGGCAACATCAAGGTCTATAGAATCAACGATTTTAAGAAAGTCCTTGAGATGTTGATTAGGATCTTCAGAACGAAGTCCATGGAATGCGCATCCGCTTTGCACCAACCGGATGGTGTCGGATCGCAAGGGTGTGATATTGGCTCCTTGAGTGAGCTCAATGGTGTTTCGATAGCCATGGTGGCTAGGACGGGAATACTCTCCTAAAGTACGGGCTCTAGGAGGTGGTGGTTGTTGTGGTGGTGGGTTGTGTGGGTTAAGGATATTACCATCTTCCATGATGTCGGATGGTATGGTTACGAACAAAGACACGAAGAAAATAGATAGACTAAAGAAAACCTAGAAAAATAAAATAAAAATCTCACTAGAAAGGAATCTAGTGAGTAGACCTAATAGAAATAAAAATTCAACCTAAACAATAACTATTCCCCGGCAGCGGCGCCAAAAACTTGATGCGTGGGTTTTGCAACCTTACAACAGGTTTTACCTCTCGAGGGATCTCAAGAGGCTTACAACCCCACCAGGCAGTGTACCTGACCGATGTAGTATAGTGTAGTGGTAAGTACGGGGGATTGATCGTTCTCCACAGGGAATAGTGTTCGTTAGGTGTGAAAGGCTACTCTAATTAGGTCTAAGGGTCGAGGAAGATTCTTTTTATGTTTTTATAGTTTTTTATGAAAGCAAGTAAAATCTCGGTTTTGAAGGAGTGGGCGGAATTAGTTGCTAGTCAACTAACCCAAATTACTACAAATGCAATAAAATAAAATAACAAAAATGAAAAGTGGTGAGAAACTTATGTGTAGAGAAATGTGTTTACTTAGATTTCCTTACTCCCTAGCTATCTTTTACCGGTTAATTAGTGTGTATTAGTTGCGTGGATGACGGGTGTATTCCTTAATACCATTCGTGGGGTGGCGTACTTACTTCCCCAAACTCTACAAGCTCCTACTTCACTCCTATGTCGAGCCGGCTAGGAAGCTCCTAACATGGGATCACTAGAATTCGCTTGTGCATTAAATACAACCATAAAAACCTTTAGTACGCGTTTGGTTCATGTTTCTTAAGACGTTCAAGCAAGTTACCGAATAGGAAGTTAGCCAGTTTTCTTAAGCCTAACATAGATAAACAATCATCCAATACAACTAATAACACACTAACAACCAATAATCAATAGCTAGGTTTCATTAGATCTAAGCAAACACAAGATAAAATTAGCCTAACATGTTAAACAAAAGACAAGCATAAGATAGAATCAAACAACACATAGACATATTGAATGATTAATTGATAACTTATCTTTCAATGAAACATGGAAGATCTCAAGGCAAGAAGCCCTGAAAAAGGAGCTAAAATCGTCCTAGGGTTTTATCCCAAAATTCCACACACTAAGCTCTCTTTAATGACAAAAAATTAGAAAACTATATATAGACTTTTGCATCTGACGGCGTCACCTTATGGATTGTGACGCCGTCACCTCGCCGCTTTTAGGGTTCTCGGATGACCATCTTGACGCCGTCCCTCTTTAATTCTCCAAAATCCGTTCTGGCCTATCAAGGCTTGACGCCCTCACCTCTTGAACGTGACGCCGTCCCCTTATGAATTAAGCCGTGACGCCCTTGATTTAGTTAAAGCGTGACGCCGTCAGAATTCTCATGCTAACTCACTGGCCCGTCATGAGTAAATTTCACATCCCACTTTTCTTGCCAAGGCACGACGCCGTCTGGAGTAAATGTTGACGCCGTCAAAGGTAAATTTCAGCCGATTCTTGAGACTTTGCCGTTTTCTTCACTTTTATGCTCCAAAAACGTCCAAAATGCCTCCTTTTCCAGATTTCTCCTCAAAAGTACCTAAAATGACAAAAGGAACGATTTAGGGCGATATTTGATCAAATAAATACGATTTCGGGCTTAAATGACCCCTTAAAAGCGGTACACTTTTCGCCTCATCAGGGGCATTTCGGGAAATGTTGGAAAGTTAACGGGACACGGATTACCTGGGTTAATGTTGTTGAAGTAGCTCATAAACTGCCCTAGGAAAGATTCGACGCCTGTTTGTCGAGACTGCTGCCGTTGGAGCTGCTGTTGGAACTGAAATTGCTGTTGTTGCATCTGAAGTTGGAGCATTTCATTTTGCTTCCTCAACAACTCATTCTCGAGTTGCGTTTGCCTTAACACCGCCGAAACAGCCTCCTCAGTAGCATAGTTTGGTGCAAGCGGCCGATGTGCCGACCTCGAAGAAGCTTTGCCGCAGCCCGGCATTTGCCTGCCAACGCCCATAAAATTTTGTCGGTTATCACTATGGGCTGTCAAATCAAGTACTTGCTTCTCAGTCATCGGCGGGGCCATACCGGCTTTAACTTTACCCCACATATCCTTCATCCTCAACTGTGTAAGTCAAAAAAAAAAACAAAAAAAACAAAAAACAATTATGTTAAAAAAGAGGTAAGTTAAAAAAAAAAAAAAAACAAGTAACTAAATATTAATGACGCATGTTAAGAAATAAATTACTTACATAATTCTCCTCGTTTGCTTTACTTTTAAAGACCCCCGATTTTGGCGCATGGTTTTTCCTATAAGTCTCCACCAGTTCTTCATTACGCCCGTTATTCCTAAGTCGCTATACATACAACATAAGTGAATTAATTAACGAGTTATTTATAAACATTATAAACACATTTGAAAATCAAAAATTATAATGAGTCTTACGTGCTCGTTTCGTCCTTGTACGAACGACTTCCTCCCTTGGTAGGTTGTATGCTTGTTCTTTGCCCTGTTTGCTGCATTTTTTGCAGATCTCGCCATTCGTTCAGGAGTCGACCACCAATCGACCAATGACTCCCACTCCTCTCGGCTTCTGCTACCCCAATCTCTACATCTTGACGGCGGCGGATTTAGCCTTGCAATCTCGGGTGCCGGCTGTTTGTCAAAGTAATTTCTCTTCAACTGGTATTTATGTTTGCGCCATAATAACCGCAGCTGAAGTTGCACACCAAGAGATACTCGTTCCCCCACCCTGTACTCATTCTCCCCCTCCCTCACTATTTCTTGGCTGTCTAACCATTCCCTGATTTGGAAATAATTCTGCAAATAAATATACGCATTTAAATAAACAAACAATTTAAATATAATTAACACGCATATCTAAACGGTCGATAACGATAAGAATACAAATAAAATAAACAATTAATACCTCGAGAACAGGAAGTATGTGAGCCTTAAGAGGCGCAGGAATCTGGCTCCACTCGCAGTCAAAGGGAAGTACACTAACTACTTCCCCCAGAAGACTACTGAACTGCTTGGCATACGTGCCAATAGCCGAAAAGGTGCATAGATCATTATGGTCAAAGCCGATCGGCAAAGGACGACTACCGTTATCTTTATACGCCTTCCTTAACGACCGATTTGAAGTATTAATCGACATCGAACCTACAAACATAAGTTAGTCGTGAAAATACAAGTAAAAAAATTTAGTTTTATTAATAAAAAACTTAAAATAAACATCACAATTTCTTACCTGCGCAGTAGCCCGGCGTCATAAAATAGGGCCGGCGTGGTGGATCACCACCGGCATCCCCGCCGTGTGATTGGGGAGCTACACACGCCATCTGTAAAATTACAAGTACAAGAACACACAATTTCGTGGACCAATTAATACTAATACACACATTCATATAAATATACACATTTAAACATAACATAACATGCAATTTCATTCAAATAAAAGGAACACGTTTAAACATATAGTAACAATTTCATTCAAATTACAAATTAAGAAGAATTGTCATCATCCGAATCATCGCTAGATAAAACTTCTTCAACAACAATCGTTGGGTTCACTTCATCATCATCAGACACGTAAACATCATCATCATCAAGGACATGAGCAACAAAATCATCTTCATTATTAACAAAATCAGCATCTTCTTCAGCATCATTTGGTGGGGCGTCCACTTCTGTTGATTCATGATTTACACTCAAATTCGCAGACTCCAAACTAGGCAAACCAACAGACAATGCAACATCTGATGAACTGCTACCATGTATAACATCTTGATTAGAATCTACTACATCCCGATCCCAGATCTTCCGATGATGAACATCTTCGACGACCTTCCAATTAGGTGGTCGTCTAGCAGGGTCTTCAAGGTAGAAGACTTGTGTTGCTTGTGTCGCAAGAATGTATTGTTGATTTCTAAAAGCATCCTTATCAGTCAAAATATGGCGTATGCCATGTTCAATGTAAGAACGCCTAGAGCGTGCCGTAGGGTTATTATTAGGGTTACGGGTGTCGAACCATAAAACCCGAAACAACACAACCTTTCGGTCGCCCAAATAATCGAGCTCCAGAATTTCCTCCAGTTGACCATAATAGATTTCTCCATCAGGCCCGGGTGTTGAAACTCCACTGCATTGAGTGGTATGAAGTTTATCGCGCTCATGCACCAAAAACTTCACACCGTTAACTACGCAAGCAGGGTATGAAAATGCACACGATGAAGGTCCACATGCCAAAGAGAATAACTCGGGACTACAGCTTGGGTCTTTTGCCACGCTCTTTTCACGGATCTACGAAAGAGATACAAACAGATTCAGATGAGCAAAAACTCTGGACTACAAGGTAATATATCTAATGTGTTTACCTTGTGATTGAACCAGGGAGGAAAACTTGTTTCCACGCTCTTGTTAGGAAATTCACTGCAAAAGTTCATGATATTATAAGTCATCGAAAACATATAACTTAGCAAAAAAAGGGTTCTTCAAAATATAAAAAAGAAGAAACATACTCTTTGTACTCCTGGATGTCTGCGTCGATTTCAGGACTGTTGTTAAGTATAAACCATACAACTGCCTGCATAACATCTGGCTTCATCCGAGTATCTACACATCTACCCATCGGTTTGCATACTGACTGGAACACCTGGAATTTATCTGGTTGTTCAGGTGCACCGTCGTCATTTCTATCAAGACGATTAAATCTCGTCTCGACATCCTTAAGATAACGCGAGCAGAAAGTTAATGCTTCTTCTGCAACATAACCCTCCGCTATGGAACCTTCAGGCCTGGCTTTATTTCGGACATAATTTTTCAGCTTCTTCATGTATCTTTCAAATGGATACATCCACCTGTAGTAAACAGGGCCACCCAGAATAGCCTCATCGGGTAAATGCATAACCAAATGAATCATTATGTCAAAAAATGCCGGGGGAAATATTTGCTCTAATTTAATCATAACATCGAGCATTTGTATCTTAGCTTTCTCCATGTCCTGTTGCGTCAAATTTCGAGCACAAATCTGCTTAAAGAATAAGCAGAGCTGGATTAATGGGGGTGAAATGTCTTTGGGTAAGTATTGGTGAACTCCATAAGGAAGTAACCGCTGCATCATAATATGACAGTCATGATATTTTAGGCCCGTTATGTTGTTATCGTCAGCGGTCACTTTTTTCTTGAAGTTGGATCCAAACCCATCGGGTAGTCTAACTCCTTTGATGAATTGACAAAACCGTTTTCTGTTTTCTGGTGTGAAAGAGTACTTTGGATGAGGCTTATCGAACTTCCCGTTTCCTTTATCAACGAGCCACAACTCTTTTCGAACTCCCAGAGTTTTCAAGTCTTGCCTTGCCTTTACCGTGTCTTTGGATTTGTCGTTCATTAACAAGGTATTAAGCACACTCTCAAACACGTTCTTTTCGATATGCATGACATCGAGATTGTGCTTTAGTTGAAGAATGGGCCAATAATCCAGTTCGTAGAAGATAGAACGCTTACTCCAATTCAATTCAATTTCTCGATTAGGCTTAGGGTTATCTTTAACAATACGTGGATGTTTACCCGAGATACGTTTAAAGACTTTACTAATTTGAATCATGATTTCTTCATTGGTAAAGTTTCTAGGAGGATGCCCATTTTCAGGTTTACCATGGAATTCTTTAAATTTCCTCCTCATTGGATGGTTTACGCGTAAGAATCTTCTATAACCAACATAAGCTATTTTATTCTTCACAGGAAGGGATGGAGTGTCCTGATTACATGTTGGGCATGCATAGTAGCCTTGTCCAATCCACCCTGACAAACTACTTCGAGCTGGAAAGTCATTTATGGTCCATAAAACCGCCGCTTTCATGTTGAAATGAGTACCCGTAGCAGCATCTAAAGTAGGCACACCTTTCCATAATTCTTGGAGTTCTTTGATCAAAGGCTGCAAGAAAACATCAATGTCCTTTGCAGGTGATTTAGGGCTGGGAATTAACATCGTCAACATTAAAGAAGTCTCTTTCATACACATCCACGGGGGTGTGTTGTATGCTGTCAATATGACCGGCCACATGCTGTAACCTTGACTCATGTTGCCAAATGGATTGAAACCGTCGGCAGCCAACCCTAATCGGACGTTTCTAGGGTCACAAGAAAACTCGGGTTTCTTTATATCAAAATCTTTCCACGCTTTACCATCACACGGGTGATTCATCTCACCGTTTTCCTTAGACTGTCCAGTAGCATGCCAAGTCATCCACTTTGCGATGTGTTTTGTGTTGAACATGCGTTGTAGTCTAGGTGTTAACGGAAAGTAACGCAACACCTTGTTGGCAACTTTCTTCCCCTTTTTCTTTAGGTTTTTCCATCTACTCGCGTTGCAGATTGGACAATTTTCAAGACTTTTGTTCTCTTCTGATCCCCAAAATAAAAAACAATCATTTATACAAGCATGGATCGATTCATATCCTAACCCGATATCTTTGTATGTCTTTTTGATTTCATAGTATGACGGTGGGAACTTGAATCCATTCTTAGGGGGACATGCCTTTTGCAAAAGATTTAGAATCATGTTAAACCCTTTATCAGGTATTTTACATAAGACCTTGATGTGCGAAAGCTCTGAGGTAAAGTTCAGTGCAGTCATTTCACAATTTGGACCCAAACTTTGGGTGGACTTAGCAAGTAACTCTTTGTACTTGTTATTAATGTTAGGACCCGTTGTTTGAGTTGGTTGAGAACATGTTGTTTGTGCTGGTTGAGAACCTGTTGTTTGAGATGGTGGAGTTGGTTCATTATTTGCAGAAATATCTTGGAAGAATGCATCCATGTCAATGTGTTCAGGTGAAGGTGGTTGTGGTGTGTTGTTTACTACGGGTGGAGGAAGCGGTTCACCATGAAATAGCCAAGTGGTATAACTTGTGTCAAACCCGTATTTTGAAATGTGTGACTCAAGAGTTTGGAGAGTATGCGGTTTATTCCAAGCGTTACCACAACGAACACATGGGCAAAGAATCTTTTTTGTGATGGGGTTTAACAATGGCTCACAATGCGCGATGAATGCAAAAAGACCATCTAAAAACTCAGGGGAATTACGGTTGGCTACAGTGGTCCAAGTCTTATCAATTGTCATGACTGCGTTGCAAAAAAAACATTTTCAAATAAATGAACATACATATATATACATATGCAAATAAACACATTCAAACATGAAAAGGCGTAATTATGAACTGTTTTGATTACCTAGTGCAACTATGGAAGGCAATCCTAACCCACTCTTTGAATGCCTTGTCTCATATATGAATGCGTATAACCGATTTACTATTTGAAAAAAAATTCGGCAGCATTTCCCCTCAACTCCCCAAATATGTGCATTAAAGACATATTCGTAGGAGTGAAAGGGAAATACTGTCGAATTTCTCTCAAATAGTAAAACAGTTATACGCATTCATATCCTAAATGAGACAAAACATTCAAAAAGCAGTCCCAAACAGGGGACTTTCCGAAATTAATTTCTAATAAATTAATTTCAGACGGGTTTTCTATAGGATGATTAATTCCAGATGGGGGTTGTCCGAAATTAATCACTAAAATCCTAAAAAAAGTCACATAAGTCTAACAATCACAATATCATACTAACTAAACGACATATTCACAATATCATATTATGTCAATCAATGAATGACATAAACATATATAATAACAACGAAATTAATTTGACAACCATCAAAATTATTAAATTATATACCTAGTTCACGGCTGAAATAAACGAAGAGAAGAAAAGAGAAAAAGAGGAAAGGCTGCTGTCACGACCCGGCTGTCCCGACCCGGCTGTCACGACCCGGCTGTCCCGACCCGACTCTCCCGCGACAATCTCGTAAAATAAACAACCTAAATTAAATAAACAAACTTAAATTAACCAAATTAATTAATAAAAAAATTTAACGACGACATTGTCGTCCCAAAATACATTAACACAATTAAAAAAAAAAACACCTTTAAACTACTGTACGTGGGGCGGCTGTGGTGGTGGAGCTCGAGTGATGATGGTTCACGGCGGCTGTGGTGCCATCTACACCAAAACAACTCCGGTCCTATAAAAAAAAAAAAAAAAAAAAAAAAAAAAAAAAAAAATTAGAACAAACAAACAAAAAATATATACCAAAAAAAAAAAAAACAAACAAAATAAACAAAAAATTAAACAAAAAAAATTAATATACCGAAAAAATATATATATATATATAATACGGTTAACAAAAAAAAAAAAAACACATACCTTTTAATTAATAAGAAGAAGAATGTGGTGTTGAAAGTGGTTGTGGTTGTGTCCAATGTGGTGTTGAAGGTGGCCGGTTGCTATGGTGTAGATGGCACCGATCGATTTTTATTTATTTTTTTTTTCTTTTCTTTGTTAAAGTGTGGAGAAGAAGGTGGTGATGAAAGTGGTTGTGGTGGTGTTGAAGGTGGTTGTGGTGATGAAGGAGGCTGGAGATGAAGGATGTTAAGTTTTTTCTTTGCTGCGTTTTTTTTTTTTTTTAGATGATAAAAAGATGAGTTTGGTAAAGTTTGAGAGAGAGAATACTGGTGAATGGTTGTTACAAATGGCACGACAAAGTCGTGCCAAATTTACTTATTTTTTTTTTCCCTGCTTTCACTTTGGCGGGGCCATTTAATTTTTGTGAAATTCAAATGGCACGACAAAGTCGTGCCAAATTTACTTATTTTTTTCCCCCCTTGCTTTCCACTTTGGCGGGGCCTTTTAATTTTTTAGGAAATTTTGGAGGTAAACATATGGCACGACAATGTCGTGCCATATTTAATACCGTTTTTTTTTTTTTTTTTATTTTATTTTCCCTTTAACTTAAAATTAAAAATAATTATTATCAAATAAATAAAAAATAATTTAAATTTGTTATAAATTATTTTAAATAAATTAAAATGATTAAATTAATATAAATGAATAAAATTAAAAATGTTTAACGAACGAGCCGAGATGTTATGGTTACACACGAGATGTTTAACGAACGAGCCGAGATGTTATGGTTACAACACGAGATGTTTAACGAACGAGCCGAGATGTTATGGTTAACACGAGATGTTTAACGAACGAGCCGAGATGTTATGGTTACACATGAGATGTTTAACGAACGAGCCGAGATGTTATGGTTACACATGAGATGTTTAAACGAACGAGCCGAGATGTTATGGTTACACATGAGATGTTTAACGAACGAGCCGAGATGTTATGGTTACACATGAGATGTTTAACGAACGAGCCGAGATGTTATGGTTACACACGAGATGTTTAAGAACGAGCCGAGATGTTATGGTTACACACGAGATGTTAACGAACGAGCCGAGATGTTATGGTTACACACGAGATGTTTAAAGACGAGCCGAGATGTTATGGTTACACACGAGATGTTTAACGAACGAGCCGAGATGTTATGGTTACACACGAGATGTTTAACGAACGAGCCGAGATGTTATGGTTACACACGAGATGTTTAACGAACGAGCCGAGATGTTATGGTTACACATGAGATGTTTAACGAACGAGCCGAGATGTTATGGTTACACAGAGATGTTTAAACGAACGAGCCGAGATGTTATGGTTACACATGAGATGTTTAACGAACGAGCCGAGATGTTATGGTTTACACGAGATGTTTAAAGAACGAGCCGAGATGTTATGGTTACACATGAGATGTTTAACGAACGAGCCGAGATGTTATGGTTACACAGAGATGTTTAACGAACGAGCCGAGATGTTATGGTTACACACGAGATGTTAAGAACGAGCCGAGATGTTATGGTTATACACGAGATGTTTAACGAACGACCGAGATGTTATGGTTACACACGAGATGTTTAAACGAACGAGCCGAGATGTTATGGTTACACACGAGATGTTTAACGAACGAGCCGAGATGTTATGGTTACACAGAGATGTTTAACGAACGAGCCGAGATGTTATGGTTACACACGAGATGTTTAACGAACGAGCCGAGATGTTATGGTTACACACGAGATGTTTAAGAACGAGCCGAGATGTTATGGTTACACACGAGATGTTTAACGAACGAGCCGAGATGTTATGGTTACACACGAGATGTTTAAAGAACGAGCCGAGATGTTATGGTTACACACGAGATGTTTAAAGAACGAGCCGAGATGTTATGGTTACACACGAGATGTTTAAAGAACGAGCCGAGATGTTATGGTTACACATGAGATGTTTAACGAACGAGCCGAGATGTTATGGTTACACACGAGATGTTTAACGAACGAGCCGAGATGTTATGGTTACACACGAGATGTTTAACGAACGAGCCGCCAAAATTTTACCACTAAAACTTCCCACCAAAACTTCCCACCAAAACTTTCCCACCAAAACTTCCCACCAAAAACTTCCCACCAAAACTTTCCCACCAAAACTTCCCACCAAACCCGCCAAAATTTTACCATATATAACAGTTAGCAGATCTGCTCTTAACCACACAAACACATTATACACTCTCAAATCCTCACAACCACAAACAAACACTGTTATCATGGTGAAGATGGCGGAATTTGAAGCTTTTGCTTGTCCTTGTGGACGAGGAGACGTAATTTTGCGACAATCGCATCGACCTCACTCCCGTGGTCAACAATACTATGCGTGTCCTTTATCCAAGGTGAACAATTACATACTTTTTTGTGTGTTATTTAAATAATTTGGTTAGTTGTTAAAAATAATAGTTTTTACTCTTTAACAGGGTGGGACAAAGGAGTATGGATGCGATTTTTTTTTATGGAAGGAGGAACGACTAGCCAAAATGACCGCTTCTGTTGGAGCTTCAACGCCTCCAACTCATTCTGCAAGATCATCCATAACTCCAACTCATTACACTGCAGGACCTTCAACATCAAGTCCTGGAAATACAGAGTGCTCAAACTGCATCAAACTGAATCACCAGATAATGGTACTCAATAAAATGTTAGAAGTGTATATGCATCCAAACAAACACACAACTGATTCAGCTGCCTTATTTCACGACCTATATGATGACATGGTAGGTGGTATGGGAAATCTTCGTATGTAGGTTGTTGTTGTTGTTGTTGTTGTTGTTGTTATTGTTGTTGTTGTTTGTTGTGTTATTGTTGTTGTTTAATAAAATGTTGTTGTTGTTGTGAAAACTGATGTCGAACGTACTTTATACTGTTTGGTTTATGCTGTTTGGTAAATTACTTCCAATGATGTTGTTGTTGTTGTGAAAACTTAAGTATCCATCAAGATTCAACCATAAGGGGCCGTTTGGTTTATGTTGTCCTAACCATGGGCCAAGTGTTAAACACAATGTCTCACCCGGCGTAAAGCAGTTTATTTTTTTTACACGAATAAGCCGAGATGACTAAAGAGCTCTATACAATGCTTTGAATGTGTATTTTTTTAAATAAAAGTACTTAAATTAAATATATTTTTTTTTAATTTTATAAAAGTATTTAATTGTAAATATAAAGCTTTAAATTTTAATTATATAGTAGAAATTTTTTTAATTTTATAAAAGTATTTAATTGTAAATATAAAGTTTTTAATTTTAATTATATAGTAGAAATTTTTTTAATTTTATAAAAGTTTTTAATTGTATATATAAAGTTTTTAGTTTTAATAATATATAGAAAAGTGTTAATATATCTTTTAAAATAAAATCTGAATTAAAAAAAAAATTAAGAAAAAAGATTTGGCACGATTTTGTCGTGCCATTTGTCTTTTTAAAAATGTTTTAGCATTTGTTTTTGGCGGGTTCTTTTAATTTTCCGGAAAAAAATTTGGGGGTAATATATGGCACGACATTGTCGTGCCATATTGCATGATATATATTAAATTTAGATTAAAAAGTAATACAAAAAGCTTTTGAATTAAAAAATAAGGTTTATTATATTTGGCACGACATTGTCGTGCCATATATGTAAACTCATTGACTGACTTTTTTGTTGAAAATCATGTGGGCCATTTTCGACATATGGGTCGAAAATGTCGACCCAATTTTTTTCCTGGTGCCAAAATACATGCTTTTGTTGTAGTGTGTATTAATAAAACGTATCACCTACGAGGTTTTATTATTCAACATGGTATCGGAGTGGGTTTGATCCTCAGACCTAGTTGGCTAAGTTGAGACGCCGCTTCTATGTCACCTCGTCAAACCATAGCCGCCATCATTTATCCACTTTTCCAAAAAGAAAAAAGATGGTCTATGTTTTGCTTTTATTTTTGTTTCTTTGCTTTTGCTGTTGCTGCATGATAAAGATTAATCTCCACTTGCTGTCGGATATCGTTATCAAAATTAGTTATTTGATTTACTGCTTTTGCTTTGCTATTGCTTTATTTTGCTTTTGGTGCTGCTGATGAAGATTTGTCTCCGCTTGCTGTCGAACATCTTCATCAACATTTATTGCTTTAGTGTGTATTTTATTTTCTCATCCAATCCGAGTTTTAGCGATTTCGCCGGAGGAGTATTAGTGTAGATATGGCCCAAGCCCGATTGAGGGTTTGGGTCCATTAGGGTTTCATTATGTACGTGCCTCTATATATATCGTATCACCTGGAGGGTTGCAATCAAACTTTTTTATATCATAGATCCGCTTCCAATGGGACGTACTGAAAGCTTGACTCCTGTGGGTCTTGGTATCACCAGCCTTGAGCTATGCATAGTTTTTCTCCTGAAACCAAAACTTGAAATGGTGTAACGTATTCAGATTAGGTTTATGGCATATTTTTTTTTGTAGAAAAGGAGATGAGAGAATCATGTGTAATGTCTTGTCTTTCGAATTTAAGTAAGTGATCTTTTCAAAGAACCTCTCCATAAAATCTATGTTGATGATGCTGATTTGAAATGGAGGTTTGATGTTAAAGAGTCAAAGACTTTTAATGAACCTTGAACACCCGAAATATTCATTGAAACTGATCTTTAGCTAGTTTCTTTGTTTCCATTGAAATTATTTCCCTTATACTCCTATTTATGATTATAGTTGTAACAAGTGTTGTCTTAACCACGCAGGGGTGGTCAATTGTTAAAAAAATTGTAATTGTCATTATTAAAATGTGAGAGGTTTGAGACTCGCATTTTGTTCGGTACAAACAACAATGAAGTGGACAAGGCAATCTGGTCAAAAGGGGAGACTTTATCCGATTTAACTCCGTAAGCGGCGGGCTCAAAACAATAAATAGTTAGCCAAGAAAGTGTTTTATTTATGATAGTTAGCAAAAGGGCTTAAAATAAATACGAGTACTAAGAAACTGTGAACACTGTTTAGACAAAGAATACCTCGTGCCTAATATAACTCACTTTTAAGTGGTTGCTTTAACAAATGTTAAAACAGAAAAAAAAAAATTATGTTCAGAGGATGCAAAAAGGTAATCAAAATGGGGATGTAGCTCAGATGGTTTAGCATGCGAGAGAGGTACGGGGATCGATACCCTGCATCTCCACAAATACGCTTTTGTTTTATTTTATATGATATTCGCATAAGAAATCTTTTGCTTTGTAGAAAGTTGCAATTTATCCTGTAATTTCATGAAAGTATGGTATTTACTATAGGAATGGGAATTGAGTTGGAATAGGTTTACAAATTCATCACCTTGGTGCGTTTAAAAATTGCATACTTTTGAGGGTTTGATACCCATATTCAAATACCAAACCCACGCCCACCATCCAAACAAATACAATAATAAATATGAGTTGTGTTCATACATCGGAATGTAAGAGTACTTATAGTCGATGAGATTAACACAGGGTGATGGTTTGATAAAAGCGGAGAGTGGATGGTAACCTCAAGAACTGTCTCCGGTGTAAGAATCAGATATTGTCATGAGGATGATAAGTTCAAGAGTTAAAGGTACGTGTGTAGAGAAGATGTTACCTGAACTTGAGGAGATGTGGTGGTATTTATAAACCTTTGAGGACCCATTGGGCGGGTGTCGGTTCCATCACGCTGTTGGAGGATAAGCTCAGCCAATGGGTTGACTTCGAGCTACATCATATCTCTGCTCCAATGGGATTTATGCAGAGACGACGATTCGATCATGTCAAGCCAAAATATGAAGGCAAGGTGACTTTGGTCAACCCTTGTAGTTGTTCCATACAACGTCTGCGGGCTCCCTCGTCATTCTTTGGATGGTAGCGGCAGAGACCGTTGTATGTATGCCAAGACTACTTATGGTTTGCATTCTGGTATTAAACTGTTACGTCTTTTGTGCAGACAATTTGTCGACATATTGTGGAGTGTGACGAAGTAGGCTTGGTACTAATGACTCCGTTAGTGTCTGGCTCCAATAATGTTAGGATTCGTCTTGCCTTGTCAGGCTTTGATGACGTTGATTATAGTTTAAGTTGGCGATTATATTCCCTTTCGATAGCAATGTCTCGTGGAGTTATAGCTTTACGCCATGATCTTAGTTATACATTGTTAAGTCTTTGGTCTTATGTTATTGATATGCGGGTACATCATCAGCGTGGGTTTACATGATTGTGTATATACATGCTTAGAAAATACACATTGACACATGAATATATATGATGGTGCATCACCACAAAATTGTCATCCCTCGGATTTTGTTAGAAATCTCAGATGTAATACAATATTGTGTTTTTACAATTTAAAGAAACATTTGATCTAATAGCAAAACAATAGACATTGCTAAACCACAATCAAACCCATGATTTACAGTCAACAAGAAAACATCTAGCCCAAAAGACACACCTTTTGTCTCTGTTTCTTTTCTTCGAATCTCGGCCACTACATTTCTTGACTCATCAAGAACCTTGCATGAGCGGTTCGTGTATGAACCCTCAATCACGTACCCTGTATTGTTATTGTAAGGTTCTTGATAAACTCGAGCTAGTCTCTTTACCTTAGGGGACAAGATATCAACATGTTTTCTTGCACGAAATATTGGTTCTTGCATCTTTGTTGATATTTCCCCTTCAAACACGAGCCAACTATCGACCATATTAAGTTTCTGGTAAGATAATAATTGTCAGAGTGTAAGACACATATCCAAAAGGTAAAGGCATATAAAATAAGTGTTGTAGGTGTATGAGTATCCGGTAAAGAAATATACAAATACGAATGCAACGAATCAGGTTTTAATCCTATCATTTTAACTTAGCTTGAGACGCGTATTATGGTCGGTTTTACCCGTTTTTATGCTATGCTTTTATAACGGGTGATGCCCTTAAGTGATTGTAAGTGCGTTGAGTTCGGATGTTCTCCCGTCTAATAATAAGTGTGCACTTTTAATGCACAAAGTTTTAAGAAATCCTATTAATTATATTGTTCACCAATCAAATATCATTTTTTTCCACTAATATATTTTATCATTGGTTAAAATACAAAATAAACACTTAATTTAAGACATCTACTTATACGTTGAATTTTTGACATTGGATTCATAAAACCAAATTAAATTTAGTCACACCTAAATTTTCACACTTTGACTGTAGTCGAAAGGATTCTTTGACTAATGGTTGAATGTTGAAAATACTTAAATATAAATATTAAAATTATAAAACTGAATTTTGATAGTCACGTAGATAGATAATGTTGATTAAGGCATCTTATAATAATGATAAGCTATAATTTTGCAAGAAAACATAATTATGTACTTATCTATATGTTTTATTAATGATATAAATAAAAATTTAGTCATGAAGCTAATAATCTTTTGCAATCAGTTTCCCTATCTAACAATGATAAATACGTGCTAATTCATGACATGGAAAGTAACACAAACGAAACACTTAGCTTATTGCATGTTTGATACCAAAATCGTACAAGTAAAACCAAAACTTTAAAGTAAAATTAAGTGTGTATCAAATTGACTGAATTGACAATATGACATAATTTAACCTACCTTACTACGAGAAACAGTAAGTATTGGTTTCCCAGCAGCATCCATGAGCTCAAGTTCTTGTCTTCGACAACCACCATAATTATCAACTCGATATACCAACTCTCCATTAGAGTTTATAACCGTAAAACCACTACACCCTACAAATAACGACTTCCTCCATACCGTTAAACTCGTTGGCTCACCATCACCACCACTATTCGATGGTTCTTGAAATCGTTCTTCATGCACTGTCCTAGACAAAGATTTTAAGAAACGTAACATATTTGACTTTTCTTTTCCCTAGATCTCTCTCGCTAATGTTTTCTTTATCTAAAGTATGAGAAAGTGAAGAAAACGATCAATAAATGCGGACATATTTATACACGGGGAGGATAAAATAAGGGGCTCTTTCGTAATTTTAGTTACTCCATGGGGTTGTGTTATAGGCCCCTGGTGACCATTTTTTTTGCGAAAATAAGCATATATTTGTACATCTAATACGGGTGACGTACTTAGAATTTTTCAAAAGCGTTGCACAATTGCCATTTGAGGTAACTAAAGTTACGGCATTAGAGCGAAAGTAGTAAAAAATAGGGGTTGCTCATATAAAAAATCAACGGTTTAAAATAAAATTTGCAACGCATGACCTAAAAATAAGATATAACCCGGTTTTAATCATAGAATCTTAAGATCTGATCCGGTCCAATCTTATTTTTTTCAAACCACAAACTAAAACCCTACAAAGTAATGTTATGTTTTATAGAATTTAAAAAACAACATGTTAATCTTTTTATACATTCCATAATCATAGTTTACGACAATATTTTCATGAAAAATTCATATAACTTTGTTTTTATGATATATAAAAATTTGTAGATTTATATAATATTACAAAGCCTATTAAAAAAAAATAACATTATAGTAGGATCTTAAGATCTCGATCTGGATCTCACAAAGACGAAAACGATCCTCACTAAGATCCCGATCTTGAAAACCTTGCCTAAAAGGATTCAATTTTAGAAGCATTAGTCCCTACTCCCTTGTTTGCCTTATTATGTTTTCCAGCAAACTAATGTATATGGGTTAGACGCGTTTTTATTATCAATAACGGGTAAATTGTAACAAATAGCAGTTTCTAAATTTGAGCATGCAGCTCCCCATCTTCATATTTTACCAAAATTCTAGCTTGTTATGTTGGAGTACCGATTAATATCATACAACTTTACTTAATCAGTTTACTCATTTTTATTTTTGCCTTCCAAAAAAGAGTTTACGCATTCTTAGATTATGTTTGTCATGTATATTTATGAAATTTGAAAGTGAATTTATTAAAATCAACGGATAAGAATATTCTATAACGGGACAACAATACCTACCTGTTATTTCAGTTGCCAACTTTAATCTAGAAAAACCAATCTTCAATTCAAAATTTTGTTTTCTAGTGTCAAAATGTGTGTTCCTAAGTCAAGTAGTATTTTGTTTCCTTTTCTGTTAACAAAATTCCCCTTTAGTTTTTTGTATGACGTGTTCTTTCATTATGTTGTTATTATTGAGGCGATAAATAATTGAAAGGTCTAAATATAAGCTTAACTTTTATGACTAAATCTATGCGTCGCCTGTTTGTTGGTTTGTGTAAAGATTGGTCCGTGGTAATAAGATGATGCCACATTGGTTTATTCATAAAATTAGTTATACTATTAGGTCTCTTAATAATTCATCTTGTCGGCTATCTCTCTAATTAGTTAAAGGACGCGTATGACGTGTTTGGCGAAAGTAGCTAGAGTTGGAGCCGAAGTTGTAATTGGAACTTCAGAGAGCTGAAGCTTGTATGTGTAAGAGTATTGAATGATATGAGAATGATTTCATTGATTTCGTGATGCATTACAGACAAATGAGAAGCTTTATATAGAAATATTACATGACCTATATTGGGTAACCTCACTAATCAAGCTAATCAACATAAATATACAATTAATTATTTTGTGGTTATCCACTAATTACAACTAATGATCTTATCACAATATACGGTTAATACTCCTCCGCAGTCCGAGCGGCGAAATCGCGAAAGCTCGGACTGGAGATTAAAAGCTAATAAACAATAAAGTAAAACTAATAAATAATTGTTGAAGAAGATATTAGACAGCAAGCGGAATCACATCTTCAAGCAGCAACAGACATAAATACGCAACAAACCGGATAAACCAAAGTATCCGAACCAAACAGGATAAACCAAAGTATCCTAACCAAATGGGATAAACAAAGTATCCCTTACCAAACAGGATAAACCAAAGTATCCTGACCAAACGGGATAACCCAAAGTATCCCCTACAACTAAAACATAGGAAATTAAAACTAAGACTCATGCACTAACATCCAAAGAAAGAGGAGAAAACGAAAGTTGGTTCTAAAACTTCAACCCCGAAAAAACCTTCCAAACAAATGGGCCGTGTTTTTCCCTAGAAAAACATAAAGATCTACCATTTTTTTTTCCATAGTTGATTGAGGTGGGTTTTCGTGATTACTTGATATTTGAAGATGAAATATGACAGAGGTTAAGGTTTAAAGGGAGCCCTCCTAACCTCCGGTGTGTTGATAACATCAAATAGTCCTGATATTTTAGTGTCAAGTTCCCCCTAATATGCTCATCATTTGTATCATTTTACTTGAATTTATACTCTTATTCGTTAATATTTCGTTTTCAGATTACTAATGAGCATAGGAACAAAGAGACGCGAATTTGGAAGCTTAGTAAAGCAAATATACAAGAGTATGCTGGCCAGAAAAGAGTTACGGTGTAATTCCATACTCTACTTACGCCGTAACTAGGATTAACACTAGAAGACCAAAGTCAACGCAGTTCAAGGTTACGGCGTAACTCCAACATAAGTTACGCCATATATATTTCTAGACATAGAAGAATTTCATGGTCAAGATACTTACGTCGTGACCATTTGCAAGGTTACGGCGTAAAAGTGGTGAATTATTTAACGAGAGTTCTACGATCGTAACCTATCTTTAGGTTACGCCGTAAAGTTATTCCTATGGATAAGATCATCTGAGATACGAAGGTTACAGCGTAACTAACCCTATGGGTTACGCCGTAACTAAAACGAGGCTATAAATACAAGCCCTAATTTTGCATTTTTACATATCTTCTCAACACACAAAAGCCAGAGGACATTTAGGGCTTCAAGGAGGACGATATTCAGCAGCATACAAATCATTTCCAAGGGAGAATTCATGCCATTCACTACATAAGTTTTAGTATTTCATATTATATTCGTGTATTTGATTCGATGTCTTTCATTATGATATCAAACATTGAATTTTCTGTATTATTTAATATGATTGACTAAACACCTTTGGTGTTAGCCTAGTTATGAAATTTTTATTGCTATGAGTTAGTTTTCTCGTTTTCATATCGTTTTATGTGTATGCTTTCTTTGCTTATTCACGAACACCCTTGTTTTGGCAGTATTAATGTTTGGTAGTATCTAGGAAACCAGGAGAATTGACCATCGGACCCTAGTGAAATAGGTTGCAAATAGGGGTAAGAATTGACCATAGGACTACTACTATCTTGCGTGAGAATTGACCATAGGATCACCTACCAAACGGAGATGCTTAAGAAGTTAGGGGGAACCTAAGTTCCGAGAGGCCGGGTTTCATAAAATAAGTCTTAGATCGTAGCGGTACTTAATAACTCTTCCATAGGGTAAACCCACGAACTCTTGTAATCATATGGTTACAGAATAGGACGCTATGGAAAATAGGCTAGAAAAATTTACCCGAGGAGTCTAGTGGCTTTAACCCCCATGTGGAGCGATAGAAAACACTAATTAGAAAACTTAATCATGGCATAACAAGATTAGTAATTAGGCTAGCACAATTCTCCCTACCAATTATCTCTTTCACTCTTACTTGCTTTCGTTTTATTTTCATTTCTTTAGTTTAAATATAAATCTATTAAAAATCCCCTTTAAAACCAGTGACATTAGAACTTAGATTAGATCCACACTCATAGCTTTTGGGACGACCTCAGCTTTACCGATTACTACACTACACACGACCGGGTACACTGCCCGTTAGTGCATTAGGTCGAGGCTTTACATAGGAATATTACATGACCTATATTGGGTAACCCCACTAATCAAGCTAATCAACATAAATATACAACTAATTATTTTGTGGTTACCCACTAATGACAACTAATGATCTTATCACAATATATGGTTAACACTCCCCCGCAGTCCGAGCGGCGAAATCGCGAAAGCTCGGACTGGAGATTAAAAGCTAATAAACAATAAAGTAAAACTAATAAATAATTGTTGAAGAAGACATTCGACAGCAAGTGAAAGCACATCTTCAAGCAGCAATAGACATAAATACGAAACAAATCGGATAAACCAAAGTATCCGAACCAAACAGGATAAACCAAAGTATCTTGACCAAATGGGATTGATGATGTACCCTCAGAACGGGTCGAAGGACACCCCTTCGAACCTGTACGAAGCCTTCTCCTCGAAGGCCCAGGTCAGCCTCCTAAAATGTTAATTGGCGTAAAACTATTCATCTATGAAGTGGTTACCAGTTGGGAAGCCGCCAATCGAAGCCTTAAGCCCTTCGGGGTACCTCCTTCGAGGACACTATAAAGGAGAACATCTTGACCTGGTCATACCCACGTCCCCTCCTTCTTTAAGCTTTCCCGCTAAGAAAGAGATCGTGGGTCACAAAGCTCTAGCGGTTACCACAAATCATGGGACGCCCCCATGATCTCCGAATTATGTGCAAGAGCTCTCAAAGGCCTATTTCCTCCCCTATAAATAGCTTAGACGGGATGAGAACAATGGTATGCAAACTAGAATCTCTCATTTCACTAGCAACTTATCATATCCCATACTTATTCGCACGCCGGAGGTGGTTCGCAGGGTCCAACCCCTGCGCAATCACTTAAAGTAGTGTTTTATAATTTCTTATTTCAGGTTAAAGACAAGCTTGTCGCAACCTCAACACCCCCTATATCTTTTGATCATCATCGAAGGCCTGGTCATGCAATTTTTTGTACAATCAGTGGCGCCATCCGTGGGACCACTACAATTGGTCTTGTTATTTCCAAGCTTATAACCAACCAACTACTTTCGCTATATATCCGGCATGGATCAAGGGAGAGAAATTACTCCCCCACCGGGTTTCTCGACCTTGGCGCCAATACCAGTCAATGACTCTAATAACCACCCCCTAATTACCGCTTCCACGTTCACAACACGATCTCACCCAGAAGTAACACCTAACCATCATGCTTCGACATCAACCAATCCCGAACCTGTCATTAGCCCAACCTTCGTCGAAGCTAACTACGAAGCGTTGGAAGCACACTTAAGGGCGCACAAAAGACAGGTTCGAAATGCTGAAATACGAAGGGAGTTGGAATACTCAAGTGACGATTATGATGAAGAGATGGAAATGGAGCCTAGGCCTCCGACACAGGGAACAACGCACTCGGCCCTAAGGATAGGGTCACCAGTTGGTCAAAGGCCAGGCAGAAGGTCTGTTGGGTTCGAAGGAGTCCCGGAGAGGGCTCCAACCAGGAGAGAAGGGGCGGTAACCAAAGGTTCAAATGGGAGAAGTCAACGAATGAAGGAAATGGAGGTGAATCTTCCTCTGTTGTTAGCAGCTCATCTTGGAAGGACTAAAGCAGGGGTTCCGTTGCAGCATTCTCACGCATCAAGCGTAGAAGGAAATCCGCCTACAATTAATATGGGAGGAAATCTTCCTCCCAATGGTATGTACCCCTCATTCCAAACTCAGTCTTATCCTCAGGGTTTGTATCCCCCGATAGCTCAACAGTCCAACAACCAGAGCCTCCCTCAACATTACGGGAACATACCCTTTGGACATCCTACGGTGTACCCTCCGTACACCATGGGAAACGGTTATTCTTTTGGCATGAAAACATCTTACCAATCTTACCCTAGTCAAACTCATATGGGAGTACCCCCTAACCATAATCCATATAATGTTGTCCCCATGTATGCACCACCTTACAACTGCCTATATTCGGACCCTATGGGTTCGGCCACACCCTTCGTTAGGTGGATAGAAGACTACCCTTTGCCTGATGGGTTGAAAATGCCTGCACACATTGGAACTTATGATGGGAAGGGGGATCCGGATAATTTCCTACATTTGTTCGAAGGGGCCATTAAGATGCAAAAGTGGGTCATGCCTGTAGCCTATCACATATTTACGTACACCCTGCGGGATTCTGCCCGTATTTGGTGGAATGGACAAAAGCCTGGCAGCACTGTCAACCTTGATGATCTAAAGGCTAAGTTCCGATCACACTTCAGTCAGCAAAAGAAGTTTACAAGGACCCATCTGACGGTGCACAACATCAAACAAAAGGAGAACGAAAGCACAAGGGCTTTCGTCACAAGGTACACCGATGAAACTCTTCAGATCTTGGGTCTACATGAAGATCAACGCATTTTTGGCTTCGTACATGGCCTATGAAATCGGAGCTTGGTGGAATTCTTGTCCACTGACCTTCCGACAACTTACAAGGGGTTAATGGAAAAGACATATACTTGGATTGAAGCAAAGGAAGTATCCACTAATGGTGCTTCGATCGACAGAGAAAACCACAGCAAGTTCTCAAAGCACACTTCATGGGAAGGATCGAAGAACAAGAACAAAAAGAGGGACAGATTCTCTCCGTACAACAAAGGTCCTAACCACGGTTTGCTAGGAAGCCTGACCAAGTCTCCGAAGAAAATACTCGCAATGGAGAGTGCTGCTAAGGATTTCGAACCACCCCCTCGCATGACAAGCAAGGGGAAAAACAGAGATACGACTAAGTATTGTCACTTCCATGAAGATTATGGCCATGATACCAACAGTTGCAGAGAACTAAAAAAGCATATATAAGAAGCTGTAAAGTCTGGGTAATTGGAACATTTGGTAAAGGGCATAAAGAAGGGTAAGGAAAAGATCTCCGACACCCAATTGGCTAAGGATACCATTCCTCCCAAAGCCCCAATACTCATGGTTCATTGGGTCGATGCTAGCCTAAAAAGAAAAGTGACGGAGTAGGAAATAAATGAGGTAGGGGAAGTGATGTTTCCCTCCATCACAGGCCAAGTCCCTTCGAACGACCCAGTGGTCATCAAAGTCTTAATTTCCAACAGGGAAGTGAATAGAGCCTACATGGACTGCGGAAGCTCCTGCGAGATCATATATGAGCTCTGTTTCTTAAAGCTAAAGCCTTCGATCAGGTCGTCGTGGGTTGATTCAAAGATACCTTTGGTAGGATTCTTAGGCGAGCATCCGTGGCCTCTGGGAGAAGTACCGTTAGAAATAACAATCGGAGAAGGCAAGTTTGCAAGAACAAAAACCATCACCTTCACTATTGTAAGGTCTGACTCTCCCTATAATTTGTTGTTAGGAAGGACCGCTATGCAGAAGATGGGTATCGTAGTCGCCACCATACATGCAGTGGTAAAATTCCATACACCATATGGATTAGGAACCGTATTTTCCAGCTACAACCAGGGAAATGCAAGAGACATTGGCAAGAAGATCAAAGAAAGTCCTGAGGAGCCTTCGAAAGTCATTCTAAGTTGTGCAGATGCTGAAGAGCGCATCGTGGTAAATGAGCTCTATCCAGAGCAAACGGTCATAATCGGCGAGCAACTCTCTACTAACTTCAAGGCGGACTTGGAGAAGCTACTCAGAGCCAACAAGGATGTCTTCGTATGGACGTACTCAGACTTGACAGGAGTTCCTAGGACACTTATGATCGATGGCAAGCCCTTCGGCACTGAGCATAAGCTTAATAAGTTCAAACACATTGAACCAATTAAGCAAAAGTGACGAAGCCTAGCACATGAAAGGAACGCAGCAGCTTGCAAAGAGGTGGATGAACTCGTACGAGCAGGGATACTTAGAGAACTAAAATACCAAACCTGGGTGGCGAATCCAGTTATGGTAAAAAAGAGTGACGGAGGGTGGCGTATGTGTGTCGACTTCACCGACATGAACAAAGCTTGCCCGTAGGACTGCTACCCTTTGCCAGAAATTGATTGGAAGGTCGAATCCCTCTTGAGATTCCGTTTGTGATGCTTTTTGGATGCCTACAAAGGGTATCACCAGATACAAATGGCGGAGGAAGACGAAGAAAAGACAACTTTCTACACAGGAAAGGGGGTCTATTGTTACAAGAAAATGCCCATCGGTCTAAAGCACGCAGGGGAAACTTATCAACGATTGGTAGACAAAGCCTTCCACAAGCAGATAGGAAGGAACTTGGAAGCCTATGTTGATGATATGGTAATCAAAAGCAGGACCGAGGAAGACTTACTCTTCGATATTCAAGACACCTTCGATCAATTAAGGGCAATTAACATGAAGCTTAACCCGAAAAAAATGTTCTTTTGGCATAGAAGAAGGGCAATTTTTAGGACATTTGATTACAAAGCAAGGGATTAAAGCTAACCCTTCGAAGGTCAAAGCCATCACTGATCTACAAGCTCCGAATTCATTGAAAGAGGTACAAAGCCTAAATGGAAAGCTTGCAGCACTTAGCAGGTTCATGTTGAAAGGAGCGGATCGATCTTTGCCAATTTTCAAGACACTCAAGGGGTGTGCAGATAAGAAGACTTTTCAATGGAGTTGTGAGGCAGAAGCCGCTTTCTAAAAGCTGAAAGAGTTCATGGAAATTTTACCAACACTTACTGTTAGGTCTTAGAAATATCACACAAGGTTACTAGGAAGATTAAAAGAGAGAGAGAGTTGTAGGTTAAATCACAAGTAATATAAAAAATGAATAATGCATTAACCAATACCCCTTCCCATCAATGGGAGGGGTATTTATAGAGTTTAACATGTAATGGGCTTGGCCCTAAATGAAATGTAATGAAATAAAATAGATGGGGCGCAGCCCATAAAAGAAAATAATTAAAAGCCCACAGCCCATGGGCCTTCTACACAGGCTGTAGAATAAAACTAACCTAAAGGCCTGATGATGTACCCTTCGAATGGGTCAAAGGACTCCCCTTCGAACCTGTGCAAAGCCCTCTCTTTGGAGGCCCAGGGTAATCTCTTAACACGTTTCATTGGCGTAAAACCATTCATCTATGAAGTGGTTACCATGTGAGAATCCGCCAATCGAAGCCTTAAGCCCTTCGGGGTATCTCCTACGAAGGAACTACAACGGAGGGCTACCTTGACCTGGTCATACCCACGTCTCCTCTTCCTTTAGGCTTTCCCGCCAAAACAGAGATCGTGGGCTACAAAGCCCTAGCGGTTACTACAAATCATGGGACGCCTCCATGATCTCCGAACAAAGTGCAACCGCCCTCTAAAGCCTATTTATCCCTTATAAATAGCATTAGATGGGCCATAACCATGGTATGTTAACTGAATCTCAACCGTATTCTCTCAACTTACCTCAAACTTACCATTACACATACTTACTCGCACGCCGGAGGTGGTTATCAGGGTCCATCCCCTGCGCAATCACTTAACGTAGTGTTTTAGTATTTCTTATTTTAGGTTAAAGACAAGCTTGGCGCAACCTCAACACCCCAATAATCCTTTGATCATCATCGAAGGCCTGGTAGTGCAATTATTTGTACAATCAGTGGCGCCATCCGTGGGACTGCTACAATTGGTCTCGTTATTTCCAGGCTTATAACCAACCAACTACTTTCACTATTATTTCGGCATGGATCAAGGGAGAGAAGATACTCTCCCACCGGGTTTCTCGACCTTGGCGCCAATACCAATCAATGACTCCAACAACCTTCCCCCAATAACCGCCTCCACGTTCACAACACGTTCTCACCCAGAAACAACACCCAACCATCATGCTTCGACATCAGCCAATCCGGAGCCTATTATTAGCCCAGCCTTTGTCGAAGACAACCACGAAGTGTTGGAATCTCTCTTAAGGGCTCGCAAAAGGCAAGTTAGGAATGCTGAGATGCGAAGGGAGTTGGAATACTCAAGTGACGAGTATGATGAAGAAATGGAAATGGAGCCTAGGCCTCCGGCTCATGGACCAACACTCTCAACCCTAAGGATTGGGTCACCAGTTGGTCGAAGGCTAGGCCGAAGGTCTGTTGGGTTCGAAGAAGTCCCGGAGAGGGCTCCGACAAGAAAAGAAGGGGTGGTTACGGAAGGCTCCAATGGTAGAAGCCAGCGAAGGGAAAAAGTGGGGGTGAATCTACCTCTGTTGTTAGCAGCTCATCTTGGAAGGACTGAAGCTGGGGTTCTGTTGCAGCCTTCTCACGCATCAGGCGTAGAAGGCAATCCATCTACAATTAATATGGGAGGAAATCTTCCTCCCAATGGTATGTACCCCTCGTTTCAAACTCAGTCTTATCCTCAAAGTTTATATCCTCCAGTAAATGGACAGCCTAATAACCCGAGTCTCCCTCAACCTTATGGGAATATGCCCTTCGGGCATCCCATGGCGTACCCTCCGTATGCCATGGGAAACGGTTATCCGTTCGCCATGAACACACCTTATCAGTCCTACCCAAGCCAAACTCCTATAGGAATGCCCCCAAACAACAATCCTTACAGCACTGTCCCAATGTATGCACCACCTTATAATTGTCTATACTCGGACCCTATGGGTTCGGCTACAGCCTTCGTCAGGTGGATAGAAGATTACCCTTTACCTGATGGGTTGAAAATGCCTTTGCATATTGGGACTTATGATGGGAAGGGGGATCCGGACAATTTCTTACATTTGTTCGAAGGGGCTATTAAGATGCAAAAGTGGGTTATGCCTGTGGCCTGTCACATGTTTACTTATACCCTGCGGGATTCTGCCCGTATTTGGTGGAATGGGCAAAAGCCTGGTAGCATTGTCAATCTTAATGATCTCAAGGCTAAGTTTCGATCATACTTCAGTCAGCAAAAGAAGTTTACTAGGACCCATCGACAACCTTTAATCCCATGATCTAAACACCACCACAAACCCGCTGTAGCACCACGATAGAACCACCAAATAGAGGCCACAAAACTCCTTTTTGCTGCTGTGAATCGACAGGAGGGAAACAATGGCAGTCGAGTTTTTGATTGTAGGATTTTTAGGGTTTTTGCAAAGTGAGGGAAAAAATTATGTTCGGTATTATAGAATAATGGGGAAACCGTGTTTCTTGATTGGGGTTAAATAAGGAAAGGCCAAACTTTTAGGAATTGATATCTTTCAAAATTAATGTGTGCTTATCCCTTCTAATTTGGTCTTAGCCGAAATTTGGAGGTTTATGGTCACATGAAATGTCGCCTATTATGAACCTTAGGTAGTGAACTTGTTTTGGTGATACTTAAGTCATAATGTAAGTTTTATTAATTTAACTTGTTATGTAACTTAGGTTTTTGTTACTTTAGGTTAAGTGCAAATGATGTTACTCATATGATTTTATAAGTTCTTAAAATTTCAAAATTAGAGGGTATTTTGGTCATTTCGGATTGTGGTAATTTTGGGGTTTTATAATTCTTCCCCTCTAAAATAAAATTTTCGTCCTCGAAAATTGAAGTGAAACGAAACGGAAAACATAACGGACCGTGAACGGAAATGTGAATGACTAGTTTCTCATGACTCTATCTTGTTGATCAAAATAGCTTTGGTTTCTTCAGAAAGGACATACCATACTGAATCCAGATCAAAAGAATAGTATACCAAACGTAATAGATGATAATCGTATTATCTCGGGAGAGATACAGGAAATACGTAGGATTTGACGGACATGCCGCCCATAGAATTTGATTAGACCAATCAGATGAGAACGTACAGAAAATAGATTGTTGATAACATCAACCGGCAGAAAGCCCTACAACATAATCTAAGATTCTTATTGGAAGTGCAGAGGTCAGCAAAACGCATGTCGAGAATCCAAACGTATCAAATCGTATAACGGTGAAAGCAGATTAAGCGTATAGGTAGAATGAACCTAAAGTCTCACTAACGCAAAAATCCTCAAACAACTTATCAAAATTCTAAGGCTCCTAAGGCACTTCTCGAAATATCCTATGATCACCATAAGTGCACGTTATATGATGTAAGTATTATCACGTTGATCAAGCGTCATAATACTAGCATCATATAAATATGCCCTCATGATGGTCATACTTTATCTCAAGTCATGAACAAAACAACCTATCTTAATCCACCTAGTCCTTCTACAGCCTCAGAGGTCATCAAAATCAAACACCATAACTAAGAGGAGAACGAAACTACTCGAAAGAGTAACGGAAATCCTAGAATGTCTATCAGAGTTAAGGTACGTCGTTAATAGCGTCAATCCTTCATCACTCACCGAAATCAACTCAGCCAATATAAGTGGTTGCTTCAACATCCGCCCATTCCTGGACATAAATCTCAAGGGTCCATCCACAATTCGTCAAATTTCGCATAACAAAACCATCATCCAACATATGCAGAATGAACATAGAACGGAATTACTAATAGAGAACCTAAATTATTCAAAGGATCTCATTATCAGGTAACGAAAACTTAAGTAGGTTGAGAGGGAGCGAATTACGCCATCAATAGCTTCATCCTTCACAGAATCAACTCTTCCAAACCCAAACGTTTGCTTCAAATTTCATCCATTCAAATACATGATCTCAAATCTCGTTAAAATTTCAAGTAATCTGTCTACGTCTGTCCATATGATCATAGGGTGGAAAAGAATTACAAACTTGATTCTGGTCCCTCAAGCCTTCGGCACCTCTTCTGGACACCATGGTGTGGTAACGTGAATTTCTTCTTGTATGCTTCTTTTATGGTAACGCCTGTCACGAACATCTTCTGCTACTCTTCTACAAGGTTTCTAACTCTGACAACGGTCTTCAATCTTGGTCCTTTCTGTGGGGAAACTCTGTCATCACAAGATACCTGGTAGTGCTATCTGCAACAATCTTCGAACTCCAATCAGACCTATTCTTCCAGAACACAGGGGTCGTTCTACTCAATACGAAAATGATCTACATATTCCTCTTTCGTCTCTGAGCACTAACACACTGTCATATTATGACAATTGTCCAAAGACTCGCGAAAAACATGATTCTATTAGCCAATACAATTGGCATCCTTTAAAACTCATAATGATCACAACGAGTACGAAGGCCGCTTCAGGGATCGTCTTTATATCTACTTCACATCACTAATCTTCCTCTTCACGAATAAAACTGAAATGCTTCGCGGGGTTACTCTCAGTTAGTCAACTCCCTTCTTAGAAGTTTTTGTGGCCGTTCTTCTGTCCTTCAAACCTAAATGAGACCATCTGATACGGAGTTTTCGGATAGTGATATGGTTAAGTTCACAATAGTCGATACGCCGCCGCATACTTCTCTCTTTCTTCTTCATGAGCCAATAGGAAAATCCCAGGATAAACACTAGGTTGAAGAAAATCATATTTCATCAGTTCCTTTAATCTCTCAACTTCTATGGCATCATGGTTTCGTCAACCGAGATCAGTTCAATGCCAACTCTACTTCCCAAGCAGGAGGGAATCCCAAGAGGTTCATCCGAGAACATCGAAAATTTTCGTACAACAAAATACTTCCAATATCAGAGCTTTATAAGGGTGGATACTAATAGGTGTCAGGAGAACTTGACAATCTAATGAGATCGGAATATGTGCTTTCATAGCAACATTAATCTTAGCAGATTTAAGCGGTTGAGAGTCATCATAACAAAAGTAGAGTGAAGCAGATTGTTAAAAGTCACATTTCAGATACGGTAGTCTATGGTAGCTTTATGAAGAGCCATCCAATCCATAACCAAAAGACCTCAAGGTCAATTATATCAAGGGTAAACAGATTCGTAGAACGAATACGGTCGTTAAACCAGACGGGTAGTTCATATATCAAGGTCAAGTACACGGTTCATCATTGTGTGGAGATAGATAAGCGAACAGTTCAAGGTGCTGAAATTTTCTTTAGCTTTTTAGCATAAGGAGCAGGTAGGGGGTGTATCATTGGTAATACGAACATCGTATAACCGTCAAAAGTGAGATGTATGGAATGTTAGTTATCAACATCATCATGCTCAGTTAACAATTCCGTACTGAGATAGTATTCACATCATATCCTTCCAAAGGAAACTGGTTGGCAGGCAAGATTCATCATTCAAAGGGCGGGAAGTAAAACTTCCTATATCCATAGCTAATAATCACCAGAGTTCTCATAGGAGTAGTAATGGATTTTGCAGGACTGATTAGTATCAGATGATACATTTATATCCAGCATGGGTAATGAATTCATAGAATGTGTCAAACACATTATGGTTAAATGACCTTCGGGATGGTCGGAAAGGTATCAAACTATTTATCAAACAGATCGGAAGTGAAGATCAAAATCAGGAAGTGAAACTTAAATGGTGCAAGGTATCCATGTAGTTCCCGAGGTATTCCAATCTTACTTGGTTACTAAACTTAGGTTGCAAAACCTTCTAGTTTCTGAGACAAATGTTCTTACAAGGCATATCTAAAGGCAGAGGCACGAATTAGAGTGATGCGGAAGCAATGCTACTTACATAGATGTCCTAGTCTACCCATTCCTCACCGGTAATAACTTAAGTTCCTATGGGAAATCCTAAAGCAAATTTTCAAAGGTTGTCGTATGAGCGCCTACAGTGGAAACTTAATGGTCCAAACTTCACAGGTCAAGGGTAAATGTATTACAAGTCGCAGCCTGTCTCTCTGATACCATAATTGTAACACCCCAACTCGATAAGGGTAGAAGTATTACGTTATGGTGACATATCAAAGCAAACACAAGCTTATGACTAAATAATACAAAATGAATTTCAAAGGTTATAAAGGAAGAATTGAAGATACAAGGTTACAAAGGGAACAATAATAAATTCTAAGTTCTATAGTTTGTAAACGTTCTAGTCATCTCTAATCCAGAATAGCTAGTAAGGTCTTCTAAGTCCAAAGTACTCTCCACTCATAACCCAGCTTCCAAACTAAGACCTGCAGCAGGAAAAGAAATGCGGCTGAGCTTAAAAAGCCTAGTGAACAGATATATAAAACATAACATAATGGTAAATAAGCATAAGCAATGAAGGAATAAGAATACAAAACGAAAAGCATAATCATGAAAGCCATACGAATTTTAAAGAGAACTAAGAATCAAGAATGCATGAGAACTGAATAGAGAATGAACCAAGAGAATAATGAAATAAGGGAAAAGTTCATATAAGGATGTGCCATAAGAACTCCATACATAATCCGTCAAATCATACTAAAGGATAACAAGTATACGAAGAGGGGAGACCTCTAAGTACTAAAAGTGTGAGAAGGAGTGTAAGACACACACCACCTGGTCACCATACATACACATACATAAACCTAGGATGCATCCATACGCTCCCTAACATAAGTATGTATGTTAGTACTAGACTGAGCACACATATAAAGTTGGCCAATAGTGTACACAAAATCATAACATAAGGAGGGAACGCCGTAGATCTATCACACCTCTATGGGAGTGTCATGTCTAGGGTGCCATCCAAGACATGACCATGGTACCTCCATGGCTAGTTAAGCTCATGCACAGATCTATCATAGCATACAACAAATAATAATCTAGCATGGTAAGAGAAACAAAATAGTAACTCAATAAGCATAGCAAAAACATAAGCATATCATAGCAGAGACATTTAAATAAATGTCAGAATGAATCAAATAGAATGACAATCATACAATGAAAGTCATGAGTCAAATAAGGGAATCATATCAGGCATAGGATCTCAAAGGTTCATAATCAAAGGTTCAAAATCAAATGGTTCATAGCAAGGTTCAATTCAAAGGTTTCTATCAAATGTTCATTTAAAGAAATCTTTTAATAATGGTTTTCATAAAAATGATCTTTAAAAACGGTTTTCATAAAAGTAGTCTTTAAAAGTAGTTTTCATAACAATTTAGTAAATTTCCATATAAAAGTGGTATCGCATCGTTCATAAACATCATTTTAAAATAATTTTCCTCAAAACATTTCCATGATATAATTAGAAATGTTTTCACATCTAGTTACCAAAATCAAATGAACCTTCGAAGTATCCAGTGATTCGAATACTCATATCACAGGGTAACAAACGAATTATGTCAAGTATCATACGATAGGGTCACAATGAACGAATGTCAAGTGAATCATAATATCAACAGAGCATATCAAACAAATGAATCAAGCTACACGGGATCATAGCAATGGCTTAAGGGAATCTTATAACGAATCAAAAATCAAGATCAAGTCATGAGAGTGAAAGCACCCTTACTAGAAAAGGGTAGAATATATGTACCTTAGACCGCAAGTGAAAACACAACTAGAAATGAAAAGATCGGAAGTAACTCCATCTTCAACGAATCTACACGAATTTATGATCGTCTGATTAATAACTCATTTTAAATCAGATTACTTATTTTAGTAGGCTTTCCATACTTAGTAACTTAAGGTTCATAATGCCATTTACATAATTTTAGGGTTCATAATGAAATTTTCATAAGTTTTAGGGTTTATTATGCAAATATAACAAGTTTAGGGATTATAGTGTCATTATGGTAAGATTAGTGTATAAAATGTAAATATTATAAAGTTACATGGTTTCACAAGTTAAGCCCTTTAGTTTATAAAAATGACAATTTAAACCCTTTAGTTTGGAAAATAAACACATCACACCTTTTTTAAACCTTTTTAATACTATTGACAGTTTTTATATATGAACTGGTCACGTTTTGTCGAATTTATGAATCATATCAGAACTCAGAAATAAAATCCACCAAAATTCACACATGTACTTCAATGTCTTAAAAACTCACACTAATTTTTCCAGAATTTATTAACTAGTATAACTATAGTTTAAAAATCCCTTAAACCAACTCGTCCAGATTCATGATCAGATTTGACACCCGAAAAGTTTGTATTTCTTTAACCCATCAAAATAATTCATAAAAATCTACAAAAATTCCAGTAATTAGTAGACATATGAAATATTGATCCTGTAATAGGGCATATTCTAATTAGACATGGTTTGCAAATTAAAATAAAAAACACGGATGATTTTCCCAGACATACGATTCCAGTTTGACACTCGAACTTGTAAAATCAAAAAGTGTACCTTCCCGAACTCTAAAAATTACAAGGCTTATATATTCAGAAATCTATTTTCTTAAATTTAATTTTAGACCCAAGAAACACTCAAAAACACATTACCATCATCAAGATAGACCCTTCTCAATTTGACTTAATTTTCTGGACAGTAACTAGGTTCATGATTTTATGTGATCTCTTTAGGTTTTATTATTCCAACTATTTTCTATTGACACAAAGCAATAACAAATGATACAAAACAACCATAGATCGACTCTTATATGTTTTAACATGTACATAATAATCGAATCAATAATAGTTTACATAGGTCGATTATATAGGGTTTTCAAGGACCGTTATTTTATGTGATAAGTTATGATTTTATGTAACTTTTCTTATGATCTTATGTGTAGTGTAATTCGACAAGAACAACAAAGAACAAAAAAAGAATCAAGCCAAATAAGGTTGTATTGAATAAGGATGATATTGTTACCCTTGATGTAATCAAAAGAAGAGGAAGAACAAGGATTGAACACCACGCCTTTTCCCAGCCGAAAACCCTTAGCAAAACCCTCCCTTCGACAGCCTTTAATCCCATGATCAAAACACCACCACAAACCCCCTGTAGCACCACGATATAACCACCAAATAGAGGCCACAAAACTCCTTTTTGCTGCTGTGAATCGACAGGAGGGAAACAATGGCAGCCGAGTTTTTGATTGTAGGATTTTTAGGGTTTTTGCAAAGTGAGGGAAAAACTTATGTTCGGTATTATAGAATAATGGGGAAACCGTGTTTCTTGATTGGGGTTAAACAAGGAAAGGCCAAACTTTTAGGAATTGATATCTTTCAAAATTAATGTGTGCTTTCTAGTTTGATCATAGCCGAAATTTGGAGGTTTATGGTCACATGAAATGTCGCCTATTATGAACCTTAGGTAGTGAACTTGTTTTGGTGATACTTAAGTCATAATGTAAGTTTTATTAATTTAACTTGTTATGTAACTTAGGTTTTTGTTACTTTAGGTTAAGTGCAAATGATGTTACTCATATGATTTTATAAGTTCTTAAAATTTTAAAATTAGAGGGTATTTTGGTCATTTCGGATTGTGGTAATTTTGGGGTTTTACAGTAAAGAAGAGTGACGGAGGGTGGCGAATGTGGGGGTTAAGTGCAAATGATGTTACTCATATGACTTTAGGTTAAGTGCAAATGATGTTACTCATATGATTTTATAGGTTTGAAACCTCTCCATTTTTGTGGACTCGCAGCTAGTCGCCAACCAAATCAAGGGCTCTTACGAAGCAAGGCAGCCCACCATCAAACAATATTTGGATAAAGCTAAAGAACTTCTTCAGGGGTTCGACTCCTATGAGATAGTACATGTTCGCAGAAATCAAAACAAGAAAGCAGATTCCTTGAGCAAGCTAGCTTCGATGGCATTTGCTCATCTGACAAAGGAAGTCTTGGTAGAAGTATTGGCTGACAGGTCAATAAAAAGAGGCGAAGTATCTGATATCATACCTAACGAAGGCCCAAATTGGATGACCCCAATAAGGGAATACTTGATCAGTGGTATCCTTCATGAAGACCCAAAGTTAGCACGAAAGGTCAGGGTCAAGGCACCCCAATATAGACTTATTGGGGATAATCTCTATAGGAGATCCTTCTTATCTCCATGGCTTCGTTGTGTGGGACCAAAGCAAGCTTCGAACATCATCTGTGAGGTACATGAAGGGTCCTGCAGTCTACACGCAGGCCCACGTTCCGTTGTCTCGAAAGTAATGAAGCTCGGATATTACTGGCCGTCCATGCACAGGGACGCAATAGAGATAATACAAAAGTGTGAAGCATGTCAGATCCAATCGAAAGTTCCAAGAATGCCTAAGCAAGTCATGACCTCAGTCACTTCAGCATGGCCCTCCTGTCAATAGGGAATTGATATAGTTGGACCCCAACCAGTAGCTCTAGGAGGGGTAAAGTTCTTGGTTGTAGCCATCGATTACTTCACCAAATGGGTTGAAGCAAAGCCTTTGGCATCAGTAACAGGAAGGCATATGGAAAAATTCGTGTGGGAGCACATAATCTGTCGTTTTGGTGTTCCTCACATTATCATCTCTGACAATGGAAAGCAGTTCGCCGAAGGGGTGTTCCCGGTCTTTTACGAAGGCCTAAAGATCAAGCAGTCATTCACTTCCGTCTACAATCCTCAGGGTAATGGGCAAGTCGAAATTACCAATAGGGACATCATTAACGGCATTGAGAAGAGGTTGGGACGAAGCCATCATGGGTGGGTAGATGAACTACCCCAAGTTCTGTGGGCACATAGGACGCACCCCAAGTCAAGCCATGGGGAGACTCCTTTTAGCCTCACTTATGGAATGGAGGCTGTTATACCGTCTGAAATAAGTATCGAAACAGAACGCATTGTGAACTTTGAAGAGAAGACAAATGAAGAAAGGCTTCGGGAAAACCTCGATCTTCTTGAAGAAAGAAGAGAAATAGCCTCAATCAGAGAGGCTATCTATAAACATAAATTTGACAAGTACTACAACAATCGAGTTCGACCCTCAACATTTAAGCTAGGTGAATATGTCCTTCGGCTAAACAGCGCAAGCAAGGCTGAATTTGAAGGAAAGCTAGGGCCCACATGGGAAGGACCCTACATCATATCGGAAGCCTACGGCAATGGAGCCTACAAACTCGCAACACTTAAGGGAGAGGTCATGGATAGGACTTGGAATGGTACCA
The DNA here is from genome assembly GCA_021014915.2 of Artemisia tridentata subsp. tridentata. Classification (NCBI taxonomy): domain Eukaryota; kingdom Viridiplantae; phylum Streptophyta; class Magnoliopsida; order Asterales; family Asteraceae; genus Artemisia; species Artemisia tridentata. Next base: position 276,726,388 of record CP139506.1, read on the forward strand.
ATCTTCGTAAGTTTTACATATAAGACTTACTATCATTAAAAGCACTCAGTTTGTTTTTTCAAATTCATGTAACGCATTCTTCTCACTTGGGGAAAGAAGCATTAATGGTAGGTGTCTTAGTGTTCATTTCTTAAAATGATGTAATTCTCCCTACCCACTTAATGATATAACGCATTTCCCTCAAATCTCTTGTTTCGTTATTTACAACAAAGATTTGTTCAGCCAAGTACTTTACAAGTTTCAATGTCGAAGGATGAAGCAAGACACATGTCTTGTATGAAAATAACATCCATTACAATTCACATTAACTTTCCTATAAAGTCTTAGGGTATTCTAAGCCCTTCGCAACTTAAGGATAAAGACGGAGTGGGTCGCGACCCTCTGTCGCAGTCAAATTATACGATTGAAGAAAATCTTGGTTCAAAATAAACACAATAAGGTTATAACCTTAGGTTGTATGTGTACGTTTAATATAAGCGTAAGAGAAGAAAAGTATGGGACTCAAAAAGGGACATTATCCCTTAAATGGTACTACTAAGACCATACATGGTCAAAGCCATCAAAAAATAAAGCAATTGTTTGAGGCATGGGTCGAAGCCCAGCATAAAGCAAGGACAAATTGTTCAAACATGCAAACGCCTAACAAACATAATGGGACATTGTTAAAAAAGGGTACAAGCCACCCTTAAGACTAAATTACTGCCAACATGGCAGCCATTAAGCATTCTTTGAGAAATTGGGTTTCTTTGATGGAGACGAAGGCCTCACGGATGCAGTCTTCTTGTTTGGAGAGGGGGGCTGAACCTTCCTCGGTTTCCTTGCCAGGAGATATTCTATTGAAGCTAAAGGGTCTTTGGTTGCTTCGGTGAGGAAAGGATATTCTGCTGTAGTGAACGCATTGCCAGCATTATTATACTCTTGCTCAGAATTCGGACGATAGTAAGGTATCTCCGACAAAACCACAGGTTTCTTTGTTTGAGCAATTTCTTCTAATGTCGTACATGTACCATAGAAAAGGGCTGCGTTCACCAGCCTCCCAATAACTTCCCCCACCTCATCACTATGGTACAATTCCATGGCAACATGAGGAACAACCTTCGAGACCACCTCAGCTCTATCCTTCTTAAATTTCTCACATTGGAGTTTAAGTTCATCAATCACCTCGCAAAGCTGGACATCCTGCTCAACCAACCTAGCCTTTTCGGCTTTGAGACCTGCACATGCGGAATTAAGTGTTGTAATCTGTGCTCTATATCGAGACACCTTAGCCTCCTCTACCTGCAATCTCTCACAAGATTCCCTCAACTGTCCCTCGAGACTATTGATTTTCATTCGCATATCTTGGACAATTGGATTCTTCTCTAAATCCTCCAATGCTTCTTTGCACCTAGCTTCCAATTCATCATACTGACGATCCCTGTCCTTCTCTTTGGCTAAAATAGCATCCATTTTACCTCTCACAGCCACCACTGTTTGCACCAATTCCCTTGTTCGAGAGTTAAGATGATTATCCAAAACAGCCTGTCTAGCATAGCTCTTGGAATGGAAGTTACAAAGCTCTTCCATTGACATATTGTCCAAAATCCTTTTCCAGCTGGGAGGTGTCATCTTGTCAACTAATTGGTGACACGAAAGAGCACTCGGAAGCTCCTTCGTATCAGGCAAACCTGCGAAAGATATAACAGTCAGCCGTATGAAGTATGTTATCTATTATGCATGAAAAATTTCCACTCACTAGGAGTTTGATCTTCGGGAATCTTTAGGGTGGTAGGTACGAAAGTTTTGGCATGGGAGCTTTTGGGTTTAACCGTTCTCGTCGAAGGGGTCGGAAGGGATAATTTCCTTTTCGGAGGGGTTTTCACAGACATTGCTACTCTTCCTTTCCTACTCTTCTTGTCTGATATGCCGGAGGACCGTGCGAGCCTCGATTGAAATTCCTTGATAGGGGGATCATCAGAATCTGCCACATTTTCCACAAAGTGTGGGGTCTCTTCATCATTAACTGATATGGATGGAGAGCCTACTCCATAGCTCACATTTTTTGGTTCCTGGGGGATGAAACTAACTTCTGTGTTACCACGGGCAACAACAAAATTTCTGAATGTCATTCCTACAGCAACAAAGGAGAAAAGATAAATATCAGCAGATAAGTTATTTACTCTATTCAAATAGGTATATACATACTTTTCCCTTGACACATTATCTCAGGTTTCATCAGAGAGCCTTCCCAATGATCAACGATGCCCGCCATATAAAGAACCGGCTCAGGAAATGTTTGAACATCAAAAGGGAGGCGTGCCAGACGTTGGTAGAGGGGATTGCTCCTTATATGATATGGTAAAGGATCATCAAAGCGTTTCTCGTCAAACTGGAATGCTTTATCTAGTAAGGCTGGATATTTTGAAGGTATGATCGTGTTTTGTACATAAAAGAACAAGCCCTTCCATTTTCTTATATTGGCAAAGGGTTTAGCAATTAAACAAGGTACATCATACTCACATCTCTTGGCCAAAGTTATCCAATCACCACCCGGGCAAAGGTTGATGAACCCTCTAAGAACAGTCAGAGTCGGTTCATAGCCATAAGCTTTGCACACAACAATGTATGTGGTCAACTTGGCAAGGCCAAATGGATTCAACCTTGAAATATGTACTTGATAATATTGTAAGAATTCTAGGATTAAGGGATGAATAGGAATCCTAAAGTTGGATTCTGTAAATGCATGAATATAAATCCCCACATACCCAGGTGGAGCATAAAAAATATTTTGGTTTTCGTTTGGAAGAATCACTTTAAACTCCCTGGGTATGGGGTATTTTCCAAGAAATTCCGTCAAAGCCTGCTTTGATAGAGTACATTTTTGCTCCCTAATAATTCTTTTCGCTGTCATGCTCATCTTGAACTAGAAACTATGAGAGCAAAAGGACAAAGGATCGGAGAGAAAAAATTACCTTTAAGCTCAACCGAAGCACAAAGCACAGTGTTGTGCATGTGTATTTTGGGCGCAAAAGAAAGGGTGATCTAGGGTTAGGATCATGAAGGGTTTATGTATATCATTTGTAGCTTTATCCTAGCCATCCACGTGCAGTTATAATCCGAGACATATACGGACTCTAAATTGTTTTTAAAATTTTGAAAAGATGTTTGTGGTTACCAAAATCTTAGCTGCTGTAGCATAAGGTGGTAGTTGCATATTTATTAACCGCATTTATTGCGCAAAGTCTTTTTAAGCACTTATCCTTCTTCGTACGAATTCATGATGAAAGGGATAGAGTGTAGAATGTTTTTTGAGTCGAATGCAATTTATACTCGTACGTATATATCACTTTCGACTGGGGGGCTTGATGATGTACCCTCCGAACGGGTCGAAAGACTCCATTCGAACCCGTGCAAAGCCCTCTCTTCGGAGGCCCAGGTTAATCTCTTAACACGTTTCATTGGCGTAAAACCATTCATCTATGAAGTGGTTACCATGTGGGAATCCGCCAATCGAAGCCTTAAGCCCTTCGGGGTATCTCCTATGAAGGAACTACAACGGAGAGCTACCTTGACCTGGTCATACCCACGTCTCCTCTTCCTTTAGGCTTTCCCGCCAAAACAGAGATCGTGGGCTACAAAGCCCTTGCGGTTACCACAAATCATGGGACGCCCCCATGATCTCCAAACAAAGTGCAACCGCCCTCTAAAGCCTATTTCTCCCCTATAAATAGCATTAGACGGGCCATAACCATGGTATGTTAACTGAATCTCAACCGTATTCTCTCAACTTACCTCAAACTTACCATTACACATACTTACTCGCACGCCGGAGGTGGTTCGCAGGGTCCATCCCCTGCGCAATCACTTAACGTAGTTTTTAGTATTTCTTATTTCAGGTTAAAGACAAGCTTGGCGTAACCTCAACACCCCAATAATCCTTTGATCATCATCGAAGGCCTGGTAGTGCAATTATTTGTACAATCAAGGCCTAAGCAACCTATTACAAAATATGATTAATACTTCAATAATCTAAAACGTGTTCCCAACAATCTCCCCCTAAATATTAATCATCGAGGTTGCTTGACGTCATCTTTGCTTCTTTGGCTTTGACGTCATCTGGGTCTTTGTTCTTCGTTCTTGACTAAGTGATATGGTAACATAAGGATCTGCCTTCCACCGACATTCTTTAACATTGGTGTCTTTACGTCTTTTCCACCATGCTCATATATCTTCTGACTTTTGTTCTTCAGATATCAAGTAATTCTGACTTCACTTTGACCTTGGACTTGTGAAATGTTGTATTGCTTGATCTTAGACTTCTCATCAGGATAGGAGCATGATGAAATGTTGGATTTAGGACTTCCGGTCTCCATGATTCGCTGCATGTAAACAGTTAGCAATAAATCATCCGGTACTTACAGGTTCAGACTTCGAGATCGTCAACAGCATAGTGTGAAGACTTTCTCTAATCCCAACCCAGGCCGTTCTGAATCGGATACCCCCGAAAGGGCTTACACAGACACACCGAAGTGCACCCACGATTCAGTGAGTCGCTGGAGATCACCCCACGACTGCAGACCGTTTGGAACTACCACTAAGCGTAACCCACAAGGGATTACCGAAGTGACCTGCTGTCAGGGCTATTTGATGTTGACCCTGGCAGGATTTCCATTCAATCACTGAGAATCACATTTGTGATTTCTCTCATGAATGTTCTTGGCAGATTACTAAGATCTGCGTAGGACTCTTCTTAATTTTACCACTGGCATCCATAATGTAGAACAACCAGTGTAATACTAAGTGTTCCTATGAGATCTTTTGTTGAATCTCTTGGCTCTAGACTCGATTATTGCACATTTGTTTGGTCGTCGGAGGCATGGAGCAGAGTTAGGTAACATAGGGCCCCAAATAAATGAAAGTAATTTATGTTCGGTTTTTGTTTGTGAACAAGTTCATATGGGGTTTTTTTGTGTCTTTTGGTGATCATGCAACGGTTTTGGGTGTAGCAGGCAGTGGAGACAGCTTCAGCCCAAAGGTAATCAGGTAATTGAGCGTTAATCAACATCGTCCTTGCAGCTTCGACTAACGTTCTGTTTCGTCTTTCAACCACTCCATTCTGTTCGGGGCTGCGAGGAATAGATGTTTGTTGTTCAATACCGACTTTCTCAAAGTACTCACGAAGAGTGTGGTTCTTGAATTTGGTTCCGTTGTTTGTTCTAACTTTACGAACGGTGTTGCGGAGCTGAACCTGAATTTTGGTGAGAAAGGTGATGATCATTGAAGGAGCTTGATCTTTGCTGCGAAGAAAGTAGACCCAAGTCCATCGTGAGAAGTCATCGACGATTACCAGAATGTAACACTTCCCGTTGATTGTTTGCACTCTCATTGGTCCAAACAATTCCATATGAAGAAGTTGGAGTACATGATCTGTACTGTGCTCGGTTTTTGGAGGAAAACGAGCACGAGTGCTTTTCCCTTGTTCACATGCCGGACAAAGGTACTCTTTGGCATACCGAAATCTAGGAAGACCGTCGACTAACTTATGACGTGCAAGTTCAGTCATTGTTTTGAAATTCAAGTGAGACAGACGCTTATGCCATAACCATGCTTTTGTTGATTGTGCCTTAGAGAGTAAGCATATTGGAGAAGAGGCGGTCATATCTGATAGTGAAATGGTGTACAGATTCGTTTCACGTTTTCCTGTCATAAGATCATTTCTGTGTAGATCTCGTACAAAGCAGGTTTTCTCCTGAAATGCAACTTCCAAATCACCATCACAAAATTGGCCATTGGAGAAGAGGTTATGACCAAGGCCTTCAACGTAGTACACACGGCTTATTTCGATGTTCCCGCTGACATAGTCCCCATAGCCCATGATAGCGGCAAACTGATCATTCCCGAATCTGACAGTTCCTATGAACTTTTCAACAAAGTTTACTAGAAGATTTAGGTTGCCTGTCATGTGTCGGGAACACCCGCTATCAATAATCCATAGTACGATTTGAATCACCTGCATCACAAGAAGACAATGCAGATGGAGAGACGGTAACGGTGGAACCCGTTGGGTTAGTAGCACAATTATTAAGCTTCTTGGGTAACCAAGTAAAACTAGGTTTATTCTGAAGCCAACGTTGTCAATTCCAACTAGATTCTGCTTTCTTCCTAGTAAAGGCACTAGGTGTTTGGATTGTTCTAGTAGGGCCAATGGTCTTGTCTACGGTATTCTTAGAAACTACTTTTGGCGGTTTTCCTAAGATTGACTTGGCAGCGGTAGGGAGCCTAGAGGAAATGCCAGTAGTACGTTTCTTCTTACGAGACAAAAGGGTATGTGAAACACAACTTTTATGATTACCAGACAAAACACTTGTACGACAAAACACACAATAAGCATCAATAAGAACATCAGTCGAAACACTCAAAGTATCAGCATTTGTTACATCAGAATTAGAATTACACGTTTTATGGCTTGATTCTACTCTAGATATAACTTGCTTCTAATTCAAATTCCTAGTGTGAACTTCTACTTCTTGGTCCTTAGGGGAGCTGCTCTTAGGTTTCCAAACACTATTCTTCATGATAGTCTTGGATCTGCTAACCATAGGAGAGATGCCTAGTCCTGTAGAAGTGGAAGCATGCACATTAGTGTTCTGGGAAGATACTTTGTTAGGTATTTTGTCTACTTTATACATGCCTTGTTTTATTACATTCTTGTTGACATTTTTCCCTTTTTCAAGTACATTTGTTTTCTCTCTCAATTCAATGATGATGTGTTTCTGTTGTTTGAATTTTAGAATCCAATTCACGATTTAATCGAAGAAGGTTATTCCGGTTTTCGCAAACTTTATCGATGTCCTTTTCGTATTTAGAAATTTGCTGTTTTAAAACAACATTTTCTTTCTCAATCAGATTTTCGAAAGCATGACTGTTTTGAAAGGACAAAGATGTGATTTGGTTTTGTAGTTTTAACTCAAAGGCGAGACTCTGAGTTTGACACCATTGCAACCTCTGGTTGAGTTTGCAAATTTCTTTTGAAAAATCGTTTTTCACATCATCATTGACTTGTTTAAGCCTCTCATTTTCTTGTCTCAAATTATCTATCTCAACACGCAACATCTCAATATCAACAGAATAAGCATCAACAGTCATATCATTACAATCCACAAAAATAGAATTCATAATCACATAAATAACATTAGAACATAGAACATTTACCAAAAGTCGATCTGCTTATTTTTCCAAAGTTTTCTTTTGAAATTTTTGTTTCAAGATTTTGTCGTCTTTTGCTTTGAAAATGCTCATCATTGATGCAATGTCCGATTGCAGTTCCTGTTCCCAATGTGTGGCTGATGCGTGGTTTTGCAACCTTACAACAGGTTTTACCTCTCGAGGGATCTCAAGAGGCTTACAACCCCACCAGGCAGTGTACCTGACCGATGTAGTATAGTGTAGTGGTAAGTACGGGGGATTGATCGTTCTCCACAGGGAATAGTGTTCGTTAGGTATGAAAAACTACTCTAATAGGTCTAAGGGTGAGAGAAGATTCTTTTTATGTTTTTATATTTTTATGAAAGCAAGTAAAATCTCGGGTTTGAAAGAGTGGGCGGAATTAGTTGCTAGTCAACTAACCCAAATTACTACGAATGCAAATAAAATAAAATAACAGAAAATGAAAAGGTGGTAGAACTTATGTAGAGAGAAATGTGTTTACTTAGATTTCCTTACTCCCTAACTATCTTTTACCGGTTGATTAGTGTGTATTAATTGCGTGGATGACGGGTGTATTCCTTAATACCAATCGTGGGGTGACGTACGTACTTCCCCAACTCTACAAGCTCCTACTTCACTCCTATGTCGAGCCGGCTAGGAAGCTCCTAACATGGGATCACTAGAATTCGCTTGTGCATTAAATACAACCATAAAAACCTTTAGTACGCATTGGTTCATGTTTCTTAAGACGTTCAAGGAAGTTACCGAATAGGAAGTTAGCCAGTTTTCTTAAGCCTAACATAGATGAACAATCATCCAATACAACTAATAACACACTAATAATCAATAATCAATAGCTAGGTTTCATTAGATCTAAGCAAACACAAGATAAATCTAGCCTAACATGTTAAACAAAAGACAAGAACAAGATAGAATCAAACAACACATAGACATATTGAATGATTAATTGATAACTTATCTTCAATGTAACATGGAAGATCTCAAGGCAAAAAGCCTTGAAAAAGCTGCTAAAATCGTCTTAGGGTTTTCACACACAAAGTTCCCCAATAAGTTCCACACTAATGACAAAAAATTGCAAAACTATATATAGACTTTCAGATCTGACGGCGTCACGTTATGGAGTGTGACGCCGTCACCTCGCCGCTTTTAGGGTTCCCGGATGGCCTTCTTGACGTCGTCCCTCTTTATCTTTCCAAAATCCGTTCTGGCTTATCAAGGCTTGACGCCGTCGGAATTAGGCGTGACGCCGTCCCTCTTTAAATTAAGCCGTGACGACCTTGATCACTCCAAAGGGTGACGCCGTCAGAATTCCCATGCAAATTTCACTGGCTTATCATGAGTAATTTTCATATCCACCTTTTTCTTGCCAAGCCATGACGCCGTCCAGGGTAATTTCTGACGCCGTCTAAGGTAACTTTTAGCCGATTTTGAGACTTTGTTGTTTTCTTCACTTTTATGCTCCAAAAACGTCCAAAATGCTTCCTTTTCCAGATTTCTTCTCAAAAGTACCTAAAATGATAAAAGGAACGATTTAGGGCAATATTTGCTCAAATAAATACGATTTAGGGCTTAAATGACCCCTTAAAAGCGGTACACTTTTCGCTTCATCAAATACCCTTACACTTGAGATTTGCTTGTCCTCAAGCAAATGCGCTTTTATTCTAATCAAAATACAAGTTAGGGGTCATTTAATGCTAACATAAAAGTAATTACAACAAATATTCGTTCCACTTTAATCATAATAAGCACGGAGATTACAAACTAGCACCTCACAAGTAGTGTTTAGATACTCACATCTCTCAAGTGTCATAAAAATAAATCTTATAAATGAAAACGGATAATATCTCTCACTACCTGTCATAGCAAATAGATTACCATAGGCTTGGGAAAGGATCGAAAACCTCCTCCACTAGGCGTAAGCACCTAAGATAAACTATCAAAGAGGGCTTTTACATGGGTTATAACGTTAGGTGTAGGGATATGATAAACACGGTTTTGTTGGATAAAGGATATTTTACTGGTGGCGAGTTAAAGATCTTGATTAATTACATGTACTATACAATGTTGCAAAGCCAAGACTCGACTCAACTTAAGCTAAAAACAAAATAAAAAAAACATAAAATAAACATAAAATGAAACGGGATGGTAGTCCGTATGTTTTTTCTATTTTTCTTTTTCTCATTTTTTTGTATTTTTCTTGATTTTTTTATTTTTTTTTTTTTTTTTTTTTTTTTTTTTTTTTTTTGCATACACTGTTGCCCTACCATCCACAATAATACATCATAGGGGCATTGCATTCCCCTTACACTTGAACTTTTACATAACTTTACAAATAACTATTCTAATGACTCGAATTAAGAAAATTGAAAAACTTGGAGTACTTTTTAAAATATTTAGCACATATGGGGGTAATAAATGATGTTATTCCCCATTACTCCATTACACTAGTACTTTACCCATGAGTCCCAATCGTCCCAAAATAATATGTACAAGGATATGACTCGACTTAGCAACCATGTAATCAATTAGATAATTAACTTGGGTTTAAACAAATGTTGTCACAATAATGCACTAAAGATGAGTGTATACAAGGTAGGCTAAGGCGATTTGGGTGTACATTTTAGTGGGGTGTAACAAATTCTTCCTTTAAGTAAAATGCTTAAAGGTCGAAACGAAAAGATAGGCTCTGAGGGGTGTACTAGGGGTATCGTGTACTAAAAATGAGTACAACGCAAAGGGTGTGGGAGAATTACTTGACCAATGTAGCCAAAGTAATTATAACAAAAACACAGGTGTAAAACAATGGGTTAATCCTAATGCCTCTTATCATGTAGTAAATCTAACTACACGAATGTAGTCTCACTTGTGGCCTTGGAATGGTCCTAACGCAAGTTCTAGAATCTAAGTGCTACCGGTACACACATCATAGCAAAATGCTTTTCCTACCAATTCTAGGGGCGAACCTCACATATTTGGGGGTGGAAAATTTTTTAGTGGTACGGTTTTTGTGCTAGTCATATAACTCCTATCCGTGAGACGCTCATTAAGACCAAAGTTTCACTCCTAAGTGTTGTAAAAAAATTTAAATTTGGCACTAAAATTGCCCTAACAGGTATTTATCTCAGTTTTATTACACATCTACTATTAAACAAACAAAAATCAAGTGCAATAGCATTCGCTAATCGTACTTTTACCCCCCCCTTACACTTAAGATGAACATTGTCCCCAATGTTCAAATAACAAATGTAAAAGTAAAAAAGTAAAAGAATGAAATCAAATACTCCCCTGATTCGCTCGGTGGATAATGAAATAACATGGTTAGATCTTCTTCCAAAGTAATGTTGAAGCTCCATGACTAATGCATCGCCATAAGCTTGATCCAACAAACATTTCCTTGTCCAAAATAACCTGTTAAACCTGAGAAAACAAACACGAAAACCTGCATAACATCGGCGGGATAAACTCTATATATAAGGATATAATGCTTGTGGAATGATAATTTTGCAGATTCCTGGAGATTATAAGTTAGAGATTTAATAAAAACTTTTTATGAAAACAAAACTTTCAAAAATTTCCAGAAAATTAAACCTGACGCCGTCAGGTTGTAACTCCTGACGCCGTCAGAAATGATCTGACAGAATTCTCATGTTACGTTTCCGGAAAAATTTTGGAAAAACCTATACCTTACTTCCTGGGATTCCTGCAAAACATCATTATGACTCGATACAAGAATTTGACTCAAACAAATACTAATATGTATGTTAATTTATTATTATTATGATTCATGTTCATTTGTGTTCTAATAAACCGATTTAGATTTCCCTTACACTTAACTTTTGCAAAATACCTTTATATGTAGTTAAGACGAAGTTAAAAACAAGATAAAGCATTTTCACAACTTAGTTTTTAACATGAATCAATAATAATAAAAATTAAACACACATACGGAAATAAATAAAAACAAACAAACAAATAAGTAAACACACAAAGCAAATAAAACTTGGGTTGCCTCCCAAGAAGCGCTTTTCTTTATTAACGAGTCTTGTAGCTAGACTCAAAGTCACGTACATTACGTGATTCCATCATTGGTCGCGGTTCCTAGGCCATTTTCATTCCCGGTTTTATATTCCGGTCCTAATTTCAAACAATCTTTGTAGAAACCAGATATCCTTTCCATAACATAGTCTACTCCTTTATTTCTATCCTCATCATTCCTATAGTAGACCGCTTGCTTAAGCTCCTTCTCAACATTTGACAAGTGTTGGAATTGTTCTATCTTATATGGCATTTGGTAGTTTACCTCATCGGTCTCATCCTTAAATCTAACTATCCCTAAGGAAGGTTCATAAGTCATTCTAGAGACCTCAACAAATGGTTTTCCAAAAACCACTTGAGTTAAGGATGCATCGACTATTGGGCGGATATCTTCAACAATTACAAAGTCGGTGACATAGGTGAAGTTTCCTACATAAACCAGTAATCCCTTAACTCTTCCCGTGAAGTTACTCATCCAACCCTTGTCAGGGAACATCCTATACCCAAGTTGATTTTTCATTATCAAGTTGTAGTGGGCTCTAGTCATGATGTTTATGGGTGATCTAAGGTCGATGTAGGCTTTCCACACATGTAAATGTCCGATGTTGCATGGTATGTTTAGATTAGAAGGGTCGCCTATTTTTATAATTGGTCTACCTAGGAAGTATGGTGTCTCGGGGTCATCGAATAAGTCTGTATGATATGCGCGCTCTTCCTTAGTGGGTAGCCTATTGAAGTGGTCCTCATCATCATCTACTTCTTCAATCTCACTTTTCCTAATTTCTTTATCAACCTCGACTTTCTTAACCTCATCCTCAGGTTCACTATTATCCTCATTCCTATCAATTGGTTTGATAGTGACAACATTGACGAAGTGGACGTGTTTGGATGAAGAGGGTTCTTTTACTTGGGGTCCGCTATTTTTGTTCCTAGCGTCCTTATGTGGAGGTGATAACACTTGGTTATTGAGGGCTTTCAACAAGTTGTCAATTTTATTGGTCATCTCCGTTTGTTGTTGATTGAATTCGGATTCAAACTTGGCTAAACGAGCTTCTTGAGATGCTATAAATTGGGACATCAATCCTTCAAAGTTATTGGTACTACCATTGCCGGAAGGATTGTTGTTGAAAGTACGGTTCGAGTTGGAACCGCTTGATTGGAAACGATTAGGTGGGTTGGAAGAATTGGTTTTTTGTGTGTTTTGGTTTTGCTTCCACCTAAGGTTTGGGTGATTTTTCCATGAAGGGTTGTATGAATCACCGTAGTGGTTTGGCTCGGGTTTGAAAGTGTACCACTTGTCTCCCGCTCTGTCGGTACGCGAGGATGCGTAGTCCACAAAAGCTTGTTCGGGGAGTTCCATGCAATCACGAGTGTCGTGGGGACCACTACGTAATTTACATGAAGAAGTGATTTTGTTCACTTGGCTTGAAGGTTTAGGAGCCTCGTAGGATTTCATGAGAAACTTGACTTGGTCTTCAAGTTCTATGATCCTACGGTCGGAAGTGCTTGAATTGTTCGAAGGCAAAGATATTGCCTTGACCGTTTTATTCAAATCACGGGGGTCACTCCAACTTTCGTTGTCATAAAGAGCAAGATCTTCTAGGAGAGCCCATGATTGTTCCGCACTTAGATCACGTAGCTTACCACCGGCCGATTGGTCAATGATTTTCCTTGTGGAGAGATTGATATGGTCATAGAAGATTTGGACTTGGAGCCAAAGTTCTATGCCATGGTGAGGGACTTTTTGGAGTAAGTCCTTGAATCGAGTCCATGCCTCGTAGAGGGTTTCGCCTTGACGTTGTTGGAACATCAAGATATCATTCCTTAGCTTGGTAGTTCTTCCCGGTGGGAAAAACTGAGCAAGGAAACGAGTGGTGAGATCATCCCAAGAGGTGATGGATCCTGCGGGTTGACGCTCTAGCCATTGACTAGCTTGGTCCCGCAAAGAGAATTGAAAGAGACGTAGTCGGGTCGTCTCTCGAGTGGCAACATCAAGGTCTATAGAATCAACGATTTTGAGAAAGTCCTTGAGATGTTGATTAGGATCTTCAGAACGAAGTCCATGGAATGCGCATCCGCTTTGCACCAACCGGATGGTGTCGGATCGCAAGGGTGTGACATTGGCTCCTTGAGTGAGCTCAATGGTGTTTCGATAGCCATGGTGGCTAGGACGTGAGTACTCTCCTAAAGTACGGGCTCTAGGAGGTGGTGGTTGTTGTGGTGGGTTGTTGGGATCGAGGATATTACCACCTTCCATGATGTCGGATGGTAATGGTTACGAACAAAGAAACGAAGAAAATAGATAGACTAAAGAAAACCTAGAAAAAATAAAATAAAAATCTCACTAGAAAGGAATCTAGTGAGTAGACCTATAAACTAAAAATTCAACCTAAACAATAACTATTCCCCGGCAACGGCGCCAAAAACTTGATGCGTGGTTTTGCAACCTTACAACAGGTTTTACCTCTCGAGGGATCTCAAGAGGCTTACAACCCCACCAGGCAGTGTACCTGACCGATGTAGTATAGTGTAGTGGTAAGTACGGGGGATTGATCGTTCTCCACAGGGAATAGTGTTCGTTAGGTATGAAAAACTACTCTAATAGGTCTAAGGGTGAGAGAAGATTCTTTTTATGTTTTTATATTTTTATGAAAGCAAGTAAAATCTCGGGTTTGAAAGAGTGGGCGGAATTAGTTGCTAGTCAACTAACCCAAATTACTACGAATGCAAATAAAATAAAATAACAGAAAATGAAAAGGTGGTAGAACTTATGTAGAGAGAAATGTGTTTACTTAGATTTCCTTACTCCCTAACTATCTTTTACCGGTTGATTAGTGTGTATTAATTGCGTGGATGACGGGTGTATTCCTTAATACCAATCGTGGGGTGGCGTACGTACTTCCCCAACTTTACAAGCTCCTACTTCACTCCTATGTCGAGCCGGCTAGGAAGCTCCTAACATGGGATCACTAGAATTCGCTTGTGCATTAAATACAACCATAAAAACCTTTAGTACGCATTGGTTCATGTTTCTTAAGACGTTCAAGCAAGTTACCGAATAGGAAGTTAGCCAGTTTTCTTAAGCCTAACATAGATGAACAATCATCCAATACAACTAATAACACACTAATAATCAATAATCAATAGCTAGGTTTCATTAGATCTAAGCAAACACAAGATAAATCTAGCCTAACATGTTAAACAAAATACAAGAACAAGATAGAATCAAACAACACATAGACATATTGAATGATTAATTGATAACTTATCTTCAATGTAACATGGAAGATCTCAAGGCAAAAAGCCTTGAAAAAGCTGCTAAAATCGTCTTAGGGTTTTCACACACAAAGTTCCCCAATAAGTTCCACACTAATTTCAAAAAATTGCAAAACTATATATAGACTTTCAGATCTGACGGCGTCACGTTATGGAGTGTGACGCGTCACCTCGCCGCTTTTAGGGTTCCCGGATGGCCTTCTTGACGCCGTCCCTCTTTAGCTTTCCAAAATCCGTTCTGGCTTATCAAGGCTTGACGCCGTCGGAATTAGGCGTGACGCCGTCCCTCTTTAAATTAAGCCGTGACGACCTTGATCACTCCAAAGGGTGACGCCGTCAGAATTCCCATGCAAATTTCACTGGCTTATCATGAGTAATTTTCATATCCACCTTTTTCTTGCCAAGCCATGACGCCGTCCAGGGTAATTTCTGACGCCGTCTAAGGTAACTTTTAGCCGATTTTGAGACTTTGTCGTTTTCTTCACTTTTATGCTCCAAAAACGTCCAAAATGCTTCCTTTTCCAGATTTCTTCTCAAAAGTACCTAAAATGATAAAAGGAACGATTTAGGGCAATATTTGCTCAAATAAATACGATTTAGGGCTTAAATGACCCCTTAAAAGCGGTACACTTTTCGCTTCATCAGTGGCACAAAGTCGCAGGTGTTGAACGTGTGGTAAAAATTGTTGTTGAAAAACTTCTCTCTTTTCCTTTTCATAGGGAGAAAGAAAAGTAGAGACTTTTATTTCAGAGTTTCGTTCAATTGCGTCTTCCAAAAATTTTATGTCCTCCATAAAAGTATTAAAATATCGAAGCACACGACATGGTTTTGGCACTGAAGAAATTACACCTGGATTTTGTAAAGAGTTATTTACTTGTGCTTCATTGGTTACAGGGACTACTTCAAGAGATGCATTGATTTCACTTACAGACCATGTTGGTGCTGATTTTTCCTATTGCGAGACGAAATTGTCGCTAATATGAGGTACTTGAAAATAATCATATTGGTTATGAAAGTGGACTTGACTCATTTTAAATCGATTTTCGTCCTCCTGTTCTATTTCCTCTCCACGATTGTAAACAACAACACGCATGAAAGAATCATCAAGCAAATGTTCAGCACTATACAACTTTGGATTTTCCTTGAGTGCTTTATGTAAAAACCGTGGTTTGTCACTTCCAATAGCAAAGCCATACCGTTTGGGAGCTGGTTTTACCGT
Organism: Artemisia tridentata subsp. tridentata; assembly: GCA_021014915.2. NCBI lineage: Eukaryota > Viridiplantae > Streptophyta > Magnoliopsida > Asterales > Asteraceae > Artemisia > Artemisia tridentata. The sequence continues at coordinate 276,742,124 of CP139506.1, forward strand.
TAACTTTTGTATGGTTGTTATTGATTCACCAGTTTTATACACAACGTTTTGAAATTCTTTGAGTTTGGATTCCAACGCAAGAATTTCCTCAAGATATGAATCAACTCGTTTCCTAGAACTTTGTCGGTGTTCAGAAAAATCGTTTTGACAAGTGGACAACTCTGTCTTAGTTTTAGTAAGATCAGAGTTTAGAATGTCAACCTGTTTTCTAAAATCTAATTTCTCTTGTTCCCTTTCTAAAATTAATTCACTTTTGGAAATAGTTAATTCACGAACTTGATGTTCTAAATCTTGTGCTTTCGCATAAGATTGTTGGAATGCAGCCTCAAAGCTTTTCTCTCGTTGTTCTTTAGTTTCATAATTCGAAAGTTGAAGCTTGTAACACTCAAGATCCTTAGTTAATACTGCGACTTTTTCTTTTAGATTTCTGTTTATTTCAATGCACCTTTCAGTTTGGGATTTCTGTTCATTCAACTGTGTTTGGGTGGTCAATATTAGGGTCATGAGTTCTGAATTTGGATCAGGCAAAAGATTATCTTGTCCATATTGATCATTATTATCATCAGAAGGAGGATCATCAAATGAAACAACGGGGTTAATTTAATCATCATCAAATGTAACGACGGTGTTTATTTGATCATCAACTTGAGAGGATAATAATGAAACATTTTGACCAAGATCTGCTTCAGCTGATGCAGATGCAGAGGGTGACACAATTTCATCAATCAGACATTTTGAGTTAGGTACCAGAGACAAGCCATCGGTATCATAAACTGAGCCTGTTTCACTCATGTGCATTTCCTGCATATTAGCCATCAACATCACAGCTGCTTCTAGATCCTCCATGTCATCATCTGAGTAAGCATTTGCCATGAAGCTTTGCTCCTTTTTAGTGAGAGTGCCTCCACGTTCATCTTTGAGGGCAAGAAGTAGAGCTTCCATGTGATATGCACTCCCCCTAGTTCTTGGCTTGGGGCATGCATTGGCTAGGTGACCCTTTCCCCCGCAATTGTAGCATTTTATCCCGTTGTTTCCAATCCCAGAATTCCCTGTGTCAACAACTTGTGCCCTGTTACTTCTAGTGGAATTGAACCTTTGTCCACCTGAATTACCCATGTAGCTACCCGATCCAGATCTCCCTGAAGCTTTGTTTTGTATCTCAACTCGGCCATTCTGAACAATGGTATTGGACATAATTTATGAATGTAGGTGCGATTGTGGATGATCCGCCGACCTCATAAGTGGACTTTGGACCTCGAGTGGGAGTAGTATGATTAGATTTGGAGGAGGTTATGGAGATAGGAGGTGGTGATGTTAATGGTGATAGTGGTAGTACAACTGGTAGTTCCTCCTCTTCTTCCTCGTCTATGTCCATTTCAGGATCGTTGTCCGAATCTTCTTCCGGTTCTCCCTCTTGGTCACTGACTATATCCTCGTAAGGTTCTTCCTCATTGTCATAATCAAGTGCTTCAAGATAGGGATCATTGAGTTCGGGAAGAAATGGTAAGTGAACAGGCATAGTGGGATTGTGATCGGGTGATGGAGGTACAAACATGATGTCTACAATAAGGATTATGATGTCAGAATAAATCTAATGTTTACGAGAAGTGCTCAAATATGACAAGTGTGTATGTATCAATATGTTAATATGTTTGCGTAGTATACAATGCCTAAAGTCTATAATCTTCTGGAGGATGGAAGGCATGAAGAGCGGAAGGATATAAAAATGTTTTTGTTTATAAAAGTGGTTATAGTTTAGGTCTCAATTAGACCCGTTTCTCTATAACCATAGCTCTGGTACCAATCTATAACACCCCCAATTTTGACTATGCAGCGGAATTCAAACTGGGTGTTACTCGACGGCACAACAATCATAATAATAGAAAACGATCTCTAACTGAGTCGTTTTAAAAGGATTTATCATTCAAATTATTATAATATATTAGAGTTTACAAGATAGGTCCCAAAAGGTTCCATGTTTACAAAATAAATCAATATAAAGTCTTTTGATGTCTTTTTGAATGATAAAGTAAGTTATAGCCTTCTTGATTGAATCCGTGCCATCCTTGATTATTATGCACCTGAGATACATGCTTAAAACGGTCAACATAAAGGTTGAGTGATATTCATAGAGTTTAGGTAATCAGTTGAACACAATATTCGTAACATGAGGTAATTAGTCTCACATTCATAGTTTATAAAACAAAACAATTATTATTGCACTAAGCTCATGCCACGGAAAACGTTAATAGTTTGCCAATAGAAATTGATATAATAGTAGCAGTGCCCTAATAGGTAATTTTCCATTAAACCTATGGTTCTTCAAATAGAGTGCGTTTGTTTACTGGACTTGGTTAACAAAAGGGATTTGTCAATCCCGATAGCCTATCCACATTATTCGCGTTCACTTTACTCGTGATTAATGGTTCATGATAATAGGGACTTAAGTTTGGCAATAGCGGTACTTAGTGCAAATAACAGATTCAGATATAGCATACATTTTCAAAGCAATGTGTTCAGTTTAAATATAGCATGTATCCCCCCCCCAAGGGTTTGTAAAACAATTAAGTAATAGAATTGGGGCTATGAACTCACCGTGAGTTATGTAGTGAGTAATGAAAATGGTAGTCGAGTCGCGAAAGTCTCTAAGAGCAACCTATAATAGATTGTTACGACTTAGGTTGGAATAATGTCTAAGAATACAAAGACGTGCCTATATATGTCTTTCATATTGTTCATGATGTAGTACTTAGTATGTTGTGTATGTCATTGTATAAAGATGGTTTAGAAAGCCTTGAGGTCCTAGCTGTGGCCTTGCCATGGCTTTGGTCTTGACTACTATGTCTTTGAGATCTTAACTTTGGCCTTAGCCGCGTTTGTGATCTCATTCCTAGGCCTTTAGGCCATTTGGTTTTCCTTAGTCGTGACAAAATACATGGTTGTTTAGGCATATAAAGGGGCTGTTAAGATTTTGAAGAAAAATACCATTTGTTAAGTGTTTTCAGGACCCGAGCTTTTTTTGTAATCAATGGAAAACATCGTTCCGGACAACTTTCATGTTATAACTTTTTGATGAAACAGACCAGAAGGGCTTCGTTCAAAATCGTCAGCTGCTTAACAGCTTTGTTTTGGCAGTTTCGGCGTTTTGGTTTTGCTAACTTCTTTTGGCCGTATCTTTTGACTCGTGTACTCGTTTTCGGCGATTCAACTTGCTATGTTTTCCTTGTGAAGTCCTCTTTTACATTAGGTAATAGTCCAATATCACGTTTATACCAATTTGGTCATTTTTCCTAACATAAGTTACTAATTTTCTTGTTTACTTATCATAAGTTAACATATAGTTATCCTAACTTCTTTTAAAGATTTTTATACATCATGAACATAATATAAAGACCATATATAGCATAAATGAAGTATAAGAAGCATGAAAATGATGTTGATCAAGAGAGTGTGTTAGGGTTTTTTACAACTTTTGGCTTTCTAAGGAAAGGAAATTAAGAACAAGGATTAAGACTTTGATTGAACAAGAATCTTTTCACTTTGGCAATCCTTCTACACTTGTATTCTTGAAGGACTTGATGTTGAGATGTTTATATAGAGATGTTTAGTGACTTGAATGGATTTCAATTCAAGAAGATCACATAAACTTGCAAGTGTTTAAGATGTAGTTTACTTGAAGCTTGAAACTAGTAGGAAATCTTGAAGTTAGAAACTAAACTATGAGAGTGTTTGTGTGTTGTAAAGGGGGCGGCAACAAAGGAGAGAGGAGGGGGGGTTTTATAGCCTTCAAAGGAGGTGCAATAAGGGTGACTCATTTTACTTGCTAGTTAAGTGTGTGTAGGTGTTGCAATATTAGACAATACTTGGTTATTAAGTTTATACCTGTGTTTAGATCTTAGACTAAGCTATCAAAATCATGCCAAGCCTCCCTATGAGTCATGTGAAGTGCCACATAGGGCTTAGGAGATAAGATTGGTGAATTTTTTATAATATCTAGTGTTTACAGAGTGAGTTTTGGTTCCGTTAATCGCTAACTGTAAGTCGTTAAGTTACGAAACGTAAAACCGGGTATCGTAAAAATATGAAAATTGTAGAAATGATTAAACTTAGAATTATACTCCATATTAAAATATAAAATGAGTGATAAGTTTAATCGGGTTGCTTAAACGCTGTTAAAACTAGAAATCGTAAGCTGAAAATGCGTAATTTGCGTAAAACGCAAATTTGGAAAATGTAAAATTCCAAAATTCTTGAGAATGTCACGGATGGTGAAAAACTTGCATTTCTCCTGTTTGTGATGTTGTAGGAACATATCGAGGTGCCTAAACGACGTTTAAACCTTAAAGAAATTCTCAGACACGGTTTCGTGATTTTTACAGAAATGATCCGACGAGTGTCAAACTCTCGGATTATCATTAAAATAGTTTAACTGACGAGAATATGAAATAAAAATTTTGGTAATGAATAGTGAAAGTGAATAGTAAAAAAAAATAGTAAAAATCCGGGAATAGAAATTAACCTGAAAATGCGAATTGTTACACCCCAAAGGAGGGAAAATCACAGGAAAAGGTACCATTAAAACTGGTAATCTAGATTTTCAAAATGTGTATTTTGTGAGAGAGTTAAAGTTTAATCTCTTTAGTGTCTCACAAATGTGTGACAAAAAGAATAGTGTTCTTTTTAATGACACTGAATGTATTGTTTTATCTCCAAACTTAGAAAGAACAATATGTATAGTATTGATTTAAAGAACATAGTTCCTAAAGGCGGTTTAACTTTCCTTTTTGAAAAAGCCACGTCTGATGAATCTAAACTTTGGCATAGAAGGCTAGGTCACTTAAATTTTAAAACTATGAATAAATTGGTTAAGGGAAATCTTGTAAGAGGTTTACCTTCCAAACTTTTTGAAAATGATCAAACTTGTGTTGCTTGTCAAAAGGGAAAGCAGCACAGGGCCTCTTGTAAGTCCAAAACAGAGAACTCAATCAGTCTACCTTTACATATGTTGCATATGGATTTGTTTGGTCCAACATTTGTAAAAAGTCTTATGAAGAAAATGTATTGCCTAGTTGTCACAGATGATTTTAGTAGGTTTACATGGGTTTTCTTTCTAGCTACTAATGATGAGACTAGTGGCATTCTTAGGTCTTTTATAAAAAGGATAGAAAATCTAGTAGATCACAAGGTTAAGGTGATTAGATGTGATAATGGGACTGAGTTCAAAAACAGAGAGATAAATCAGTTTTGTGAGATGAAGGGTATTTTGAGACAATATAGTGTAGCTAGAACTCCTCAACAAAATGGAGTTGCTGAGAGGAGATATAGAACACTAATTGAGGCTGATAGGACTATGCTAGTTGATTCTAAGTTGCCAACTACTTTTTGGGTAGAAGCAGTTAGTACTGCTTGGTATGTGCAAAATAGAGTGTTAGTAGTTAAGCCTCATAACAAGACCCCATATGAACTTTTTCATTGTAGAACACCAACTTTAAGTTTTATGAGACGATTTGGGTGTCATGTTACTATTGTCAATACCATAGATCACTTAGGCAAATTTGATGGTAAGGCTGATGAAGGTTTCTTTGTTGGATAGTCTTTGCATAGTAAAGCCTTTTGATATTGATGCATTAACTAGAACAATCAATTATGAGCCAGTTGTTGCAGGTACACTGTCTAATGGTTTTGCAGGTACAAAAGCAGGTGATAGTGTGTTAGGATCTCTGGGAAATAAGAGTTTCATTGTTGCTGCCGATAGTGTAAAGCTGGTTCCTGCCGATAGCTTAGGTTCCTGCTGAAAGCTCATTGTTGCCGACAGTGTTATCTTGTTTCTGCCGATAGTATTGTTCCTGCGGATAGTGTTATTTGTTATCCGTATATTTAGAATGTTTGTTAGGATTTATTTTTAGAAGAGATTGTTGTTTATGTCTTCACACGTTTACTTGTAGAACGGATTAGGGTTAGGTCATCTTGTTAGTATATAAGATATATCCGTCTATGAGTTTATGTACACCTTTAACGTTTTCAATATTCAAGAACACAATTCTTAGTTCATAGTTTGATCCATAGAGGATCATTGTCCTTTAGAGTTTTCTTCTTTATTATACTTGCTGTTTAGTTTCCGCATAAACACTTGTATAGCAGAGGTTCTCGTTTATACCAAGCTCAATCAAGCTCGAAGTACTCGATCCTACAAGTGGTATCAGAGCCTGGTAAGGATCTCTGATAAAGAAGAAAAAGGTCGATCTCATATCTCTTAACCCTCTCTCAATGGCAGACGATAACCCAGAAACCAATGTCATTAACCAGGAAGATCAACAACCCAAAACTGAAACATCCCAAGTCCAAACGCAAATCGTCACCACTATGTCCACCAACAATGCTAAATTCCCATATCTGAAGAAAGATGAGTATGAAGTCTGGGCTATGAGAATGGAATATTGGATCACAAACAGTGATTACAATCTGTGGAATGTCATTCTCAAAGGAAATAGCAAAAAGAATACAGGAAGGAACGAGGATGGCCATATTTATATAGAGCCACCTGTTACTGCAGAAGAGCACATGGCTGTGCAAAGGGAAACCAAAGCAAGAACCCTTCTCCTTCAAGCTATTCCAGAGGATCATATGAGTGATTTCCATCACTTGGATGATGCTAGAAAGATCTGGCATGCTGTAAAAGCCAGATTTGGAGGGAATGATGAATCCAGAAAAATGAGAAAGTCTATGCTTAAGCAAGAGTTTCAGGAATTCAAGATCTCTGAGGCTGAGGGGATTCACAAAGGGTATGATAGATTCCACAAGATCCTGAGTCAACTCAACCAGTTGAAAGCTAGGCCGGATGATGAAGATTGCAACACCAAATTTCTGAGGGCTTTACCACCATCTTGGTCGCAGGTTTCCATAACCCTCAAGGCCAAAGGAGGACTGGATTTTATGAGCTTTGATGATCTGTACAACAAGTTGAAAACCCTTGAACTTGATATCAAAGGGTATTCCACCTATACATCTCATACTCCAACCCATACTGCTTTTGTTAGTAACTCTGGTGCTAACAAAACATCATATGGAAACAGTCCAACTCCATCAACATCATCAATCTCTTACTCACCTGTCACACCAAAAGCTCAAACCAGTTCTGAGAATCTTGTAGTGGATCTGCTTCATTCATTTGTTGCTGATAGTACACCACAACAGAAGATTGTGTATGATGATTTCAATCAGGTTGATGAATTGGATATGGAAGAGATGGACTTAAGATGGCAGATGGCTATGATATCGTTGAAGTTGGATAGGTTTGAAAAGAAGGCAGGAAGAAGGGTCAATTTTAATGGACAGGAGCCTGCCAGGTTTGATAGAAGGAAGGTGAGGTGTTATAAATGTTCTCAAACAGGACATTTTGCTAGGGAATGTACAGACAAGAAGGTGGATGATAAAGCACGGTATTCTGCTTTCAGAATTCAAGAGTTAGAGTCAGAAGACCCCAAGGCTTTGGTCTCTGTGGATTCAATGGTGGACTGGGAGCAACATGAGAAGTCTCTTGCAAGTGGAGCAGATAAGGTCTATGGAATGGTAGCTGGATATGGTGAAAAGAAACAAGTGGCTGGTTAGTTTGGAATGATGGGTCATCCATCTCAGGTACATAACTGCCCATTTGGTTGTGATTCTAAATATGATAAATTGAAACAGGAATTTGATGATAAAGATAGTGAAAATAAGGATAACTTTATTCAACTTAAGGCTCATAAAAAGGCTGTTAAAACTTTAGAACAACAAAAGGTCTGGTATCAACAACAACAGTCTGCTTATGAAGTAAAAATAAAGGTATTGGAAAGAGATTTAAAAAATGCTATTAATGAGTTTAAACATATTGAACGGGAAAAAGCTAAGGTTGTATTAGATAATCAGGATTTAAAGTCTAAACTAGATGATACCTTGGCTAGATTTGATAAGTGGAAAGAGTCATCCACAAACCTTCACAGGCTTATTGATAGTTCTATGTCATCAAAAAATAAAAGAGGTTTAGGGTTCGGTGACCTGGTAGGGCCAAATCAATATTATGATCCTAATGACTATAGTGTTTTTAACCCAGAACCTGTAGATTATAGAAAGCCTGTAAAGTTTGTGAATGAGGGAGGGATGAATGATGTTCCTCCACCCATAACTGGAACATTTAAGCCTGCTAATCCTTTTGATGACTTTGATGATTCACAAATGATGTATGGCAAACAGGCAAAGGACTTGCCTAATCTTGATTGTGACTCTAATGAATTTGTCTCTTGTTCTTACAGTGACAAATCTTCAGAAATCAAGACAGATGACTATGCCACATGTGGATCAAGTGACAAGTCAGCATCAATAAAGTCAGAAGATCTCTCCTCAGAAGTAGCTAATGTTGAATCTCACTCGAAGATAGCTGCATCTAAAGATATTTCTTTTGATAGTGTTAAAAACAATAATGTTTCTGGTTGTGGTTCTTTTTCAAACAATTATGATTGTGGTTTTCATTATGTTAAGGATAATTTTGTTTCATGTGTTGGTTTGAATAATTCTGTGTGCAATGAGAAAGTTATTGTTAAGAAAAAGGCCCCTAGAAAGAAATCTTGCTTTGTGTGTCGTAGTTATGATCATCTCATTAAAGATTGTGACTATTATGAGAAACAGATGGGTTTGAATGCATGTCAAAATAGGTTTGTATGGAAAAATGTGAATGATATTCCCCCCTATATTCCTCAAGCAGCAAGGAGAACTTCAGTTGCTACTGGCAAGCCAGTTCCTGCTGGTAAGCCTGTTGCTGCTGATAGGTTCATTCCTGCCGATAAGCCTGTTGCTGCTGATAAGTACATTCCTGCCGATAAGCCTGTTGCTGCTGTGTATTCAGTTCCTGCCAATAGGATCAATCCTGCTGGTTGGAGAAGCAATTTGGCTAGACCTTTCAGAAAACCTACTAGTTCTTACTTTCAAAATAATTTGAGACCTGTTTGTTTTGACACCATAAATAAGGGAGGGGCAAGATGGAAAACTGCTGTTAAGTCCTCAGCAGGTTGTTCTTGGAAAATCAATAACCAACATATGAAAATGGGGTCCAAGATCAATGGTGGATCTCATCAGTCTCCAGGGTTTAATTCTTATTGATCCACTAGGCAGGCTCAAGTCAGCAATGGCTTGAGTCTCTCTTGTATCTAATGTTGTATATGTATTCTTTCTCTCAGGATTTTCCTTTTAGAAGCAAAGATGTTGGAATTGTTGATAGTGGGTGTTCCAGGAGTATGACAGGGAATTTGGATAGATTGCATGACTTTGTACCTTTGAATGGAGGTACTGTGACATTTGGAGGAGGAGATGGAATAATTTCTGGGAAGGGAACTATCAAGACTGCTAAGCTGGACTTTGAAGATGTACTTTATGTGAAGGAACTTCAAGACTTCAATTTGTTCTCTGTCTCCCAAATTTGTGACAAGAAGAACAGTGTTCTCTTCACTGAGAATGATTGCTTTGTGTTGTCCAAAGACTTCAAGTTGCCTGATGAAAGTCAGGTTGAACTTAAAGTTCCTAGGACCTACAATCTTTATAGCTTCAATCTGAGTGAGGTTCAGCCTGAAGGATCTCTTGCTTGTTTGGTTGCAAAAGCTTCTGTGGATGAGTCTAAGAAGTGGCACAGAAGAATGGCCCATGTGAATTTCAAGACCATTAACAAGTTGGCTAAGAATGGGTTGGTGAAAGGGCTTCCTATGAAGATCTTCTCTAATGAGCATGATTGTGTTGCCTGCAACAAAGGAAAGCAGCACAAAGCATCATACAAAGCCATAACTGCTGTGAGCAACATCTCTGAGCCTTTGCAGCTTCTTCATATGGATCTTTTTGGTCCTACTTCTATCAGAAGTATTGACCATAAGAACTACTGCCTGGTGGTTACAGATGATTTTAGCAGGTTTTCATGGACTTTCTTTTTGGGTACTAAAGATGAAACTTATCCAGTTCTTAGGGATTTTATTGCCTTAATTGAAAATCAGCTAAGTAAAAAGGTTAAGTCTATAAGGTTTGATAATGGCACAGAATTTAAGAACTCTAATCTTATTGACCTCTGTGGGACTAAGGGGATAAAAAGGGACTATAGTAATGCTAGAACTCCACAACAAAATGGGGTTGCAGAAAGGAAAAATAGGACCCTGATAGAAGCAGCTAGGACTATGCTAGCTGAATCTAAGATGCCTACTATGTTTTGGACTGAAGCAGTTTGCACTGCTTGTTATGTGTTAAATAGGGTATCTATTACTAGTCCTCATAATAAAACACCTTATGAACTTTTGTCTGGGAAGGTTCCAAACATTAGTTACCTTAAGCCTTTTGGATGTCATGTCACTATTTTGAACACTAGTGATTACCTAGGCAAGTTTGATGGGAAGGCTGATGAAGGGTTTATTATTGGATATTCTGCTCATGGTAAAGCCTATAGGGTTTATAATCTGTCCTCTAAGAAAATAGAAGAGACTCTCAACTTAAGATATCTTGAAGATAAACCTAATTTGCAGGGTGCTGGTCCAGAGTGGTACTTTGATCTGGATTATCTATCTGACTCCTTAGGTTATAATAGATTCAAATCAAATCTATCTGCTGGTACAAATGTTTCTCAAACTAACAATGCAGGTACCTCAGATGATGATTCTGATGTAGAGAGTGATGAACGACCTATAGTTGTTCCTTCTTTTCCCTCTAACAACATTTCAGGTTCAAAGCTCAAGGATTCTTTTGATATGGCTGGAGGTGATTCTAGTTATGCAGAAGATCTTGCTAGGCTTCAAAGACAAGAGTTTAATGCCAAAAGAGCTGCTGAGATGTTTGATTCTGGATTTTCTAAAGAGACAGAGGAGATTCTGAGAAAGGCTGAAGCAGAAGTTAGAAGACAATTGAATTCAACTGGTGGTATTCATGTTCCTGCTGATCCCATTCCTGCTGAAAGTGGATCTGTTCCTGCCGAACCTTCTAGGGTTTCTGCTGATGTTCCTGTGTCTTCTCCATCTGTGGACACTCTAGGTGCTGTTAACTCCCCTGAAAGATTTTCAATTCCTTCTGATCTTGGAAACTCAGTCTCTTCAAAAGATAAGCTGAATGATCCTCATCATCAGTCCAGAACTGGAATTTTTACCTCTTCTTCATATGATGATGACTTCAACCCCTCCATAACTAATCAGGCATCCTCTATTGAAGTTAATCCAATTGCTACCAAGAGGATCAATACAGTTCATCCTCAGTCTCTGATTCTTGGAGATATAAATTCCCCTGTGCAGACAAGAAGCAAGCTACATCAACCCAAGTTTGGAGAATCTGCTTTTCTCAGTTATATACAGGATCAGTTGAGGAACAATCATACTGATTACTTACATTGTCTGTATGCTTGTTTCTTATCTCAAGTTGAACCAACTAGCATTGCTCAGGCTCTTGCTAATGATGATTGGGTTGAGGCTATGCAAGAGGAAATGCAGCAGTTCCAGAATCAGAAAGTATGGATGTTGGTGCCTTTACCTGCAGGAAAGCATGCTATTGGGACTAAATGGATTCTAAAGAATAAAAGGGATGCTAGGGGTATTGTGGTTCGAAATAAGGCTAGATTGGTAGCTCAAGGTCATAGACAAGAAGAGGGGATTGATTATGATGAGGTGTTTGCACCAGTGGCAAGAGTTGAAGCTATTCGATTGTTTTTAGCTTTTGCTTCCTTTATGGGATTTGTAGTATATCAGATGGATGTAAAGAGTGCATTTTTGTATGGCAGGATTGAGGAAGAGGTTTATGTTACTCAACCACAGGGGTTTGTGGATCCTCAGAATCCTAATTTGGTTTACAAAGTGGTTAAAGCACTTTATGGTCTTCATCAAGCACCAAGGGCTTGGTATGCACGGTTATCAGCCTTTTTGCTTAAACATGGTTACAGAAGAGGGACTATTGATAAAACTCTTTTTATCAGAAAGAATTTCAAAGATATCATCCTGGTACAAGTTTATGTAGATGATATCATTTTTGGTTCCACTAATGAAGCCTGGTGCAGGGAGTTTGAAGACTTGATGAAGAGTGAATTTGAGATGAGTGCTATGGGTGAAATGACTTTCTTCTTGGGTCTTCAGGTTAAGCAGAAACCAGATGGAATCTTTATTTGCCAGGAGAAGTATGTTTATGACATGCTTAAGAAATTTGATATGGAAAATGTGAAGGTTGCTACAACTCCTTTTGAACGTCCAAAGCCTAAGTCCAATAATGAACCTGATGCTGCAGTTAATGTTCATCTTTATAGGTCCATGATTGGATCACTCATGTATTTGACAGCTTCAAGACCTGATATTATGTTTGCTGTTGGTGCATGTGCTAGACATCAGGTTACACCATTGACTTCTAACCTAAATGCAGTTAAGAGAATCTTCAAGTATTTAAGAGGACAGCCAAAGATGGGACTTTGGTATCCTAAAGATTCTCCTTTTGTGTTGGAAGCATATAGTGACAGTGATTATGCTGGGGCTAACTTTGATAGGAAGTCTACAACAGGAGGTTGTCAGTTTCTCGGTAGGAGGTTGGTTTCTTGGCAATGCAAAAAGCAAACTATAGTGGCTACATCTTCTACTGAGGCAGAATATGTTGCTGCTGCTAGTTGCTGTGGACAGGTACTTTGGATGCAAAATCAGTTGTTGGATTATGGGTTCAACTATATGAACACTAAGATTTTTATTGATAATCAAAGTACTATGTGTATTGTTAAGAATCCTGTTTATCATCAGAGGACAAAGCATATTGAGATTCGACATCATTTCATAAGAGATGCATATGAGAAGCATCTTATTCAGGTGGTTAAGATTCACACAGATGATAATGTTGCTGATCTGCTGACCAAGGCTTTTGATGGACCAAGGTTTAAACATTTGGTGGTCCATATTGGGATGGTAAATCCTTAGTTGCTGAGCTTAAGGGGAGGATTGCAGATTAAGGGGAGGATGAAGCTCAAGGGGAGGATTGTTTCTTGTTGTTGTTGTATATTTTATATCTTTCTTTCTTTTGTTTCTTTTTTTATTTTCTTTTATTTTGGTGTGTTTCTTAGTTTAAAAAAAAAAAAAAAAAAAAAAAAAAAAAAAAAAAAAAAAAAAAATTGTATATTTGTGTGCTAATAAGTGGTTTTGAGCAACACCTTGCAGGTACAGTGTTGGTGTTTACACCTACACAATAAATGGTGCTCAACTCACCATGTCTTACAGACAAGAAAGAGTTGACTCACCATGAGGGTACGGCTCTGGTGTGAAAATCAAATCCGTTGATAGCTATAATAGCTTGCTCAAAGCTATTGGGTATTTCAACTCACCCATGATTCATTTCTGCTAGTTGAAAATGGTTCTCAATTCACCATGGATGTAACCCTTATGGGATCCAAAGGATTGGCTAGTCCACAAAAGTATGGTTTGTGGTAAAGACACTTGGTATCCATATTTGGTATTCAATTCACCAAGGTTGGCTGTAACCTAAGAATTGACTAGTCCTGAGCAAACGGCTACAGGTAAAGACAATTCAAATCCGTTTATAGTTGCTGATTTGCTAATAAATCAGATGGTTATCAATGTACCATGGTCTAACACACCTAAACATTGGCTACTCCAGTAGTGATGGCTATTGGTAAAGAGACATCAAATCCATTAATTTTCAATGATTCACCTCTCACAGGAGTTAACACACCTGGATGTGATGAGAATAGTATGAAACTTAAAGTGATTTGATGTACATATTGTCATGGTAGCAGCCAAGTTCAAGTACAAGTAATGGTGACCAGTATACCTGTTTTGGAGAAGATTTCTAATTCCTGCTGAACTATTGAGGTTGCTGCTGGATGCTATAGAAGTTGGAATCTTGCACGTCATGGATGTTGATGCTGGTTACATAATATTGCTGCTGCTAAGTCGCAGTCCTCAAGCCTGAGAGTTACATGCTCTATCACAGTGGAATCTTGCAGGTTAACCTAGTCAACCTCAAGATTAGGGGAGGATTGTTAGGATCTCTGGGAAATAAGAGTTTCATTGTTGCTGCCGATAGTGTAAAGCTGGTTCCTGCCGATAGCTTAGGTTCCTGCTGAAAGCTCATTGCTGCCGACAGTGTTATCTTGTTTCTGCCGATAGTATTGTTCCTGCGGATAGTGTTATTTGTTATCCGTATATTTAGAATGTTTGTTAGGATTTATTTTTAGAAGAGATTGTTGTTTATCTCTTCACACGTTTACTTGTAGAACGGATTAGGGTTAGGTCATCTTGTTAGTATATAAGATATATCCGTCTATGAGTTTATGTACACCTTTAACGTTTTCAATATTCAAGAACACAATTCTTAGTTCATAGTTTGATCCATAGAGGATCATTGTCCTTTAGAGTTTTCTTCTTTATTATACTTGCTGTTTAGTTTCCGCATAAACACTTGTATAGCAGAGGTTCTCGTTTATACCAAGCTCAATCAAGCTCGAAGTACTCGATCCTACATAGTGCAGGTCAAGCAAGAAAGGAGACAGAACCTATCAAAGATTACATTTTGCTACCATTATGGACTGCTGATCCACCATTCTCCCAAGATCCAAAGAGTTCTCAAGAAGATGAATTCAAACCTTCAAGCGATAATGAAGATTCAAGCGATGATGAAAAGAAGGTTAATGAAGATCCAAGAAAAGAAAGTGAATGTGATGATCAAGAGAAGGATGATAAGGTTAACAACACTAATGATGTTAATACTGCTAGTGATGGAAACAACACTAACAATGTTAATACTGTTAGTTCAACTGTTAGTGCTGTTGGCATAGTGATGAAGCGAAAAGTGTACCGCTTTTAGGGGGTCATTTAAGCCCTAATTCGTGATTATTTGATCAAATATTGCCCTAAATCGTTCCTTTTGTCATTTTAGGTACTTTGGAGAAGAAATCTGGAAAAGGAAGCATTTTGGACGTTTTTGGAGCGAAAAGTGAAGAAAACGGCAAAGTCTCCAAAATCAAGCTGGAAACAGAGCTTGACGGCGTCACTCTTTGTAGGTAACGGCGTCACGTACTGGCAAAAGGATGAATATGAATTTACACGTGACGCGCCAGAAGGTTTTGTGGAATTAAAGGGTGACGGCGTCACGTGTTAATGGATGTAGGTCGTCAAGTGTTAAGTTAAAGAGAGACGGGCCAGAGGATTTTTGAAGGTGACGGCGTCAGGATCATAGACCTGACGACGTCAGATGATATAGAGTGACGACGTCAAAGTATTCTTACACGAGAAGGAACCTTAGTGAAACCGCCACAAGTTAATCAAGACAATCACAACTCGCGCGCTGAGTAGCTCTTACTGTTTTGGCCATAAAATCCTCATACGAACTCGGATTTAGGTGATTCAAAAGGCCACGGATTCGGGACGAAAAGATCTACAATTTGGTGAAGAAAAGTTGGTCTTGACGCCGTCAAGGTTAGTCTGACGCCGTCAAGACGGGCCGGGCAGAAAAGTGCTTATAAATACAACCTTATAACTTCATTATTTGTAAGCCCTAAACCCTAAGTCCGATTCTAGGGTTTAGGTAGGTGTTTTTCCAGCAACTTAGAGGGTTTCAATCACTTCATAAACATCAAATATTGGTTTGTTGATTTTAACTTAATTATGTCTTTCATTATTGTGGTTGTTTGCCCTTCATTGATCATGCTTTGCTAATTCACCTTGTGTCTACTTATGATTGTGTGAAACTTGTATATAATTAATTAGATCTTATTGATTCCTTGTTGATGTATGTGTCCATCGTCATCAATAAAGGTGTCACACTTCAATAGATCTAATTGGTTTAGCTTATAATTCTTGTTTCCTATTATCTCTTGTTTGATTGGGTGATATCGATGTTAGGCTTAAGAAAACTGGCTAACCTCCTATACGGTAACTTGCTTGAACGTCTTAAGAAACATGAACCAATGCGTACTAGGTTTATTTGGTTGTATTTAATGCATGAGCGAATTCTAGTGATCCCATATTAGGAGCTTCTTAGCCGGCTCGACATAGGAGTGAAGTAGGAGCTTATAGAGTTGGGGAAGTACGTACGCCACCCCACGAATGGTATTAAGGAATACAACCCGTCAATTAAAACAAGGTGTGACAATTCAATAGGTAGAATTGGATAGCTAGCAAGGAGTAATACATCATAGGTAGATATGCTTCACTTCCCTTGTAGAACCCTAGTTTACTTTCCTGCACATTAGTTTAATTAGTAGCTTTTGGGTTAGTTGATTAGCAACTAATTCTGCCCACTCCTTCAAACCAGAGATTTTACTTGCTTTTCATAAAATATAAAAATACAAAAAGAATCATCCCTCACCTCTAGACCTAGTAGATAAATTTCAATCCTAACGAACACTATTCTTTGAGTTGAACGATCAATCCCCCGGTACTTGCCACTACACTATACTACATCGGTCAGGTACACTGCCTGGTGGGGATTGCAAGCCTCTTGAGATCCCTCGAGAGGTAAAACCTGTTGTAAGGTCGCAAAACCACGCATCATGTTTTTGGCGCCGCAGCCCGGGGAGTAGTTATTGCTTAGGTTGAAATTTATTTCTATTTGGTCTACTCATTAGATTCCTATCTAGTGAGATTTTTATTTTCTTTTTATTAGCTTTCTAGTAGTCTATCTTTTCTTTGTGTCTTTGTTCGTAAAAACCTTTCCATTGACTCTTTCGTTCACCAATATGGAGTACGCGAACCCACCATACTACCGACCACGAAATCCATTTGCCCCTAATGACATCTTGATGTTCAACCAATATCGAGATGAACCCATATATGATGCATGGACTCGTTTTAAAAACTTACTCCGAATAGTCCCTCATCATAGCTTCGATTTAGCATCCCTAACCCAAATCTTTTACGATCGTGTCGACCGATATGACCAAATGTGCATTAATGATTTTGCCAATAGGGACCTTAGGGAATTAAATGCTGAAGAAGCATGGGATGCCATTGAAGATTGTGCCCAGTATTATTATAGAGTAGACAACCCAACAAACGTTAGTACAAGTCAATTGACCACAAATTCCAAGGATCATGAAACAAGTTTGTCTGGGGATGACTATTTTGGGATACCTAAGTGGATGTCATGTAACATCATAGTACAAAACAAACACATAGGTAATCTAGATAAAATGGAGGATGAGGTGGATAATCCAAGCCCACAAAGTACCCCACAAGTCCTACCATCACTTGAGGCACACACACCGCCCGTGACTTACCCGGAAGAAGTAGAAGAAACTTTAGGAATCCCAATGGAGGTAGAACCCTTGGACCAAGCACAACTAGAGGATATAGGTTTGAACACTTTTAGTGATGACCTTACTCTTAGTTCTAGGGAATTTCCTAGTGTTGATGAACCGGAACCTCAACCTTTACACAACTTTCCATCCTTAGATTTACATCTAGGAGACAAAAGAGGAACCGACCCACCCATCAACCCTTATTATCCGGGTAGTTTTAGGATGAAGGAAGCCATTCACTCACCCCCTTCACCTCACGTGGCATATTTCCACCCTAAGGGTGTGTATCGCTACTTTCACCCGCACTTAATCCTAAGTGTAGGGAAAACCTCCTCTATTTTTGTTAAATAAGGGTAGAGTCAGGCTCGTGACTCGAACAAAAACAAGCGCTTCTTGGGAGGCAACCCAAGCTTTATTTGTTTAATTGTTTGATGTTTTTATTTTATTTGTTTGTTTGTGTCATATATGCTTAATCATAATTGTTTAATTTTCATGTTTCGAATAATTTGTGAAAATGCTTTATCTTGTTTTTAACCTCGTCTTAATTGCATATAAAGGTATTTTACAAAAAGATAAGTGTAGGGAAGCTTATATTTTGTTAAAAAGAACAAAATTCGAACATGGAAAATTCACAATTCATGATTAGCATGTATTCTATCTTGTTTATGTGTCAATACTTGTGGACATGTTTTATGAGTCCCTATTTGTAAGTCATCCCGCAAGTATCCTATCCTTTTATTGCTTTGTTTTGTTTTTATTTCTAAGTCTGGAAATACATCTAGTTGTGGTTTTTCTTTGTTCGGTTTGATGCTTTGGTTTTTGTGTTTTTTGGTTACTGGTATTATTGGATAAGAAGATGTACGTGCAACACATCAAGAGGATGATTATATTTCTGGAGTGAAGCTTATCATGTTCATTCTCTTGGAGGGGGATTTAACCATATTATCACATCATCCATACCGAGCGAATCAGGGGAGTATTAGTTTCTTCCATTCTCATTTATTTTTACTTTTACATCTTTTGTCTAGAACATTGGGGACAATGTTCGGATTAAGTGTAGGGAGGGTAAATTAGGATGCCTTAGAAACTACAACTTCGCTTGATTTTTGTTTTGTTTAATAGTGAATGTGTAATAAAGCCAAGAGAAATATTGGTTAGGGCAATTTTAGCACCAAATTTAAAATTTTTTACAACATATAAGAGTGAAACTTTGATTTTAATAAGCGTCTCATGGATAGGGAATTGTATGACTAGCACAAAAACCATACCACTCAAAAATTTCCACCCCAAATATGTGAGGTTCGCCTTTAGATCTTTAGGAAAAAGCATTCATTGTTGGTGCTTATGAGTGTACCGGTAGTTTATAGATTCTAGAACTTGCGTTTGTGATGCATACCGAGACCGCTAGTGAGACTACATTCGTGTAGTTAGGATTGACTATATGATAAGAGGCATTAGGATTAACCCATTGTTTTACACCTGTGTTTTTGTTATAATTACTTTGGCTACATTGGTCAAGTAATTCTCCCACACCCTTTGCGTTGTACCCATTTTTGGTACACGATACCCCTAGTACACCCCTCAGAGCCTATCTTTTCGTTTCGACCTTTAAGCATTTTACTTAAAGGAAGAATTTGTTTACACCCCACTTAAATGTACACCCAAATCGCCTTAGCCTACCTTGTGTGCACTCATCTTTAGTGCATTATTGTGACAACATTTGTTTAAACCCTTAGTTAATTATCTAATTGATTACATGGTTGCTAAGTCGAGTCATATCCTTGTACATATTGTTTTGGGACGATTGGGACTTATGGGTAAAGTACTAGTGTAATGGAGTAATGGGGAAGAACATCATTTATTACCCCCATATGTACGTTAATATTTTAAAGTACTCCAAATGTTTCGATTATCTTGATTCGAGTCATTAGAATAATTTTATGTAAGGTATGTAAAAGTTCAAGTGTAGGGATGATTCAAAGAATCCCTAGTGATGTATTGTTTTGGATGGTAGGGCAAGAGTGTATGCAAAAAAAAAAAAAATAATAAAATAAAAAAATAAAAAAAAAATAAAAGAGAAAAAAATAAAAGTGAAGAAAAAGCATACGGACTACCATCCGCCTCTATCTTTTATTTATGTTTTGTTTTGTTCTATGTTTATTAGTTCGTGATTAGTTTAAGTTGAGTCGAGTCTTGGCTTAGCAACGCCTCATTCTACATGTAATTGACCAAGATGATTGACTTGCCACCAGTAAAAATATCCTTATCCAACAAACCGTGTTTTCCTTATCCCTACACCTAA
The DNA here is from genome assembly GCA_021014915.2 of Artemisia tridentata subsp. tridentata. NCBI lineage: Eukaryota > Viridiplantae > Streptophyta > Magnoliopsida > Asterales > Asteraceae > Artemisia > Artemisia tridentata. Next base: position 276,761,698 of record CP139506.1, read on the forward strand.
CGTTATAACCCTTTGTAAAGACCTCTTTGATAGTTTATCCTAGGTGCTTACGCCAAAAGTGGTAGAGGCGTGATCCTTTCCCAAGCCTATGGTAATCTATTTTCTATGACAGGTAGTGAGCGATATTCTTCCATTTCCATTTATGATATATAAATTTACAACACCCGAGGGATGAGAGTATCCAAACACTTATCGTGAGGTGCTAGTGTATAATTTCTGTGCTTATTTTGACCAAGGTGGAATGATCATTTGTTGTAATTACTTTTATATTAATGTTAAATGACCCCTAACTTGTATTTCAATTGGTGGAAAAGCTCATTTGCTTGAGGACAAGCAAATCCCAAGTGTAGGGATATTTGATAAAGCGAAAAGTGTACCGCTTTTAGGGGGTCATTTAAGCCCTAATTCGTGATTATTTGATCAAATATTGCCCTAAATCGTTCTTTTTGTCATTTTAGGTACTTTGGAGAAGAAATATAAAAAAGGAAGCATTTTGGACGTTTTTGGAGCGAAAAGTGAAGAAAACGGCAAAGTCTCCAAAATCAAGCTGGAAACAGAGCTTGACGGCGTCACTCTTTGTAGGTGACGGCGTCACGTACTGGCAAAAGGATGAATATGAATTTACACGTGACGCGCCAGAAGGTTTTGTGGAATTAAAGGGTGACGGCGTCACGTGTTAATGGATGTAGGCCGTCAAGTGTTAAGTTAAAGAGAGACGGGCCAGAGGATTTTTGAAGGTGACGGCGTCAGGATCATAGACCTGACGACGTCAGATGATATAGAGTGACGGCGTCAAAGTATTCTTACACGAGAAGGAACCTTAGTGAAACCGCCACAAGTTAATCAAGACAATCACAACTCGCGCGCGAAGTAGCTGTTACTGTTTTGGCCATAAAATCCTCATACGAACTCGGATTTAGGTGATTCAAAAGGCCACGGATTCGGGACGAAAAGATCTACAATTTGGTGAAGAAAAGTTGGTCTTGACGCCGTCAAGGTTAGTCTGACGCCGTCAAGACGGGCCGGCAGAAAAAGTGCTTATAAATACAACCTTATAACTTCGTTATTTGTAAGCCCTAAACCCTAAGTCCGATTCTAGGGTTTAGGTAGGTGTTTTTCCAGCAACTTAGAGGGTTTCAATCACTTCATAAACATCAAATATTGGTTTGTTGATTTTAACTTAATTATGTCTTTCATTATTGTGGTTGTTTGCCCTTCATTGATCATGTTTTGCTAATTCACCTTGTGTCTACTTATTATTGTGTGAAACTTGTATATAATTAATTAGATCTTATTGATTCCTTGTTGATGTATGTGTCTATCGTCATCAATAAAGGTGTGACACTTCAATAGATCTAATTGGTTTAGCTTATAATTCTTGTTTCCTATTGTCTCTTGTTTGATTGGGTTATATCGATGTTAGGGTTAAGAAATCTGGCTAACCTCCTATACGGTAACTTGCTTGAACGTCTTAACAAACATGAACCAATGCGTACTAGGTTTATTTGGTTGTATTTAATGCATGAGCGAATTCTAGTGATCCCATGTTAGGAGCTTCTTAGCCGGCTCGACATAGGAGTGAAGTAGGAGCTTATAGAGTTGGGGAAGTACGTACGCCACCCCACGAATGGTATTAAGGAATACAACCCGTCAATTAAAACAAGGTGTGACAATTCAATAGGTAGAATTAGATAGCTAGCAAGGAGTAATACATCATAGGTAGATATGCTTCACTTCCCTTGTAGAACCCTAGTTTACTTTCCTGCACATTAGTTTAATTAGTAGCTTTTGGGTTAGTTGATTAGCAACTAATTCCGCCCACTCCTTCAAACCAGAGATTTTACTTGCTTTTCATAAAATATAAAAATACCAAAAGAATCATCCCTCACCTCTAGACCTAGTAGATAAATTTCAATCCTAACGAACACTATTCTTTGAGTTGAACGATCAATCCCCGGTATTTGCCACTACACTATTGATGCGCGTGATGTGTCGTTGCGGTTTAGCAGTTTTAATGCCTACTCAAGTTTTAAATTTATATTTAGCCGACTTATCAATAACACACACACTTAACGAGCAGTGTACCCGGTCAGTATGAATATAATGGTAAGTAGAGTGTCGATCACTAAGAGTGGAACGTATTATCTCGTTATTCTAATCAGTATTTTAATATCCTAACGCAAGGGGGTTTCAGCCTGAGAGACTGGCACGATTTGTTTGCAATTAAATAATAAAATAAACCAATAGGCACGAATCAGCAAGTAGCACACACGTACACAGATAAATACTCGAGACAATAAGAGGGCTGTCCTCATGATTAAGTAGATTGTCACTTGTTTTATTGATAGCTTTATATGAAGTGTATGTAGTTAACCCTTTCTCGTTGGTCCTAATCTTATCGGCGAGTAAACCCTTAATGATTACTTATGTCTAAAAGTTATTCCTAAGTGATCAATTTAGTAATAACCGTGGGAGCCACATTATTTTCCGCAGTTAAATGCCCGCAAGCCACTAATAAACACAGAGGTTATCAATGCACTAATAAGTAGTAACCAAAGACATCAACATATAAACTTTAATTGATGGGAAAGCAAGTATTAAAGGGAGTGCAATCTTTCGTTGTCACATTACACAAGCCACCAATCCTGATGAATTAAAGTTTGCTAACACAATAAAACAAAACTACTTAATGAATTAAACACATGCAGCACCTTCTTACAGCTCTTGTATCTTCGTTTGGTGTGTCTTGTGCTGCCTCCTTGACTGAATTCGTCCTAGGGTTCTGCTGCTTCGGTCTTCGAATCTAATATATTGCCTCCGAAATTCGTCTGGTCTTGGGGTATTTATAGTTTCTGTCTGAGGGAAGATGCGGCGCATTGACTTAACTTCGCGTGGGGTCCAAGATTATAATATTCAGGAATATTCGTACACCGCCAGAAGATGCGGCGTAACTCCATGATTAGATGCGGCGCATGTCCTCTTGTATCTTGGATCGTATCTGGTGATATCTTGATAGAGATGCGCCGTATGTAATGAGTGAGATGCGGCGCATCTGGAGCAGATTAGTCTTGATCTTCTTCATTTCAGTAGACTCTTAACTTCTTGCATGTTTTGCTCCATAATTAGTCCAAAATCGCTAAGTTTCACCAAATGCTTGTTTTTACCTGAGAATTACAAAAGTAAACGATTAAGTATCAATCCTCATACATAATATAGTAAAACAAGTCAAATTAATAGGATAAATGATAGTAATAAAATGTACTTATTTGAGTTCATCAAATATCCCCCCACTTGAACTTTACTTGTCCCAAGTAAATCTTAGAATTTCTCTTATGAAAATGTATCCTAAAAGATGTTAGGATTTATTTTTATATTTAAGCATGTATTCGTTTATTTCATAATCACACAACTAAACACTTAACGAATTAGAAGTAAAATAAAATAAGTTGATAAAAGCAAATCTAATCGTTTAACTGTCCAGTCGTGACGAATATTCTATCATAAGCTTGGCAAGTATACACATCTTCTCCACTAAAGCTAAGGAATAACAAGTCTAAAGCGGTAAAAAGGGTTTGTAGGCTTAAGGGTTAATTATTCTCTTTCACTATCGATCTCAAATTCCAGAAAAGGCGACAAAATCACAAATACATGATCGAATCCACGAACACGATACTTGCAATTGCTCAAATCCTTAACTCGAATAGGCTAAAGATAGGTCCAAACTTCACCAATAATAATATATCAAAAAGGGCGACAAAATCATAAATACATAGCCGAATCCACGACTACGATACTTAAGATTGCTCAAATCCCTAATCTCAATAAATCAAAGGTTTGGTTGGATAAAGAATAATAAAGGGCATGGATAACATTTGGGATATAAATTGGTGTAAAATGAAAAATAAACAAAACAAATAAATTAAAATCCTAAGTGTGGTTAATCACTATCCCAACCATCCCATGAATAAGACTCATATCATTGAATAACTCACGCTTTAACACTTGAAACACACACTTTAGGTAGACACGAATTATACTCAACAAGATCTTAATCAAAGAATAAACCTTAATTGGCGTTCCCATAACTGCCAATTCCCATTCAATCCATAGATATAGTACAACATATAGTGGTGATATCGACCACTTAATACAAAACTTTACATAAGTTGGTTAAAACAAACATCCAACTCTTTTTTTCTTTTTCTTTTCTTATTTTTTCGATTTTTTTTTTTTTTTTTTTTTTTTTTTTTTTTTTTTTTTTTTTTTTAACATAAACATAGATGTGTAAAATTTCACCACATCACTATAATGATAATTCTGGATAATTTTTCCATACTTTTCATACTTCAGAAATAACGGTAATAGTGAAAGTAGTAAACACACGAAAAATAAACTCAAAGATATACAATATTTACTTTCACTCCAATTGCATTGTGCAATTTCCCGACCTAACCATAGATAATGAATTACGCACGCGAACACAGGTAATGTAAGGAAACACACTTTGCCTATAGCAATTAACCAACCACAGATTCTAATCTACAGGGTAGGCTAAGGTGTAAGGGTGTAACGAAACATTTTAAACATAGGTGTAAGAAACGAAAGGAATGGCTCTGAGTGTTTTTCTAGGGGTATCTTACTCTAAAAATGAGAGTAACAAAAGGGTTTATACGGGGGTTAACTAACCAGTGTAGTTAGTTAATAACACATAACATATAATAGGCTATTTGGGTGTAATCCTAGAATTTTACCAATTTAGACAAGTCGTTCCAATTATATAAATAATACTCATTATGGTGGTCTCGAATAGTATACAAGCCAAGTTCTAAAGTTTACAAGTCACCGGCACACTCATAGATTTGTGAATTTTGAAAAATCACAATTTTTGAAAATAACGTCATGTGTGCAGCTATGCAACTTAGATCTTAAACAAAAACATGCTAAAAATTTTTAAGTTTGATATATTAAGCACATTTTAAGCATAATTTTTGAAAAAGTTTAGGACAAGTAATTGTTAAGTGTTCTAATTCTCCAATCCCCCCACTTAAGTTAAATAACGTCCTCGTTGTTTGTATAAAAGGTTAAAAACTGGAAAATAAAAGAATTAGAACAGAAAAACTCCCCTGAGATTTGCTCGGTATGATCCTCCATTAGTATAAGAGCAAAAATCATCTTTCTTGTGGATTAGAACGTTAAAGCTTCATACTTGATGTATCCACAGGAAATCCAGGAAACTATAATACCACCAACACTTTAAAACACACCTAAGATAAGAAAGGTTCAAACTTGCATAATACATTAGTAGTTAGGAAAAATAAAACTTAAAAATTAAAACTGAAAATCATCAGGTCAGTCGATGCGCCGTATCTTATGGAAGAAGATACGCCGTATCGAGCCTGGAATAAATACGGATCAGAATAAAGATGCGCCGCATTAAAATAAACTGATAAATAGTTTTAAAGTCGAAAATAAAAATGCAGAAAAATTAAAATAAGATATGACCATTGCAGGAGATGCGTCGCATCTCAGAATTGAGATGCGCCGTATCCTCATGCGGGCCTGACTGACTCGACACAAAAAACAGAATAATAAAAATTCTCCGGGTTGTCTCCCGGTAAGCACTTGTCTTTATTCCAGAGTCTTCAAGTTAGACTCACGTTCAGCTCTTTAATATCGATCATTGAAGGAGTCGGAAACATCGCGCTCCTTCATCGCCAATTCAGTAATATTGAACACTCCTTGCTCGTCCTTAATTTCCACGCCGTTCTTCTTTAATATCTGTATAAACAAAGTCCTGTCCCTTTCGGGCAGAGATGACAAAATGATAGACGGGAAATTCTTATTATCATATAGGCACAAATAAGCAAGGTGGGGTGGTAGTTCAATAAACACATCATTATTCAAATTCGTTTCCTCAACTATTCTCCTACGTTTGTTAATTACTACGCAATCATACCACTCATCATCAGAATCATTAACAACATTGCGTCTAAGTTCGGTAGGTACATTAAGGTCAATGAATTCCTCAAAGTTCTCATGATTAGGATTAGTTGAGTTGTTTTGAATCAATGTTTCTCCCATAAGTCTAGCTTCAAGATCGAGGTCCATACGCTCTCTTAATCCTACCATCATAAGGTGTTCATCAGGGAAGTCATCAGCTATTTCCCTTTCGTCAAGCACCTCCATATCAGGGTTTTCAAGTCTAGATAAGTGGTCAGCAACTAGATTTTCGGCACCCTTTTTATCTTTAATTTCAATATCGAATCCTTGGAGCAATAAAACCCACCTAATAAGCCTTGGCTTGGCATCCTGTTTATTGAACAAATACTTCAAAGCAGAATGGTCAGTGTAAACCATAGTTTTTGACAATATAAGATATGATCTAAATTTATCGAATGCAAAAACTACTGCTAAAAGTTCTTTTTCTGTGGTGGTGTAGTGTTCTTGGGCATTATTCAATGTTTTGCTTGCATAATAAATTGGTTTAAATTTCTTATCTATCTTTTGGCCAAGTACGGCTCCAACAGCATAATCACTAGCATCACACATTAGTTCAAAAGGCAGATTCCAATCCGGCGAAATTATAATGGGTGCAGAAGTTAGTTTTTCTTTAAGTATATTAAATGCCTTTTTGCAATCTTCAGAAAAATCAAACTTTGCATCCTTTAGCAACAATTGGGTCATAGGCCTAGATATTTTTGAAAAATCCTTTATGAACCTACGATAAAATCCAGCGTGCCCTAAAAAACTTCTAACGCCTTTTACGTTAGTGGGGTAAGGTAGTTTGGCAATTACATCAATTTTAGCTTTATCGACTTCTATACCTTTCCTAGAAATTTTGTGTCCTAACACAATTCCCTCTCTAACCATAAAATGACATTTCTCCCAATTAAGAACAAGGTTAGTTTCTTCACACCTAGCAAGCATTTTATCAAGTTTAAAGAGACAATCATTAAATGAGTTACCGAACACCGAAAAGTCGTCCATGAAGACTTCCATAAAGTCTTCTACCATATCATGGAAGATAGCCGTCATACAACGTTGGAAAGTAGCAGGGGCGTTGCATAGTCCGAACGGCATTCTCCTATAGGCGAAGGTTCCATAAGGGCAGGTGAAAGTCGTCTTCTATTGATCCTCGGGGGCAATGGGTATTTGGAAGAAACCTGAAAAACCATCCAAAAAACAATAATAATTATATCCTGATAGTCTTTCTAACATTTGATCAATAAATGGAAGAGGGAAGTGATCTTTTCGCGTAGCTTCATTGAGTTTGCGGTAGTCGATGCAAACTCTCCATCCGGTAACAGTTCTTGAAGGGATTAGCTCATTGTCGTCATTGAGTACTACCGTCATTCCTCCTTTTTTTGGTACAACGTGGATAGGACTGACCCACGAGCTGTCGGAAATTGGGTAGATAAGTCCGGAGTCAAGTAACTTTACGATTTCATTTTTCACCACATCTTGGACTTTTGGATTCAAACGCCTTTGAGGTTGGATAGTTGGTTTGAATTCATCCTCCATAAGGATTTTATGTGTACAAAATGACGGGCTAATTCCCTTAATATCAGACATACTCTACGCTAATGCTCCTCTTCGTTTATATAGTACCTGCAAAAGAGACTCTTTTTCTTTTGGCGTTAAGTCAGATGCAATAATAACGGGTGAATTAGTATTTCCGTTTAAATAAGCATATTCCAAAGTAGAAGGAAGATCCTTAAGCACAGGTTTAACATTATCAATTTCAGTAGCACTAGCGGAATAAACCTGTTCTTTAATTATATCGCTGCTGTCATCAGATAGATGCGCCGCATCGAGGTTTTCGATGCGCCGTATCGCGTTACATACAGCAGAATCAGCAGCTAAATTATAATCAATAGTATTCTCATCAACTTGATCTTCTATAGCAATTGTGTTTTCTAAATTTTTAAGCAGAAAAGAATCAAGCAAATTATTTTTTAACAATCTCTGAGTAAATTGATTAATCGTGTCATCAGAAACATCGATGTTATAGCATTCATCATCATCGGAATTATCTTTACTCATAGATTGTTCCATGTTAAACTCAACCTCATCTTTTCCTATGGTAAGAGTTATATTTTTATTAAAAACATCAATCATGGCCCTAGCAGTGGCTAAAAATGGTCGTCCTAATATTATAGGAGTTCTAGAATTTTCAGGCATATCAAGGATAACGAAGTCGATAGGTAATTCAAATTTATCAACTTTTATTAATATATTTTCCGCTATTCCTAATGGGTATTGTATGGACCTATCAGCTAGTTCTAAGCACATCCTAGTAGGTTTTGGTTCACCAAGACCTAATTTATCATACATAGAAGAGGGCATAAGACTTATACTAGCTCCTAGGTCGGCTAAGGCATTTTCAATATGCAAATTTTTAATTTGACAAGGAATAGTGAAACTCCCTGGATCTTTTTCTTTAGACGGAAGTTTGTTGAGCAATGCCGCTGAGCTTCTTTTCCCCATTGTTATGGTGCAAGCCTCTTCGAGTTTAGACTTGTTTGTAAGCAAGCTTTTCAGATATTTAGTATATTTCGGCATTTGCACTAGGGCTTCCATAAATGGTATGCTTAGCTGCAGCTGCTTGAGATTCTCCAGGAATTTCTTTTGATAGGCATCTTCTTTCTCTTTCCTTACCCTATGTGGGAAAGGTGGTGTTGATCGTTTAGGTTCAACAGAAGGTTCTCTTCTAATTACAGGTTCTGGATCAGTCTCTTTTGGTTGCTCTTGCTCAGGTGATAAAGATTCAGGGGAAATGTTTTTGGTACTGTCATCCTCGGGTGTCTCTCCGATTTGAAAGGTTGACTTTCCGCCTCTGGTTGTAATTCCTTTCAGATCGTGCCTTACCAAAAGAACCTTGTTAAGCACTGTTGACAATTGGTGCACTTCAATTGCCAAACCATTGATCATATTGTTTTGTTCCTTTAGTAACAGCTCATGACTGCCTTTGAATTCAGTAATAAAGTTTCTTGCTTCATGATGTTCTTTTTCATTAGCTTGAGCGATTAGTAGTGCAAACTCTTCCATAGTAAGGTTTCTTTGTGGTCTTCCGAACCAGTATGGGAAAATATCGAACATTGTCCCTGAAAATTAAGAACAAGAAGATTTCAAAGTAAAAGCTTCCTAGTATAAGGGTAAGTCAGAATATTTTCCGTTCGGAAATTAGAAAAATAAACGTTGCTGATATCTGCAGACGATGCGCCGTATCCAAAGAGTTGGATACGCCGTATCTTATAATCGTTAAAATTTAATCAGACTTTATCCAGAAAATAGATACGCCGCTTAGAATTTATGAATGCGCCGTATTGAATTAATTAATCAAAAATCGATATTTATTTAAAATTAAATACGTCGTATTAACGAAAGTTAATGCGCCGTATTTTCGTTACGTTTAAAAATACGAGATTTTTGATTCAGAGGATACGCCGTATCGACAGAGATCGATGCGCCGTATCTGTTTAATAATTCGAAAACTGTTTTTAAATAAAATAATAGATACGCCGTATCTGCTAAAGCAGATGCGTCGTATTACTTTATCGCTTAGAAAAATTTTCTTATTAAAAACAGATACGCCGTATCTTGGGGAAAAGATGCGTCGTATCGAATTAATTAAACGCGTTGTATTTAAAAAAAATTAAACGCAATACGCCGTATCTGAGAGATCAGATGCGCCGTATCGTTTGATTTAGCACAGTACAACGATAGCAGAACAGAAAAAAATACGAAAAATAAAAACAAAAATTAAAACACACAAACAAAAATAAACACAAAAACAAAAATAAAAGCAAACAAATAACACACAAAACAACAAATATGCAAAATAATACAATGATGCAATTAATCTAATAAAAAGAAAAACCTAATTAAAATACTAATCAAATTAACAGATAATAACAATTCACTCCCCGGCAGCGGCGCCAAAAACTTGATGCGCGTGATGTGTCGTTGCGGTTTAGCAGTTTTAATGCCTACTCAAGTTTTAAATTTATATTTAGCCGACTTATCAATAACACACACACTTAACGAGCAGTGTACCCGGTCAGTATGAATATAATGGTAAGTAGAGTGTCGATCACTAAGAGTGGAACGTATTATCTCGTTATTCTAATCAGTATTTTAATATCCTAACGCAAGGGGGTTTCAGCCTGAGAGACTGGCACGATTTGTTTGCAATTAAATAATAAAATAAACCAATAGGCACGAATCAGCAAGTAGCACACACGTACACAGATAAATACTCGAGACAATAAGAGGGCTGTCCTTATGATTAAGTAGATTGTCACTTGTTTTATTGATAGCTTTATATGAAGTGTATGTAGTTAACCCTTTCTCGTTGGTCCTAATCTTATCGGCGAGTAAACCCTTAATGATTACTTATGTCTAAAAGTTATTCCTAAGTGATCAATTTAGTAATAACCGTGGGAGCCACATTATTTTCCGCAGTCAAATGCCCGCAAGCCACTAATAAACACAGAGGTTATCAATGCACTAATAAGTAGTAACCAAAGACATCAACATATAAACTTTAATTGATGGGAAAGCAAGTATTAAAGGGAGTGCAATCTTTCGTTGTCACATTACACAGGCCACCAATCCTGATGAATTAAAGTTTGCTAACACAATAAAACAAAACTACTTAATGAATTAAACACATGCAGCACCTTCTTACAGCTCTTGTATCTTCGTTTGGTGTGTCTTGTGCTGCCTCCTTGACTGAATTCGTCCTAGGGTTCTGCTGCTTCGGTCTTCGAATCTAATATATTGCTCTCGAAATTCGTCTGGTCTTGGGGTATTTATAGTTTCTGTCTGAGGGAAGATGCGGCGCATTGACTTAACTTCGCGTGGGGTCCAAGATTATAATATTCAGGAATATTCGTACACCGCCAGAAGATGCGGCGTAACTCCATGATTAGATGCGGCGCATGTCCTCTTGTATCTTGGATCGTATCTGGTGATATCTTGATAGAGATGCGCCGTATGTAATGAGTGAGATGCGGCGCATCTGGAGCAGATTAGTCTTGATCTTCTTCATTTCAGTAGACTCTTAACTTCTTGCATGTTTTGCTCCATAATTAGTCCAAAATCGCTAAGTTTCACCAAATGCTTGTTTTTACCTGAGAATTACAAAAGTAAACGATTAAGTATCAATCCTCATAAATGATAGTAATAAAATGTACTTATTTGAGTTCATCAACTATACTACATCGGTCAGGTACACTGCCTGGTGGGGATTGCAAGCCTCTTGAGATCCCTCGAGAGGTAAAACCTGTTGTAAGGTCGCAAAACCACGCATCACATAGAAGTTAATGATGTTGAACCAAAAATAAGCATTGAACTTCCCTTTGATCCACAAATGCCTACTTTGGAAGATAGTAGCATATTTGAATACTCAAGTGATGATAAAGATGATGCTGAAGTGGCTGACATGAGCAATTTGGATACAACAATCCAAGTCAGTCCTACTCCAACTACAAGAATTCATAAATATCATCTTCTTGATCAAGTGATTGGAGATGTGAAATCAGCTACACAAACAAGAAAGATGTCAAAGAATTTGAAGGAACATGGGTTTGTTAGTACTCTTGAACAAAGAACAAACCGTACAGACCTTCAGAACTGCTTGTTTGCTTGCTTTTTATCACAAGTGGAACCCAAAAAGGTAATTCAAGCATTGAAGGATTCAAGCTGGATAGAGGCTATGCAGGAAGAGCTTCTACAATTCAAGTTACAATAACTTTGGACTTTGGTGGAGTTACCCAATGGAAAAACGGCTATAGGCACTAGATGGATTTTCAAGAATAAAAAGGATGAAAGAGTAATTTTGATAAGAAATTAAGCAAGATTGGTTGCTCAAGGGTACACACAAGAAGAAGAGATTGACTATGATGAAGTCTTTGCCCCTGTTACAAGAATTGAAGTAATTAGGTTATTCTTATCCTATCCCTCATTTAAAGATTTTCCATATGAGAAGATTGAAGAAGGGGTGTATGTATGTCAACCACCAGGATTTGAAGATCCAGACTTTCCTGATAGAGTATACAAAGTTGAAAAAGCACTGTATGGATTACATCAAGCCCCTAGAGCTTGGTATGAAACCTTGTTAACTTATCTGTTGGACAATGGGTTTCAAAGAGGAAAAATTGACAAGACCTTGTTCATCAAAAGGCACAAAGGTGATATTTTGCTTGTCTAAGTTTATGTGGATGATATCATCTTTGGTTCAACAAAGAAGGAGCTATGTATTGAATTTGAGAAGTTGATGCATGAGAAGTTTCAAATGAGTTCTATGAGAGAACTTACATTCTTTTTGGGATTACAAGTGAAGCAGAAGAAGGATGGCATACTTATTAGTAAAGATAAATATTTTGCTAAAATTTGAAAGAAATTTGGGTTTACAGAAGTCAAGACTGCAAGCACACCTATGGAAACTGGAAAGCCTTTGCTCAAGGATGAAGATGGTCAAGAAGTTGATGTTCATATGTACAGGTTAATGATTGGTTCATTGATGTACTTTACATCTTCAAGACCTAATATCGTGTTTGCAATGTGTGGATGTGCTAGATACTAAGTCAATCCAAAAGCTTCACATCTTCATGCTGTGAAAAGGATCTTTAGGTACTTAAAAGGTCAACCAAAATTGGGCCTTTGGTATCCAAAGGATTCTCCTTTTGATTTGGTAGCATACACTGATAGTGATTATGCTGGAGCAAGCTTGGATAGGAAGTCTACAACAGGAGGTTGTCAATTTCTTGGATGTAGATTGATCTTATGGCGGTGCAAGAAAAATACAGTGGTTGCAAATTCCACAACAGAAGTTGAATATGTGGCAGCTTTAAGTTGATGTGGACAAGTGCTTTGGATTCAGAATCAATTACTTGATTATGGGTACAATTTTATGCATACCAAGATCTTTATTGACAATAACAGTACTATTTGCACAATTAAAAATCATGTTTTTCATTAAAAAAACAAAGCATATAGAGATCATACATCATTTAGTTAGAGATTGCAATGAAAAGAAATTGATTCAAATGGTCAAAATCCATACTGACAAGAATGTTGCAGATTTGCTTACAAAAGCTTTTGATGTAAGTAGATTTCAATATTTGATTGCTAGTATTGGAATGTTAAATCTTTAAAATCTCTTAACTCTTTATGTTTTTGTAGAGTTTTGTATGAATTGGTACTGTTATTCTGGTCATTAAAAGTTTATGCTGTTAAGTATAATTAATACTGCTAGTTATACTTAAAACTGCCAAGTTTATGCTGTTAGTTATACTTAATACTGTTAGGTATAACAAATATTGTGATAATTGTGAAATTGTTATGGCTTGTGTTTTTTTGGTTTTTGGACTAACATTTTGCATGATAAGCAAAGAAAAGTGTTAGATTGATGATAGACAAGTGTTTGGAATGGAATTGGAGTTAATGCTTGTAACACACAGTTAATGTTGCTAGGCTTAACTTACTACTGCTGGGGTTACTACTGCTGGGTTGTTCAGGGTACTTATCATAAATACTTCGATTAAGGGTTTATATCATTCATTCACTCATTTAATCGAATTCATTTGTTCAAATACTCTCTCATAACAAACCCTAACTCAATTTTATCATCTAATCGCAAAACCCAACACAATCTTTAAACCAAACACAATGGCGAATCTTAAATTTGCTGATTCACATAACATGGTTGCTTTCTTGTCCAAACCCACTGAAAGTGAAGGGTTTGAAGAAATAGTAGATTTTCTGAATGCAGACCCTATAAGGTATGCTTTAACGGTCAATCCTATATATATATTTCTTGCATTGAACAATTTTGGTCTTCTGCTATGGTCGAAACTATCAATGAGGAAGTACAGATACATGCCGTAGTAGATGGCAAGGATATAATCATTACTGAAACATCTGTTAGAAGAAATCTTCGACTAGCAGATGAGGAAGGTATTGAATGTTTCCCAAATTCTACTATTTTTGAAAATCTTGCATTGATGGGGTATGAGAAACCTTTTGACAAACTAAATTTTTATAAATCATTCTTCTCCCATCATTGGAAATTCCTAATTCATACTATTTTGTAGTGTTTAAGTCCTAAGACTACTGCATGGAATGAGTTTAGCAGCACTATGGCATCTGCCATTATCTGCTTGACTACAAACCAAAAATTTAATATTGTTAGAAACTTGTATAATTTTTCTGGCAAATTTTTAATGTATCCAAGGTTTTTAAAAGTTTTTGTGGACAAAATAATTTGTTGAAAAACCAACTCATAAAAGAATATATGTTACACCCTCTCACACTAAAAAGATTTTTGCTAATATGAGAAGGGTAGGTAAAGGTTTTTCTGGTAATGTAACACCTTTGTTTCCAACAATGGTGGCACTAAACCAACCTCAAATGGGTGAAGGTTCAGTCATTCCTACTGATTCCCAACACACACCCACCATTTTACAATCATCCACATCTCAACCCAAAAAGACCCAAAACAATAGGAAGCAAAAAAGAAAAGGCACTGAGATACCTCAGTCTAGTGCTCCTACTGATATAGTTGCAGATGAGGCTGTCCATAAGGAGAAGGGTGACAGATTGGTTAGGGCTGCCACTACTGCTTCTAGCTTAGAAGCAGAGCAGGTCACTGATAACATAAGTAAGACCCAATCCAAGGCAACATCTAATGAATCTAGTTCCCAAGGAACTAATTCAGGTAATGGTCCCAGGTGCTAAGAAACCATGGGGGATACTATTGCTCAAACTAGGTTTGAGAATGTATCTAAACTATCCAATGATTCACTACTCGGAAGAGGTAACACACTACGAAGTGATGAGGATAGAATGAAACTAAATGAATTGATGGAATTATGTACCACTTTACAAAAAGAGGTCCTTGACTTGAAGAAGAACACTTCCTCTCAGCATATTGAAATCACAAGGTTGAGGAAGAGGGTCAGGAAACTAGAAAAGGGAAGGAGGTCAAGATCTCATGGGCTCAAAAGGTTATATAAGGTCGGTGCTACAAGAAGGGTAGATTCCTCTGATGCTGCAAAAAGATTGGTTGAGGATGCATCCAAACAGGGGAGGAATGATGTTATGGATGAGGAGATGTTAGATGAGGGAAATGAAGTTGTTGTTGAAGTTAATGATGAAGAAACTATTATTGAAGAAGTTGTTGATGTGGTTAATACTGCTAAGATAATTGTTGATGTTGTTCAAGTTAGTGCTGCTAGTGAAAAAGTTAGTACTGCTAGTGCTGCAACATCTGTTAGTGCTGCTACAACAACTACTGATGATGACCTTACTATGGCTCAAGCACTGGAATCTTTAAAAAGTACAAGACCCAAGGAGAAAGGGGTTGTTATCAAAGAGCCAAGTACAACAACAACAACAAAATCTGCTGCACAAACACAGTGCAAAGGCAAAGGGATATTAATAGAACCTATGACAAAGAAATATCAAATAAAGCTTGATGAAGAAGAAGCCAAAAGACTAAAAGCTGAGTTTGATGAGGAAGAAAGACTTGCAAGAGAAAAAAACTCTAAACAAAAATGAGGAAGCCAATATTGCCTTGATAAACACATGGGATGATGTGCAGGCAAAGATTAAAGCTGATTATCAATTGGCTGAAAGGCTGCAAGCAGAAGAAATACAAGAGTTATCTAAGGAAGAAAAGGCTAAATTATTTATGCAACTCTTAGAGACAAGGAGAAGGCATTTTGCGGCAAAGAGGGAAGAGGAGAAAAGAAACAAACCACCAACAATAGTTCAACAAAGAAAGCTCGTGTGCCATTACCTGAAGAACATGGAAGGATGGAAGCTAAATCAGTTGACACATAAGAGTTTTGAGAACATCCAAGAAATGTTTTACAGAGCTATGAAAAGGGTGAATACATTTGTGGACATGAACACAGAGTTGGTGGAAGGTAGTGCAAAGAGAGCAGGAATAGAGCAGGAGAGAGAGGTCACCAAGAAACAAAAGGTGGATGATAGTCAAGACAAAGATACAGCAGGGCTTAAACAGTTCATGGTAGTCATTCCAGATGATGAAGAAATACCAATTGATGTTGTAACTTTGGCCACTAAGCCTCCAGGGATTGTTGACTGGCAAATATATAAAGAAGGCAAGAAAATGTACTGGAAGATTATTAGAGCTGATGGGAATTCTCAGTTGTTTACAATCTTTAGTCAGATGCTTAAGAGTTTTGACAGAGAGGATTTGGAAACTCTGTAGAGATTGGTCAAAGCCAAGTATGGGTCAACAAGGCCTCAGCATGATTATGACTATGTGCTATGGGGTGATTTGAAGACTATGTTTGAACCACATGTAGAAGATGAAGCATGGAAGAAACATAATGGATATAAGGTTTTAAGCTGGAAGCTGTATGACTCATGTGGAGTTCAAACCTGATGATGCAATCTATGCAAGTTTAAATGTTGGTGGAGAAGAAGTATCCCCTTACACCACCTACACTCTCACAGATGCTAAAAGAGAAGCTTGAACTGGAATATGATAGTGAAATGGCTTATGAGCTTCTTTGGTCTATCCTAAAACAATGTAAGAAGGTATGAAGTGTTTGGAAGCATCCTCCTGGTGTTGATGAAGCTTTAAATGAAGAAACTTGATGATTTTGAAGAAGAATATCAAGTTTAGGGGAGGATTGTTAGGATTAAAAGCTTTCTTGTTAGGATTGTTGGGATTCTTGATGTTACTGTTGCTCATGTTGATGATTATTGCTGCTCAATGAAGTTAGAACTGCTCTTGAACTTCAATGAAAATGTGCTAAGTGTTTACAACTGCTGGTGTAAAAGTTAAGACTGCTAGTGCAAGTTACTACTCCTGAATAACTTCAAAGAATATACGCTAAGTATGTTAAGACTGCCAGTGCAAAGTTACTACTGCTACAACAAAGTAACTACTGCTACAACAAAGTTACTACTGTTAGGCATAAGTTAGTTAATACTGCTTATGCAATGTGTATTAGATAACTTTTGTGTGAAGATATGTATTAGATAAGTATAGAAAAGATTTGATATACCTAGGAAAATATTGTAAACCGACTAGGACTCCTTGGTGTATAAAAGGAGGTCCTAGGGCATAGAGTTATACGCACCAATACAACACAACACACGAATTACATAGAATACACAATCGTATAATTCTTATAAATTCAAGGTTTTGTAACCCTAGTATTGTTAGAGTATTCGTATTATTCATTAATAATATTGGAGCTTGATTGTTTGTTTATTCATTGTGTTACTATTTCATTAGGCAATTCTTCTTAATATTAAAGATTAGATTCCGCATAATCTTTAATACATTCATACACAGTTTCTACCATAGTTGTTGATGCGGGATTTGAAGGACCTTGCAAAAGGTTTTACAACCCTCTAGGCTGTGGAAAACTAGAAGGAGGGGTTGAATAGTTTTACCGTTTAAAATTAATTTAAACCGTTTTGTTTGTTATGTGAATTCAATTAAACTTATGCACATAGAGATAATCAAAAAATATATCTGAAAGGAAAAGAGAGGAATGATCAAACCACATAACACGGATGATTATAGTGGTTCGGCTACAAGGACTCTTTTCCTTGCCCTACTCCACTTCCCCGAGCCTTTAACTCGAGAGTTATTCTTCACTAAGAAACAAACTCTCTTCTAGGTGGACAAAACCTTTACACGTTGCTTACTTCCTTTTCCGGTACTAAGCTAAACACCGAGTTCTACTTCAGGGTAGAACTAACCCAACGTCGCCTATACACTTACCGATACTAAGCTAAATGTCGAGTTCTTTCACAAGGGTACAACCACTCCCTATACTCTTTGTGTTTTAAGGACTAAAACACTAACCACACTCACTGAGATAAATGATACAAATAATGATGTGTGAATTACACAGAGATCACACAGACACTAACTACTACAACTTGCAACAGTATGTTTTATTGAAGTTCTTTTGCTTGATCTTCTTTGCTACAAAAGATAGATCAAATGATATGAATAAATGATGTTAGTAATATGAATGAGTATGTATGTTTTCTACTTTCTAAGTGATAAAAAGGCCAAGTGATCAGCTTGCTATTTATAGGCAAGCTGAGAAACACTCGGCGGATCCAGCGGATCCCTTGAAAGGGATCCGTCCTTTATGTCGAAAGGATCCGTGGACATGCCAGAGGTAAGACAGCTAAGAGATTTTCCAAATCTCTCCAATCTCTCCATATCTTTGTGTTGTCATATCAAGATCATCCAATGTCAACTATTTTACTTGAAGATCTATCCAAGATATTACAAGATCTTACCAAGATTACATGTATGATACATGCCATGATGTCATTGTATCATTTAAGAAATAAAGTTTCCTTTTAAGGAAATAAACATGTATATGTATGAAATGTATTTCCAAGTAAACCTGTGAAATGTAAAATGTGTTCTTAAAGATACTTTAGCTAGTATTTATAATTTGCTTAAATATATACTTTGTAATTGTCATTAACAAAACTAAGCAAAGATCGTAAAATATAAATAACGTTTTTGGGGCGATATTTGTATTAACACAACCCTCTAGGCAGTGTACCTAACCGTTGTAGTGTAGTATAGGTAAGTCCGGGGGATTGATCATTCTCTAGGGGAATAGTCTCGCAATAGTTGAGGAAAGGTCAAGATGTATGACGAGATAGGTCTAGAGGTGAGAGATGATTCTTTTTGTATTTTTATATTTTTTTGAAAGCAAGTAAAAATCTCGGTTTTGAAGGAGAGGGCGGAATTAGTTGCTAGTCAACTAACCCAAAAGCTAATTATAAAACTAAAATTAATCTAATAACAAAGAAAAGTAAATTGGTGGTAACTCTTATGATAGGAAAAACGCGTTTACTTATATATAATTACTCCCTAGTTATCTCCTACTGATTTGTTGAATTGTCACATCCTTGTTTTAGTTGAAGCGCTTGATGCGGCGGTTGTAACCCTCGCAAAGGGAATAGTTGTGGAAAGGTCAAGATGTATGACGAGATAGGTCTAGAGGTGAGGGATGATTCTTTTTGTATTTTTATATTTTATGAAAAGCAATTAAAAATCTCTGTTTTGAAGGAGTGGGCGGAATTAGTTGTTAATCAACTAACCCAAAAACTAATTATAAAACTAAATTAAATAAAAATAAACTGAAAAAGTAAATTGGTGGTAACTCTTATGATAGGAAAAACGTGTTCTTAGAATTAATTACTCCCTAGTTATCTCCTACTGATTTGTTGAATTGTCACGTC
This sequence comes from Artemisia tridentata subsp. tridentata, assembly GCA_021014915.2. Lineage (NCBI taxonomy): Eukaryota > Viridiplantae > Streptophyta > Magnoliopsida > Asterales > Asteraceae > Artemisia > Artemisia tridentata. The sequence continues at coordinate 276,780,967 of CP139506.1, forward strand.
CTTGTTTTAGTTGAAGCGTTGTATTCCTTAATATTGGTCGTGGGGAGGTGCCGAAGTCCCCAACTCTATGAATCTTAGTCTCCCCTAAATTACTTAAAGTCTATTAAGTTTTCTATGATCTACAAGCCGCAATTCACGCAATAAATACAACGAGAAAAACCAATAATGCACTATACGGTTGCGTTTTCTAAGACGTTCAAGCTAGTTACATATAAGTGGTCAGCCAGTTTTCTTAGCCTAATGCGAGGCAATCAACTAAACAAGAGACAACAAATCAATATTCAATAACTAGGTTTAACTAGATCTAAGCAAACACAAATAAACTTACGCTAGCATGTTAGATAGAAGAAACGATAAACAAGTAATCAAACAACACATAGACATATTAAATGATTAAATGAATAATTTATCTACAATAAAACATGGATGAAAAAGGCTGAAAAATCCTTACAAGAGCTGTCAAAATCGTCTAGGGTTTTGTCCTCCAAAGTTTTACACCTTACAATGAAAAAATGCGAAAGTATATATAGATTTACAAATGTGACGGCATCACCTTATAGGTTGTGACGCCGCCAGCTCGACGCCTTTAGATTTTCGTCTTGTGCAAGTCGCCGTTATGACGGCGTCAAGAATATCTTGAGGCCATCACTTGTTAGTTCTTCTGGGCCGTCTCTTTCTAGCTTAACACGTGACTCCCATCTCCAATTTGTACCTGACGGCGTCAGGTTCTAGAATCTTCCAATTCCTATGAAACGTCACTTGATAAACTTGAACCAAAAATCTAGCTTCATAAACAAGGGATGGCGTCACGTTGTAGCTTGTGACGCCATCAAATCTCCATGTCTGATAGGTTTTTTGCGACTTCATCGTTTTCTTCACTTTTTTGTCCAAATACGTCCAAAAAGTGCCGATTTCCAGATTTCTCGTCCCAAGTACCTAAAATGCAAAAAGAAATGATTTGAGGCAATATTTGTGTTGGGAACACGTTTTATTTCAAGTCTTATTCATGTTTTATTAATTGGTTGCTTAAATGTAATGGGCTATATGTTTAGAAAGAAAAACCCATGGCACATTAGTAGCCCATGTGCCATGGGAATCAAATTAGAATCTAATTAGTATAATTCTAGTATATTCTTGGAATAGAATATGCTTAGGAATATCCTAAGCACATGACACCCTTAAACGCCTACAAATAGAGGCTTAAGGTGATCATTTTATTTGTTGGTTATTGTTCTATTGTGCAGAAGCTCTGTCAACTTAACGTATGGAATATAATCATCCTTCTTCTCTTCTCTAATCTCTTCTTTTAATCTCTCGTTGTTACTTAGTTACTTTGTTATCGTTGTTAGATCAATCGTAGTATAGTTGTAGTTGTGTTCGTGGTTATTTGTAGACTAGATCTAGTGTTATATCGTTGTTAGGGACCATCAAGTGGTATCATATGCCACAGGATTTTTAAGAGTGTGTTATCGAGTAGATTAAATCGTTAATTAATCAGTTTTTGCGTTTGGTTTAAGTGACTTACGTGGTTTTGTGGTAAAAAACGTTCGATAATTTCATTTCAATATCTTATCGTTAAACTTGTTAAGTGAAAAGATAAAATAGTGGATTGAGATTAGATTTAACGTTAATTACTTGAGTGTTTGTTCTAGTTTAATTTCGTATAATCACTTGTTTCATTCGTTGCTAATCGTAAACTTTCACCAAACTTTTGGTTTTTCACGTTACGAGTCTTAAATTTCTTCATAATTTACGCTTTGTTTAACGTTTAAAACCAAAAACAATCGGGCTAATTACTGTTTTTTAAGTATTGACGTAATTTGGAAAAGTTGGTGGAAAAGAGGGTTTATCGAATTTGTGAAAAAGAGGGTTTATCGAAATTGTGAAAAAGAGGGTTTATCGAAATTGTGAAAAAGAGGGTTTATCGAAATTGTCTTCAAGGGTTTATCGCAATTCCAGCAGCCTCCGGATTTATCAAAATTGGAACTCAGTGTTTTCCTTACTTGTATAAGTTTGTGAAAATACTTCGACTTGGCGGTTCTTCTCATATCTTGTATAAGATTTTGAGAAAGTGATTAAAATTGTAATTTAGATAAATCTATCGAAATTGCAAAATCTATCGCAATTCTGTTAATTTATCGAAATTGCCTTTTCTATCGCAATTACGATAACTTATCGAAATTGTAAGATTTATCGCAATTAGAAAGTTTATCGCAATTATAAATTTTATCGCAATTGCAGGAATTATCGCAATTCTGACTCTTATCGCAATTGGTCTTCTTATCGCAATTGGTCTTCTTATCGCAAACAGGACTCTTATCGCAAATTGGACTCTTATCGCAAATTGGACTCTTATCGAAATTGTGCAACGTGAACAGTGTTTATTGAAATTGTGGTGAACAGTAATTATCGAAATTGAACAAAAACTTAACTTAACCAAACCAAATCTCATAACTCATAACACACATCTTAATTATCTACATGATCAACAAAAACACAAGGATGTCTCAACCACCATACAATTACAACTTCTACAATCAACAACAGCAACAGTACCGTCAACAACCATTTCAGCAGCAATATCCTCAGCAACAGTATCAACTATCATACCAACCACAGTATCAACAACATCAAATGCTCATGCATCAACATCAATTCCCTCAGCCGCAACAACTTCTTCCACAACCAATGCAGAACTACCAACCATCTTCCAGAGAACCACATTGGTTTACCAAAATGTGTGAAGCCATAAGTAGTCAGCAATCGAGGCATGAAGCAGGTTCTCAAGACACACCACCTATGCTCACACCTAGAAACTATGTGCAGTGGTCCAGTCGTTTTCTCCATTTCATTGAACTAAGGAAACCTCACGGGAAATATATGAAGAAAGTCATCATTGATGGACCATATCCAGCACCTACAACAACCATTCCCGGTGATCCAACTCAAGTTCCTCCATGAGAAGCGACAGCAACCCCCACTCTTCTAGCTCAACTAACTGCAGAACAAGTCTAACAACAAGAGGCCAATGAGCTAGCCATGTCTTGTATACTCCAAGGGATTCCCAACCCTATCTTCAGGAGTATTGATGCCCAAAAGACAGCCAAGGACATGTGGGAGCACGTACATCTGCTTATGGAAGGTGATGAACTGAATCAAGAGGATTTGGAATCAAAGTTATACATGGAATACACACACTTCATGATTGAACCTGAGGAATCCTAGGAATCATACTATCATTGTTTCACCAATATCATCAATGATCTGGATCGCCACAACATTACCTTACCAAAGATTGCGGTCAACTCAAAGTTTTTGGGATGCCTCGGCCCAGATTGGCAGAAGTACGTCACATTCGTTCGTCAAGCCAAGAAGATAAATGACGTATCTTATGGGTTGTTATATGATTACCTAAAACAACACCAATCTGAAGTTGATAAGGATCGAGTTGCACGTGGAGGATTCTCACCAGCACCTAATCCAAACTCACTTGCTCTCATGGCTCAATTACATTTTGCACCAAACCAGGAGCTTGTTCCACCACCACCACCTCATTCAGGGTTTACTCCACAACTGTCAAATCAAATTATCCCTTATGAAGCACCAGAACAATACCCTGATAATCAACTTGTTCCATTCGACAACACTGATTACAACATGTACTCCAATGTTGACACTGATGAAGATGATGCATTTAATTCTTTAAATGAGGGGTTTGCATTAATCGCCCGTGCATTCAGCAAATTCTCCAACAGGTCAAACAATCGTCTGAGGACATCATCAAACACCAGAAATCAGGCAGTAGTTAACAATGGACGGGTTGAGATTCAGAATCGGTCTTCAGGAAGGTTTGGCTCAGGAAACATGGGGAATTCTGGTGGGCAACGCTTTAGTTCAAGAGGAGGTAGTCGAAACAGCATGGGTAACAATCAGAGAAGGAATCAGTTTGCTGACAAAGGGAAAGGGATTGCTAATACTTCCATCACTTGCTACAATTGTGGGGGAACTGGTCATATGGCTAATGCATGCCCCAAACCGAGAACAATGGGTAGTGCATATCATAAAGAAGCTCTTCTCATGGCATTGAAGGATGAAAAGGCCAGTGGTGTTTAGACAGAGAAGGAGCAGAGTTTTATGGCAAATGTCTACTCCGATGATGAAATGGAGGATCTGGAGGCTAATGCTGCAGTCATGTTAATGGCCAACATGCAGGAGATGAACATGACCGAGACAGGCCCGGTATATGACTCCGATGGCTTATCTCAGGTATCTGAAGCAGATTGTCTAATTCATGAAATTGCATCACCATCTGTATCTACATCTACACAAGATAATTTTGCTCAAAATGCATCATCATTCTCATCTTTAGACAATGATCAAATAAACATAGTGGTTACCTTTGATGATGATCAAATTAACCCAGTAGTTTCATTTGATAATTCTTTTGACGATGACAATTCTGAACATCTTGAGCAAAATGATCTTATGCAAGATTCAGATTCAGAAATCATGACCTTATTGCTTGCCACCCAATCACAATTGAATGCACATAAATCCCAGATGGACAAATGCAATGACATTAACCAAAGCTTAAAAGCCAAACTTGCACTGTTAACAAAGGACCTTGAGTGCTACAAGCAACAACTTTCAAATTTTGAAAAACAGGAAAAACGTGAGAAAAGTTTTGAGTCTGCATTCCAAGAGTCATACGTAAAAGTACAAAATTTGGAACATCAAATTCGTGAATTGACTGTTTCCAAAAATGAAATAATTTCACAAAAGTAACAAGAAATATTTGGTTTTCAAAAACAGGTTGACATTCTCCAAACGGAAATTTCTAAAACCAAAACAGAATTGTCAACTTGTCAAGCAAATTTTTCTGAACACAAAGAAGCTTCAAGGAAACGTGTCGATTCATATCTTGAGGAAATTGTGACATTGGAAGGCAAACTTAAGGATTTTCAAAACGTTGTTTATAAGGCGGGTAATTCTGTAACAGCTCTTTGAAATCTAACTGTCAAACCAAATCCTCGCGGATATGGATTTGCAATCGGATGTGATCAACCTCGTTTTTTAAACAAAGCACTCGAGGCACACCCTAAGTTGTATAGTGCCGAATTGTTGTTTGATGATACTTTTCAACGTGTGGTTGTTTATAGTACTGAAGAGGAAGAAGAACATGATATCGAGTGTCGATCAAAGATGAGTCATGTAAAATATAACAAACCATATGATTATTCAAAAGCACCTCATATTAAAGAATCTTTTGTACCTCAAAAAGAAAAATCTTTACAGCCGGGTTCTTTAAATGAAATAAATACTTGATCTGAAGTTGCTCTAGTTATCACTGTTGCCCAAATCAACGGTCCATTACCAAGTCAAGGTGATAATGAACAAATTCCAAAAGAATGTCGGATTCTTAAATATTTCAAAACATTTATGGAGGACATTCAACTTTTGGACAACGCAATTGAAAGAAATTATGAAATCAAATTCTCTACTTTTCTCTCTCCTTATGAGAAAGAAAAGCGAGAAGTTTTTCAAAAAAAATTCTTTCCACTTGTTAATCACCTGCGACTTTGTGTAACTCAGTGGGAACAGGAACTCCAGTCAGAAGTTGTATCAATGATGAGTATTTTCAATGCAAAAGATGTCAAAATTGCAAAACAAAAAGGTCAAAAGAAAGCTTTAGAAAAAGATGTTGATCGACTCTTGATGAATGTTCTCAGTTATGATGTGATATCTGTGATAATGAATTCGATTTATTTTTCATGTCATGAATTGCTTGTTGATGATCACTGTGATGAACTTGAGACAATGAGAATTGAGAATGAAAATCTGAGAAAAGAAAATGAGAGACTCAGACAAATCAATGCTGATGTGGAAACCAAAGTTTTTAAACTTAACAAAAAACTGGAATGGTGTCAAGCTCAAAGTGCTAAGTTTGAGTTGGAATTGCAAAAACAACAAGCATCTTTTCAAAACAGTCATACTTCCGAATTTCAAAACGAAATTGATGGTTTACGACATCAAAAGTTTGAATATGAAAAGGAAATAGATGAACTTTGCAAAAACAGGAATGAAACAGTCCGGTTAAACAGAATCTTGGATTCAAAAAATCAAGAACTAAACCACATCATTATTGATTTGAAAGAGAAACTCAGAACTCTTGACAAAGGGAAAGCTGTATCAAATAATGTGATAGCACCAGGAATGTACAAAGTAGACAAGGCACCTAAGAAAGCATCATCTCAACCTACTAATGTGAATACTTCAACTTCCAAAGGATTAGGCACCACATCTAAGGCTAGCAGCTCAAAGACCACCAAGAGTCAAAAGAAAAGAGAAAAGAAGATTAGAGTTTGGCAACCTAAGAGTGGATTATCTAAGAATGCAGAAGTAGAAGTTAATTATAGTAGTTTGAATAAGACACATGTTACGTCTAGTTTGGAATCTAGCTTGTCTAAGTCTCATTCTGAATCTGATGTAATGCATGTTGAATCTTTGAATGTTACTAATGATATTATGGTTGATGCTTCTTGTGTAGTCTGTCACACTAGTATGTTATCTGGAAATAATCAGAAATGCATTGCTAAGACCCTTTTGTCACGGAAAAAGAAACATACTTCTGGCATATCCCATAGGTACAAAACAGCTGCTAAGTCTATTTTAGGAAAACCGCCTCAAGTAGTTTTTGAGACCACCATTGACAAGCCCGTAGTCGCCCCTAAGAAAATCCATTCACCTAGCACATTCACTAAGAAGAAAGCACAAACTAGTTGGGCGTGGCAACGTTGGTTGCAATATAAACCTAGTTTTACCTGGGTTCCAAAGATGTTGAAAACTTGTATTACTAACCCAACTGGATCCACTGGTTCCAACTCTCCTGTGTCCTCTTCTTGTGAAGCAGGTAATTCAAATTTTGCTATGGATTGTTGATAGCGGGTGTTCCCGGCACATGACAGGGAATTTAAAGCTTCTAGTAAACTTCGTTGCGAAGTTCATAGGCACTGTCAGGTTCGGGAATGATCATTACGTAGCTATCATGGGTCACAGTGATTATGTCATTAGGAATATCGAGATTAGCCGTGTCTACTATGTCGAGGGCCTTGGTCACAATTTGTTCTCTGTCGGACAATTTTGTGATGGTGATCTAGAAGTGGCATTTAGGGAGAAAACTTGTTTTATTCGGGATCTTGAAGGGAATGACCTCATGAAAGGGAAACGTGGCACCAGTCCGTATACTATTTCCTTCGAAGGCATGACAGCTTCCTCTCCAATATTCTTACTATCCAAGGCACATCCCACAAAAGCTTGGCTATGGCACAAACGGATGTCTCACCTGAACTTCAAAACCATGACCGAGCTTGCTCGCAAAAAGTTGTTAGACGGTCTTCCAAAATTCAGATACGCTAAAGATCATCTGTGTCCTGCTTGTGAGCAAGGAAAAAGTACTCGTGCTCACTTTTCGCCTAAACCCGAGCACAGTACTGATCACGTACTTCAACTGTTGCATATGGATTTTTGTGGCCCTATGCGTGTTCAAACTATTAATGGGAAGCAGTACATACTGGTAATAGTCGATGATTATTCGAGATGGACTTAGACTTATTTTCTTCGCAGTAAAGATCAAGCACCGTCAATGATCATCACCTTTCTCACAAAGATTCAAGTTCAGCTCCGAAACACAGTCAGAAAAATTCGAACAGATAATGGAACAGAATTCAAGAATCAGACTCTTCGGGAGTATTATGAGAAAGTGGGTATTGAACATCAAACGTCCATCGCTCGTAGCCCCGAATAGAACGGTGTGGTCGAAAGGCACAACCGTACTCTAGTGGAAGCAGCCAGAAAAATGTTAATCAATGCTCAGTTACCAGATTACCTTTGGGCCGAATCCGTTTCAACTGCCTGCTACACCCAAAATAGATGCATGATCACCAAAAGGCACACCAAGACACCATATGAACTAGTTTACCGCAGAAAACCGAATATTAATTACTTTCATGTCTTTGGAGCTCTCTGTTATCCAAAGAATGATTGTGACGACCTTGGTAAACTCAAAGCCAAAGCGGACATCGGAATTTTTGTTGGGAATTGTGAAAATTCGAAAGGATTCAGAATTTGGAATCGTCGGACCAGGGAGATTCAGGAGACTATCCATGCTAATTTCGATGAGCTCACAGAGATGGCTTCTGAGTAAAACAGCTTAGAACCCGCAACCAACCGTCTCAACTTTCCTGATCCGTCAGCTGCAACCTTCTCTCTAAACCGCAAAGATCTAGAAGACTTGTTTGCTCCATTGTTTGATGACACTATGGTTAGTCGTGCTCCTGATGTATCCACAAACTCCGCTGCACAACCACTCGTCGATAATCAAGTACCTGATACACCAGTAACTTCCTCAACAACCGTTGCCGAAGATGCACCTCAACCAGAACCATCATCATCAATCGATCAAACACCTTCTACTTCTGCGAATGCAGCTGAAGGACCCCCCCACCATTCTTCTGAAATACCCACACCAGCAGATTATGACGGGAATGCATTCTTTAATCCATTTGCGCCGGCTCCAACCATTCCTGATGTTGCAGAGTCGTCCTCACGCAATTTGGAACCGTCAAATCTGCACCATACCTATCAACATTACCCATCAACACATATATGGACAAAGGATCATCCCCTTGTAAACATAATTGGTAATCCGGAAAACCCTGTAATGACTCGACAATGACTCCATACAGACGGTGAAACATGCATTTACGCACTCACCGTTTGTCAGTCCGAACCTAAAAATATTAAAGAAGCCCTTTCCTACGACAACTGGATTGAATCTATGCAAGAAGAATTGGATCCATTCAAGAGGTTGGAAGTCTGGGAATTGGTAGAAAGACCGACTGGGGTTTACGTTGTTGGTTTGAAGTGGATCTGGAAAAATAAGCTAGATGCGGATGGTACAGTGATTCGTAACAAGTCCCGCTTGGTCGCCAAAGGGTTCAGTCAGGAAGAAGGAATTGACTTCGAAGAATCATTCGCACCAGTGGCTCGTCTTGAGGCTGTTAGGATGTTCCTGGCGTACGCTGCTCATAAAAATATCACGGTCTACCAAATGGATGTGAAGACGGCATTTCTCAACGGCCAGCTCCGGGAAGAGGTGTACGTTTCGCAACCAGAGGGTTTCGTCGATCCAGAGCATCCAAACCACGTATACAGGCTCAAGAAAGCCCTCTACGGCCTTAAACAAGCCCCGAGGGCATGGTACGATAAACTGTCTGCATTCTTATTAGCCAATAATTTTACTAAAGGATCGGTGGACCCGACTTTATTTATACAAAAACACGGGGAGGACATTCTCATCGTACAAATTTATGTAGATGATATCATTTTCGAATCAACTCATAAAAAGTACTCAAATGCTTTTGCAAGACTTATGAAACAAAACTTTGAGATGTCCATGATGGGTGAACTAAAGTTCTTCTTAGGACTTCAGGTTCATCAATCACCTCGTGGTATATTTTTAAGTCAGTCCAAATATGCACAGGAAATATTGAAAAAGCATGGCATGAATACTTGTGACACCTATAACACCCCTATGTCTTCCTCATCCCCAAAGCTAGATGCTGACATACATGGCACACCCATTGATCCTACGAAATATCGTAGTATGATTGGGTCTCTCATGTATCTCACCGCTAGCCGGCCGGATGTTGTATTTGCCACGTACCTATGTTCACGCTACCAGTCTCGACCTACTGAACGTCATTTGTCTGCTGTTTAGCGGATACTTCGATATATCAAGGGAACCATTCACTTGGGGATCTGGTATCCGAAGGATTCTGGGTTTGAACTTGTTGCTTTTTCAGACGCTGACCATGCAGGTTGTTTAGACACGCGAAAAAGTACGTCTGGGGGAGTACAGTTTTTAGGTGACAAGCTCGTCTCTTGGCAGTCAAAGAAACAAGATTGTACATCACTGTCATCTACAGAATCAGAATACATCACCATGTCTGCCTGCTGCGCTCAAGTCATTTGGATGCGATCTCAGTTGATGGACTACGGATACGTGTTTAACAAGATTCCGATGTACTGTGACTCCAAGAGTGCCATCGCTTTTTCATGCAACACGGTTCAACACTGTAAATCGAAGCATATTACTCTCCGATATCACTTTATCAAGGAGCATGTGGAAATGGGTACAGTTGAATTATATTTTGTGGGTACTGAACACCAATTGGCGGATTTGTTCACCAAAGCCTTGCCTCATGCAAGATTTGTGGAACTAGTTCACCAAATTGGTATGCAATGTTTGACTCCTGATGAGTTGGAAAACTTTCTCAAAAAAAATTAGTCAGAATCAAATATCAAATCTCTCTTTGTAAATATATTTGATAAAAACACAAAAAGATTTTTCATTTTTTTATTATTAAAATATATATATATATATATATATATATATATATATACATATATATATATATATATAAGTACAAAACCTTTCGTCAACACTTTGTTCATTTTTAAATCGTCAACAATTTTTTTGAACAAGTGTTGAGGGGGAGACACAACATTTTAAATTTTTTTCAAACTTTGTACTTGCATAATTTCTTCAATGTTGTATATATATATATATTATATATATATATATATATATATATATATATATATATATATGTGTGTGTGTGTGTGTGTGTGTGTGTGAGCGTGATGGAGCGTGATGTGTCGTTGCGGTTTAGCAGTATTAATGCCTACTCAAGTTTTAAATTTATATTTAGCCGACTTATCAATAACACACACACTTAACGAGCAGTGTACCCGGTCAGTATGAATATAATGGTAAGTAGAATGTCGATCACTAAGAGTGGAACGTATTATCTATTTATTCTAATCAGTATTTTAATATCTTAAGTTAATTATACAACCTAATCTAACGCAAGGGGGTTCAGCCTGAGAGACTGGCACGTTTTGGTTGCAATTAAATAATAAACTAAACTAATGAGCACGAATCAGCGATAAGCACGCACGTACACAGATAAATACTTGAGACAATAAGAAGACCTGTCCTGATAATTAAGTAGCTTGTCACTTGTTTTATTGCTAGTTTTATATAAAGTGTATGTAATTAACCCTTTCTCGTTGGCTCTAATCTTATCGGCGAGTAAACCCTTAATGATTACTTATGTCTAAAAGTTATTCCTAAGTGATCAAGTTAGTTATAACCGTGGGAGCAATATGATCTTCCGTAGTCACATACGACAAGCCACTAATTGACACAGAGGTTATCAATGCACTAATAAAAGTCACCAAAGACATCAACATATAAACTTTAATTAATGGGAAAGCAGTTTTAAGGGAGTGCAACCTTTCCGTTGTCACATTACACAAGCCACCAATCCTGATGAATTAAAGTGTACTAATACAATGAAACAAAACTACTTAATGAATTAAACACATGCAGGACCTTCTTACAGCTCTTGTATCTTCGTTCGGGTGTGTCTTGTGCTGCCTATTCGACTGAATTCGGCCTTAGGTTTTCTGGTCTTCGGTCTTCTTCTAAAACTAGGGCTCTCGAAATTCGTCTGGTCTTGGGGTATTTATAGTTTCTGTCTGAGGTAAGATGCGGCGCATTGAATAAGTAGATGCGGCGCATTGACTTAACTTCACGTGGGGTCCAAGGTTATTATATTCCAGAATATTCGTACACCGCCTTGAGATGCGGCGTATCTTCATAACTGTATGCGGCGCATGTCTTCTTGTATCATGGATCGAAACTGGTGAAATCTTGATAGTGATGCGCCGTATGTAAGAAGTATAATGCGGCGCATCTGGAGTAGAACAAGTTGGTTCTTCTTCGTTGACCAAAGTTTCATATGCAACGCATGACAGAATTGCATGCGTGCATTCTTCAAAGTCAGGCAATGGTCTTCAATCTCTTCATTTCAGCAACCTTTTCCAATCTTGATCATTTTTCTCCATTTTTAGTCCATAATAGCTAAGTTTCACCAAATGCTTGTTTTTAACTGAGAATTACAAAAGTAAACGATTAAGTATCAATTCTCATACATAATATAATAAAACAAGTCAAATAAATAGGATAAATGATGATAATAAAATGTACTTATTTGAGTTCATCAAATATCCCCCCACTTGAACTTTACTTGTCCCCAAGTAAACCTTAGAATTAATCTTATGAAAATATATCCTAAAAGATATTAGGATTTATTTTGATATTTAAGCATGTATTCGTTATTGTCATAATCACACAACCAAACACTTAACGAATTAGGAATAAAATAAAATATTTCGATAAAAGCAAATCTAATCGTTTAACTGTCCAGTCGTGACGAATATTCTATCATAAGCTTGGCAAGTATACACATCTCCCCCACTAAAGCCAAGGAATAACAAGTCTAAAGCGGTAAAAAGGGTTTTGAGGTTTAAAGGTTAATCATTCTTCTTAATCTCTATCGATCTCAAATTCCAGAAAAGGCGACAAAATCACAAATACATGATCGAATCCACGAACACGATACTTGCAATTGCTCAAATCCTTAACTCGAATAGGCTAAAGATAGGACCAAGTAATCTTCACCAATAATATTATATCAAAAAGGGCGACAAAATCATAAATACATAGCCGAATCCACGACTACGATACTTAAGATTGCTCAAATCCCTAATCTCAATAAATCAAAGGTTTGGATAAAGAATAATATAGGGTATGGATAATATTTGGGATACAAATTGGTGTAAAATGAAAAATAAACAAAACAGATAAATTAAAATCCTAAGTGTGGTTAATCACTATCCCAACCATCCCATGAATAAGACTCATATCATAGAACAACTCACGCTTTAACACTTGAAACACACGCTTTAGGTAGACACGAATTATACTCAACAAGATCTTAATCAAAGAATAAACTTAGTTGGCGTTCCCATAACGTTCAACTCCCATTCAATCCATAAATATAATATACAACAAATAGTGGTGATATCGACCACTTAATACAAAACTTTACATAAGTTGGTTAAACAAACATCCAACTTTTCCTTTTTCTTTTTCTTTTCTCATTTTTTCGATTTTTTTTTTTTTTTTTTTTTTTTTTTTTTTTTTTTTTTTTTTTAACTTGAAACATAAACATAGATGTGTAAAATTTCACCACATCACTATAACGATAACTCTGGATAATTTTTCATACTTTTCATGACTTCAGAAATAACGGTAATAGTGAAAGTAGTAAACACACGAAAAATAAACTCAAAGATATACAATATTTACTTTCACTCCAAATTGCATTGTGCAATTTCCCGACCTAACCATAGATAATGAATTACGCACGCAAACACAGGTAATGTAAGGAAACACACTTCGCCTAAAGCAATTAACCAACCACGGATTTTAATCTACAGGGTAGGCTAAGGTGTAAGGGTGTAACGAAACATTATAACAAAGGTGTAAGAAACGAAAGGAATGGCTCTGAATGTTTTTCTAGGGGTATCTTACTCTAAAAGTGAGAGTAACAAAAGGGTTTATACGAGGGTTAACTAACCAGTGTAGTTAGCTAATATCACATAACATATAAAGGCTATTTGGGTGTAATCCTAGAAATTTACCAATTTAAACAAGTCAATCCAATTATATAAATAATACTTATTATGGTGGTCTCGAATAGTATACAAGCCAAGTTCTAAAGTTTACAAGTCACCGGCACACTCATAGATTTGTGAATTTTTGAAAAGTTCACAATTTTTGGAAATAATGTTATGTGTGCAGCTATGCAACTTAGATCTTAAAACAAAAACATGCTAAATTTTTTTTAATTTTGATATATTAAGCGCATTTTAAGCATAATTTTTGAAAAAGTTTAGGACAAGTAAGTGTTCTAATTCTCCAATCCCCCCACTTAAGTTAAACAACGTCCTCGTTGTTTGTATCAAAGGTTAAAAACTGGAAAATAAAAGAATTAGAACATAAAAACTCCCCTGAGATTTGCTCGGTATGATCCTCCATTTGTATAAGGGCAAAAATCAACTTCTTGTGGATGAGAACGTTTAAGCTTCATAATTGATGTATCCACAGGAAATGCAGGAATCTATAATACCATCAAGACTTAAACACACCTGAGTTAAGAAAGTTCAAACTTGCATAATACATTAGTAGTTAGTAAAAATAAAACTTAAAAATTAAAATGAAAATCATCAGGTCAGTCGATGCGCCGTATCTTATGGAAGAAGATACGCCGTATCGAGCCTGGAATAAATACAAAATAAAATAAAATAAAGGATAGGATGCGGCGCATCTGTTGTACCAGATGCGGCGCATGTGTTCACCAGACAGACTGTTAACAGTCTGTTGTAAAATGGCTCGTTCCACGGTTTTCTCTCATGTCCTCTCGTATTCTCATGCTGAACTTAATGCCAGTCTTTGTCAAGCATAATAAGAAATATAAACTGAAACATCAAATGTATATATGATAATAACGATTAGTACAATCCAAAAATAATAATAATATGCGTGGAACAATGTCAATAAACACGTAAAATCAAGAGATCATGGGTCAGTGGGGTCGTGTGGGCGGGTCCCTGAAGTGCTGGCACCATCAGTCCTGGCCCGGACTCTGCGAGTGTATGCGAGTGTCACTCCTGCAACATGAGTACCATCCGGACGAGTGTGGCTAATACCCTGCTGCTCTAAAAGCCGGCTCATACTCGTAACAATCCACTCCGAGTCCCTCCTCATACCATCTACTACGCCTCTCAAGGCTCTCAGCTCTCCCTCAACTGCCTCAACTCTCTGACTCACCGTGCGTACAGGTGCTGGTGGGGGTACTGGTGCCTCCTCATGATGGGCTGGAACAGCAGCCGGAGCTCCCTGGGGACCTCCCTGCTCCGCCTCTGGCTCTGCAGGTCTAGCGGGGCCCAATGCCACCCAAAAGTAATCCCCCAGAGTCATCTGACAAATCCCCAGCCTAACCAAATAATCTCTGTCAACAACCGGTAGATGGGTCACCACAACCTCCAGCCCGGCAGGAATCTCGACACCTATCACTCCAAAATGACGGGCCAGCCTAGACACAAAATGCCCGCCAGTCATCTGACTCCTCCTGTCTCTCCCTGTAGCTGCCCGATGGAGGTAATGTGCCAGAAAGTGGGGGATGTTCACCGACAACCCCTCGTCCATGCTCCTCAGATGGAAGAGGTCAAGAGTAGTCACCTTCTCGGGTGACTGACCTCTCCCAGCAATGGTCAAAGCTATCATGCGGTGGCACAACCTCCTCATGGGCTCCCTGATCAGTGTGTAAGAAGGGGTGGAAGTAGCGATATCACCCCCTGAAGAGATCCTATCCCAGTAATCTCCCAGCAATGCCCTATCAGGAACTACCCTCAAGCTGTCAGCCCAGTACCTGGCAAAACCATCAGACTCAAGCTCCTCAGCAGTGTGTAACCCAATAGCCAGAATAAACTCCCTCATCGACATCTGCCTGTGCTCTCCCCCCAACCTAAAAACCAAAGTGTCGGCGGTATCCAACTCTGTATCAGTCTACCTGTAATGGACAGTACTGAAGAACTCCAACATAAGCTCTCTGATAAGAGGCTCATCGACCCCAAACAACCTCTCCCAAGCAAAAGATCTAAACACTACCTCATCATCATCATCACTAACCACCATCTCCAACCTACGATGCAAACTATCAGCAGCATGCCCCCTCCAATCAATCCAATATCCTCACCAAGAACCGAGACCCTGAAAATCCTCTTGAAGTAAATAACTCTAAGCCTCCTCAAATACTCATCCAATGTATCAGGAGTCAGTCCAAAAGTCTCAAAGAGGAGCCATGAATGTCTGTTCTCATCTTCGGGTAGTGCCATCTGCAATAAATCTTCGAGGTTAGAAAACATTCTGTAAATATGGTAGATACGGCGCAACTGATAAATCAGTGCGGCGTATCTGTGAAATATAAGAGATGCGGAGCAAGCACAATAGAATACGGCGTATGGAGATGCGTCGTATCTAAATTAAGTAATACGGCGTATATGGAATTATATTAAATTGGAAATAGGTCGTTACGCCGCATCAATTAATTAAGATGCGCCGCATCTATCAATCTATCAGCTTAAAAAGTGGTCAGGCACGCATTCCAAGAATCCGGACCCGTGACGTAAACTCCCACTTAACATCACAGTTCCATTTACCCATTATAAAAGTTCTAAAAGTTTATTATACTACCACCAATCCATTTTCCCACTAAAATTCAAAATCGAATTCAAAACCCTAATTTATATTCAAATAAAACTAGGCCAGAAAGTCAATGATTTATGCAAATTAAATACGGGGGAAATCATCTAATGCAAGTCCTAATCATATCCCTATATAATTTAAGCCCTAATCGAATTAATCACATAAACCCAAATTTTTATATTAAACAAAATTAAATCGAAATAGAATAATTACCTTAATTATATGATTAGGAGTAGGTTAAGAGATCAGATTAGAGGTTTGATTTGAGAAAAATGCTCGGATTTAGGGTTTAATTTTACTGTGTGTGTGTTTTTAACTGCGTGAGGATTTGGGGTAAAAAGTTGAGATCCGGCGCATTCCCGTCGTATTTATAGGGCAAAACGATGCGCCGCATTGAAAAATTGGAATGCGCCGTATCTATTTAATTTCGTTGACTAGTCAATGAGTCCTAGTTGGTCAGAGATACGGCGCTTGGGATATTTAGATCCGCCGTATCGCTATGTTAGTGAACGAAATTTAAATAAGGAACGTACCTTGGCCTCCGCAACACAATTCGTTATACATCAAATTGGGGTTAAACGGCATATGATATATATAAATCCAAGATAAGATCAACAAGTATATTTGTTTTATTAATAATTATAATCTTATTGTTTAGTAGATAATGATTTATTCCGGGGTTAGGAACAAATATCGTGTTTTAGCTTACAAAATCAAGATTATAAATGTATAGTGAAATTGAGAGAGATTTCGTAGAGAACTCTTTTTAAGGTGAATTATTGTAGAGGTTACCTGGAATTATTTCAAGAATTAAAGACGTTCTATGTTACCAGTACTGAGTTTTCCTCCACTCTTGTCGTCTTATTACAGCCTTCTAGTTGTCAAAGGTTTGATCACTCCAGCTAGCGTCTCTCGGTTTGGTACAGGATGTAATCTTCCATAGTGATGCTTAAGCCATCATTTATCCTGAAAGTAAACAACTTGCGCACGAGAGTAGTGGAACGATCAAAGCGAATATCAAAAATCAACTATATTTATTAAATTAAATACGTTGTGTTAACAAAAGTTAATGCGCCGTATTTTCGTTACGCTTCAAAATACCAGATTTTTGATTCAGAAAGATGCGCCGTATCGATAAAAATCGATGCGTCGTATCTGTTCAATAATTTGAAAACTGTTTTTAATTAAAATAATAAATACGCCGTATCTGTAAAAACAGATGCGCCGTATGGCGTTAACGTTTAGAAAAATTTCTTATTAAAAACAGAATACGCCGTATCTTGGGGAAAGATGCGCCGTATTCGAATTAATTAAACGCGTTGTATTTTATAAAAATTAAACGCAATACGCCGTATCTATGAAAATAGATGCGCCGTATCGTTTGAATATGCTCAGTACAACGATAGCAGTATGCGAGAAAATACAGAAAATAAAAACAAAAATAAAAACAAACGAAAATAAACAAAAATAAAAGAAAACAAATAACACACAAAACAGAAAATATGCAAATAATACAATGAATGCAATTAATCTAATACACAACACGGTTAGCGGTTAAAGTCTAAAAATTAAAAAGAAAAACCTAATTAAAATACTAATCAAATTAACAGATAATAACAATTCACTCCCCGGCAGCGGCGCCAAAAACTTGATGGAGCGTGATGTGTCATTGCGGTTTAGCAGTATTAATGCCTACTCAAGTTTTAAATTTATATTTAGCCGACTTATCAATAACACACACACTTAACGAGCAGTGTACCCGGTCAGTATGAATATAATGGTAAGTAGAGTGTCGATCACTAAGAGTGGAACGTATTATCTAGTTATTCTAATCAGTATTTTAATATCTTAAGTTAATTATACAACCTAATCTAACGCAAGGGGGTTCAGCCTGAGAGACTGGCACGTTTTGGTTGCAATTAAATAATAAACTAAACTAATGAGCACGAATCAGCGATAAGCAGGCACGTACACAGATAAATACTTGAGACAATAAGAAGACCTGTCCTGATAATTAAGTAGCTTGTCACTTGTTTTATTGCTAGTTTTATATGAAGTGTATGTAATTAACCCTTTCTCGTTGGCTCTAATCTTATCGGCGAGTAAACCCTTAATGATTACTTATGTCTAAAAGTTATTCCTAAGTGATCAAGTTAGTTATAACCGTGGGAGCAATATGATCTTCCGTAGTCACATACGACAAGCCACTAATAGACACAGAGGTTATCAATGCACTAATAAAAGTCACCAAAGACATCAACATATAAACTTTAATTAATGGGAAAGCAGTTTTAAGGGAGTGCAACCTTTCCATTGTCACATTACACAAGCCACCAATCCTGATGAATTAAAGTGTACTAATACAATGAAACAAAACTACTTAATGAATTAAACACATGCAGGACCTTCTTACAGCTCTTGTATCTTCGTTCGGGTGTGTCTTGTGCTGCCTATTCGACTGAATTCGGCCTTAGGTTTTCTGGTCTTCGGTCTTCTTCTAAAACTAGGGCTCTCGAAATTCGTCTGGTCTTGGGGTATTTATAGTTTCTGTCTGAGGTAAGATGCGGCGCATTGAATAAGTAGATGCGGCGCATTGACTTAACTTCACGTGGGGTCCAAGGTTATTATATTCCAGAATATTCGTACACCGCCTTGAGATGCGGCGTATCTTCATAACTGTATGCGGCGCATGTCTTCTTGTATCATGGATCGAAACTGGTGAAATCTTGATAGTGATGCGCCGTATGTAAGAAGTATAATGCGGCGCATCTGGAGTAGAACAAGTTGGTTCTTCTTCGTTGACCAAAGTTTCATATGCAACGCATGACAGAATTGCATGCGTGCATTCTTCAAAGTCAGGCAATGGTCTTCAATCTCTTCATTTCAGCAACCTTTTCCAATCTTGATCATTTTTCTCCATTTTTAGTCCATAATAGCTAAGTTTCACCAAATGCTTGTTTTTAACTGAGAATTACAAAAGTAAACGATTAAGTATCAATTCTCATACATAATATAATAAAACAAGTCAAATAAATAGGATAAATGATGATAATAAAATGTACTTATTTGAGTTCATATATATGCAAGTACAAAACCTTTCGTCAACACTTTGTTCATTTTTAAACCGTCAACAATTATTTTTGAACAAGTGTTGAGGGGGAGACACAAAATTTTAAATTTTTTTCAAACTTTGTACTTGCATAATTTCTTCAATGTTGTTGCTTCAAATGAAAAGGGTGATAATATTTTTAAGATTTAGACTTTAATGTATGATTATAAACAATGGTTTTGAAGGATTTTTCAATCCAACGGTTAAAATTGTCAATATTAATTGTTTTTAATCTAGGGTTTGCGCTAAATTGTAGAAATTAGATTCTGAGTGTTTATGTGATATTTGTTTGGTGTGTTAGTGTCGGAATAGTGTCCTTAACATAATGCATGTGCCCAATTGTTCCCAGAAACATAAACTTTGAATGTTCTTAGTTTAGGGTTTAAGCGTACGATTTGGGGAAAACTGATTGAGAGTGTTGTAGTTAAATTAATTCACTGATATGTTGTTCTTATGCCTCGAATTGAATGTTTGTACCCTTAATTTGCACCCAGAAACATCACAAGTGTGAAAATTGATCAGTAGGGTTTAAGAAGAACGTATGAACACGTACAGTTTGAATCTTGAGTTTTTGTGGATAAAAGTTGTTATAACTTGGCCAGATAACTCAGAAACATCATTGAAAACGATTGGAACAAATGTTTGATTAAAAAGTGAACAAAATTTTCGACTACAGTTGTTATCGAAATCCCTTGTATAAGGGTTTATCGAAATTGCCAATAATTATTGCAAATGTGATTTTTATCGCAAATGTGATTCTTATCGCAAAAGTGATTCTTATCGCAAATGTGATTTTTATCGCAAATGCGATTTTTATCGCAAATGTGATTCTTATCACAAATTCCATACTTATCGCAAATGCCATACTTATCGCAAATGCCATACTTATCGCAAATGCCATACTTATCGCAAATGCAATATTTATCGCAAATGCAATACTTATCGCAATTGTGATTTTTATAGAAATTGAAAAAATTCCTTAGACTCCTCAAGGTCTATCGAAATTGCACAAATTCTAATAAATTGGCAAAATTGATATAATTTGATAACTACTATAGTAAAAAAAATAATAAAAAAAAATCAATCTAAGCTACAAAAGGATCACATGTGTAACATCAAGCTTAAATAATTCCTAACTATCATATATCCCACATATTTGTGCTTGATTGATATTTCAGCATTCTCCAATGGCTGCACCTCAACAACAACCACTCCCAATGCTCACAAGAGCTGAAGTTCTTCCTCAAGGATACAAGGCAGATTTTGGGAACAACAACGCGAGGGTAGATTTTGAGAAAATAAAGTGTCCTGAACCTAGCTGTGTGATTGCTGTGGAAGTACTCAAGGAACACGAATGCCGAAACTTACTGGACAGTTCTGACAACATTCCGGAATTATATATTCATCAGTTGTGGAACACTTTGGAGTTAGACACAAAACAGAGATACTTCAAATGCACACTGGACCGCAAGAAACTCAAAATCACACCTGATCGCCTTCGCAGAGCACTAGGCTTACCCGAACCACCAGAACCAGCTAACAAATACTGGCCCACACCATCAGAAGATGAAGTCCTTAAGTTCCTCGTTGACATTGGGTATGGTGTCCAACCAGATACTCCTTTGACCAAGATCTCACACGTCAACGCAAAGAACATCCCTCAACCCTGGAGAGCCATTTACTACATAGTGGTTCGTTCTGTCTCAGGGAGGGACAGTGGTCATGAACATCTACGGATATCTCACCTACAACTTTTCTGGGGATTAGTGACTCAGAAGTAGATTGACTATGCGGAGCTCATCTGGGAAGACATGACATTTCAAATGCAGAAGTCATTCACCAAAGTTCCCTTTGTCCGGTACACCAAAGTGCTCATCAGTCTATTGCTTGATGAGAACAAAGACATCTCTCCTCGTGCTGGAGATTTAGAGATGCATTTGTACAGAATGGATAAAACTGTTAACTCTGTCTATTTTCCCAAAGAGAGCTCACACAAGCAAGGGGCTAGACTGCCAGAGTCTCTAATGACAGAAAATGTAAAGAAAACTAAAGCCTACAAAGACTATGAAAGAGCACTGAGACTTGGTCGCGTAGGATTCTTGAAGCTGGGTAAAGAAGGAACTGGATCTACCAAGACCCGTTCAACAGGAAGTAGCAAAGCTGGGAGTGCTTCAAGTGCTTCAAAACAACCAAGAAAACCACACCCCAGAACTCTCAAAAGACAAATCAATGCTACTCCCAAACCCAAAGTAAAAGAAGGTGGGATTCATGATGAAGAAGAAATTGAATCAGATATGTCAGAATCAGAAGAAGAAGTAACTGTTCAAATGAATGAGGAAGATGTTGACATGGAAGTTGACATTGCTACAACAATAGCAATGGAAGCTAGCAAGAAGTCACTCAAAGAAGATGACGCCAGAAGGGCCAATCTAAGGGTTGAAGAAATGAGGAAGATGGAAATGGCAAAGGGAGCTGGAGGATCCGGAAACGTTCAAGAAGCAGCTCTGACTCATCCTGATCCGGTTAATCAACCCGGAGGGTCTGAAGTGGCTACAACTATTACTCCTCAGCCCGATACGGTTAATCAACCCGAGAGGCCTGAGTCACATTCAGAGGACATTCCTCCACTTTTCAATCCGGTTAATCAACCCGGTAACGAAAGAGAACCATTAACAGATGAGGAAATTAAGGATGACATGTTCGATGAAGGTAATCAGCAGCAGCTTAATCTTGATGCGCCTGTTGATTGGGATACATCAGAGGAAGAGGAAATTATTGGGGACAAGACTACTAAAACTGCACTTGAACTAGAAATTGAACACAAGGCAGAACAAGAAAAGAGGAAGGAGGCAGAAAGGTTACAGAAGGAAGAAGAAGAAGCAGAAAAGGAAGCTGAAAACTATATTCAAACACCTCCTCTCACTCCATCACAGCTACAAATCGTCGTCTACAAGCCTCAATCTGAGGAACAACCAAAGGAGTCAACACCTTCTCCCTCATCATCAAAGGAATCAACACCTCCAGTCTCTCCTCCAAAAGATTCCCCTCCTCCAGAATCTTCGTCACAACAATCACCACCACCCCAATCATCAAAAGCAACAACAGAAGAAACTCTAAGGACAATCATGAAAGGCAAGTATATAAAGAGAGTTGCTAGGATTACACAAGTAGAAGTCTTATCTCCTGCAAGAAAGAAATTAATGAAAGCTGCCAAACTTGTTCAAGCAAAATGTGACAGCAAACTAACCGACCAAGTAACAGAGTTGCAGAACACAGTGATGCGTTCGCACAAGGTTTTAAATTTATATTACAAGAATTACCAGTTAAATAGGAACACATACGAGCAAGTATACTCGTCCGTGTGTTGCAAGAGGGTTGGTAAGTCAAGGTCATCCCACGAGACTTGGTTGTACTCAAATGTTGTTTGATTGTTTAAGCAAGTAACAAATTGATGGTTATGATTGTCACGGATCAAACCAACAAGAAAAGCAATTATAAAAGCATGATGTAGACACATAAACATTTGTTTAGGAATAGTAACCAATCGTGATGGAATGTTGAACATGTTTGGGTGAAACATAGAAGGCACATATCAATTTTCACAAGGACTTCTAGTCAATGGGTAATATCAAGAAAATCCATGTTTCTACTAGTTTCACAGGTGAGTCCTTTCGGCCTATATCTCATCCCATTACGCTAGCTCTTTGTGTTATCAAATGTATGAAAAAGATGATTAGTTTCATTAGTTCTTACGAGTTCTTTCGACCCAATCTCGTGATTAAATATTCCCGAATTCATTTAAAAACTTGAATACTTAATAGTTGTCAATTATCAAATACCAATCCATTTTGGCCACCAACTTCTTGGAATTAAACAATATTAGAAATCTTTTCATCCTTTAAATCCAACAATGTTTAATTAACAAGTTTTAGAACACGAATTATATTTAAATAAACTTATGAGAACAATCACTTTCTCTAACCAACTAGTCAATCATTCACATGAAAGTATACATAATTCCCAAACTAGTATAAAGAGATAATTGTAATCAAACATGTAACACAACACACAAAGGAATTCTCATAATCAACATAAGCAAATACATTAATATGATTGAATTTAAATAGAAACAATACCAAACATTAGAGTCAAGGCATCGAGTGCTACAATTCCAACCATGTGATTCCAACCAAAAGAAACTACCAAAATACAAATCATCCATCCATAAACCTTCCTTGAAATCGACCTCATGTTGTAAGTATATGACTTAGGGGTGTTTGGTAATAAGGATTGTTGGTGATGTATGTGGTGTTTAATTGGTGTGAACAATAATCAAACCTTATGGTTTAGGAATGATCAAGTAATATGTCATGCTAATGTAGACCAAACCGACTCCCCAACACCTCTAGAAATGGTGGCGAGTGGTAGGAGAGAATCCTCCAAGTGTTGAGAGAATTTGATGATAGATTATAAGGTTTTTTTGATGATATATTAGGTTGTTCAAACACTTAACCAAGCACTCCTATTTATAGATGAATACTCCTTGGTCACCAAGCATGTTCCTTGGCCACAAAGTGTCATAAAGATGCAGGAAAATGAGTTATTAGGAGTATATGATCGGACTTGGAAGTAATGGTACTTAATTCTTCACTTAAATGCAACTTTGGAAGACTTTAAGTGGCTGAACCCACGGTCGGGACCTAGGACCTGCGGTCGGAACGTCTGCTGGACCTTGGGTTTGAACTCTAAACCTTGGGTTTGGACTTGACTGCTCAACCTTGGGTCTGGAATGTGAACCTTGGGTCGCGACTGACTTTTGCACATAAATTTCAACTCTAAGCTAGCATATAATTCCCACTTTTAACACACTTCTTGGCACTTAATCTTGACTTCATTTTCACCTCTTTCTCTTGAAAATGGAAATAATCATAACATGAATCTTTATCTTGAACGGAAAACTTCTCTTCGTGCATAAATACTTGATTTTGTCGACTTTTCTTCGTCTTTTTCTCTATTTCCTTCGACATAGTTGTACCTGAACCTGAATAGATCTTTTGCACCTTTTAAGCGTAAAATGTTCACAAATACAACCAAATATCATGCACAATCATCAAAATAACGCTAATAAAACATGTTAGATTTGAGCGTTATCATATACCCCCACACTTAAACTTTGCTTGCCCTCAAGCAAATCTAAGAAAAGAAAATTTTAAATGCATATCTAAATGAAAAATTTTTTAAAAAAATTTGAAAAAATTAGAAAATATCAAAAAATCTTTTTAGTTTTTTTTATAAATAAGCGAAAATTGAGCGCACACTCCCCCACACTTAAAGGTTTGCTTGCCCTCAAGCAAATCTAGCAATTAAGAAAAATATATCACACATGGTGTATGAAAAATGATTAAAAAATATTATGCAAATCTACCAAGTACAAATACGAGATACGATTCATCGTTTTAAGCTTTATAGGTGAAAAACCGAGATGTTTGACAATACCCTATAGATTCTCTCGCTTGATAACATGGCTAAGCACCTCACGAAAAGGAATGAAAGTATAATTCACTCAACACTCATATATTTTTGGTGGTGGAGTATATAAGAAAATCACACTCATATTGCTCAGTCATGATCCATTTATTACCATAGGCTTGTACAAGAAACAAAACTCCACTGACGTGGCGTAAACACCAAGTGTAAACATCTAAAGAGGACTTTTATTCGGGTTTAAGGCTTCAAGCGTTATATTAGACTTATGTGCAACTATCTTATGCAAAACATAATAGCTCGGTAACAACGATTTCTTGCATTACCAAATAACGGATGGTCACTAAGGATAACCTTACATCGCTAACAACGCTATCTAATTCCTCAAGAAATCGGATGGTCACTACATGTCAATACACTTGATAGTTCCACAAAGCCAAAAGGTTAAGGATAAGGCATGGTAGTATTTATGAAATTGGTTTTAAAATAAAGTCAAATCTAAGTCCCATGTTGCTAGGTGCGAACAAACTACAAACCCGTAAATGATTATAGTTACAATCTTCTCCTCTTCACATATCGATCACCAAGTATATATGTATATCACGTCTTAGCACATTGGCTAATCGATATCTCAAACATACTTCATCTTCCTTTATCTTTATAATAGTAATATAGCACATTGGCTATAATTGTCATCACATATATTTTTTTTTCTTTTTTTTCTCGATGACTTATTCATTTTTTTTTTTCTTTTTTTTTCTTTTTTTTTACATTTTTTTTCAACACCTTTCTCCTTCATACATCACATCTCCCCCACACTTCGCATAAGCACACACCACAAAAATACAAATAAGAAGTTGCGCACCTTCATCTTTGTCGGAATGGCACACACAAATGACAAAGTGTTGCTAACTAATAATCATCAAAAAACAATCCAACATACCAAGCAACTAGCAACCCACCATTTAGACTTTGACACGGGGTAGGCTAAGGTTTAAAGTGTAAAATTCTTTTTTTTTTTTTTTTTTTTTTTTTTTTTTTTTTTTTTTTTTAATTTTCTGGATGTAACAAAAGAAAAAAAATGGCTCGGAGGGTGTACTAGGGGTATCTAGCGCTAAAATTGAGCGCTAACAAATGGGTCCATATGGGAGGTTAACTAACCGATGTGGCTAGCTAATATATCATTAGATGTAAAATGGAAGGCCATTTGGTTTAATTCCTAAGGATGCCTCTTTATCATACGAATACACTTATATCACACGAATGTGATCTCACTGCGGTCTGGTAATGATTTGCAAGCACAAGTTCTAGAATAAATAAAATCACCGGCACACTCATAGCAAAAAGATCAAGCATAAAAGATATATGCTATATAAGAATAGGCTCAAATCCTCACATATTTAGTAGAATGGGCTATAATTGCGCAAGCAAATGTTATCGATCCTAAAATGGATTGCAATGTCAATCGGGACACATCTCGAATTTTTCAAAATTTACTGATTTTACCAATGGGATGATCTAGTTATTCTAATATATTAACCTATATGCGTGAAAACACTAGAAATTAGGGGCAAACAAGTATACAAATTTTTAAGAATTGGCCCAAAAATATAAAAATTTAAAACTAGTTTCATTTTTCACATTTTACTTCCCCCCGCCCCCTCCAACACTTAAGTTAAGCATTATACTCAATATGAAGAATAAACTTCAAAGCATGAAAAAGTAGGGAAAATTAAGATAAGAAAAGACCGAGAGAAACGAAACTTCACGGGCTTAAGAAATCGCGATCAATCTCCATATGATAAGATGTTAAGTACGCGACATCAATCGATTTCTCTTCCAATCAAACATGTCCAATCAAGAGAATAATGCCACAATCATCCAATCTTCAAGAGCTTATTAAATCTGCAAAAATAAACTAAACTACAAAAACACGTAAAATTCTAAAACTCACTTTCGTAGGCATCACGGTTGCATTTAGCGTATCCAACAAGCCTTTTAAACCCCTCGGTGGCCCGAGTGGACGAGTTAAGTCTCATGAGGGTTTCCAGTGAACATACCCACAAAGTTCATAACATTTTTTATTCATTAAAAACAATTACTTATTTATTTACGACATACAAAAATTAACAAGATTTTAAATATGCAAAACACAAGTTTAAGTAGAAAGAAATTGAATAAAACATTTAAACTTATTAAAGAAAAACTAGATTAATTAAAACATAAGCAAATAAAAACAAATAAACAAAAATATTATTTATTTATTTTTTTATTATTTTAATTATTAATTTTTATTTTTAAAAATATCCTTCTTTTTTCTTTTTTTTTTATTTATTTTTTTTATATATATATAACAGTACCACTGGACTGGCGGTCTGGTTCGAAAAGAGAAAAAAAAAAAAAAAAGGAAGAAAAAGAAAAATGGACAGAATGTTGAGGCCGGCCGGTCGGAGTCTGGGCTGTCGGTCTGGGAGAAAAAAATATCTTTTTTTATTTATTTTTTTTACGCGACTGAACCGGCGGTCAAGGGCTAGGACCGGCGGTTTGGTTATGGAAAATTCTTACAGAGGGCTTGGGCCGTTCGGTCAGGCTTTAGACCGAAGGTCTGGAGGAAAAAATAAATTGTTTTGTTGTTGTGTTTTTTTTTTTTTTTTTTTTTTGAAATTAATATGAAACGAGCCAAAAGCACAATTCAAATGACCTGGTGTGAATACAACGAATAGGACTTTGTTGTTTTGACAAGCTTTTGGTTCTTTGCTAAATTTTTTTTTCTTTTAATTATTTATAAGCAAGCGATTTTTTTTCCTTGGCTCGTATGAACCTTTTTATTATTCTAATTATTTATAAACAAACATGTTTAACCTTTTCAACTTTTATTAAACTTAAAAATAAAATTAAACACAAAAGAGCAAATGAAAATTAAGACGAACACAATGGTGGGTTTTTATTTTCGCAAAAAATTCGAGCACAAACTTTGAAAGCAATCATTTGAGTGAGCATTTTTAGAAGACATGAAAGAAAAATCCCAACACCAAAAACACTTGATTTTGATGCCAAGATCATTAAGCAAAAGATGAGAATTAAGAGATTTTTGAAACAAAACGCAAGGGAGCAATTAAGCAAATATATTTAAGCAAACAAGCAAGCAAGAGCAATCAAACAAGAGCAAAGAGCACAACAAACAAGTCCCCGGCAGTGGCGCCAAAAACTTGACGGTGACGGTGCCGGAATTATGATCAAGCAAGGAATCAATATAAAAAGCAAACGAAAAAAAAACATCAAACAAACAAATGAATACAAACGCATGTCCCCGGCAACGGCGCCAAAAACTTGATGCGTACGCACTAGGTTTTTAATTTATATTACAAGAATTACCGGTTAACTAGGAACACATACGAGCAAGTATACTCGTCCGTGTGTAGCAAGAGGGTTGGTAAGTCAAGGTCGTCCCACGAGACTTGGTTGTACACAAATGGTGTTTGATTGTTTAAGCAAGTAACAAGTTCATGTTTATGATTGTCACGGATCAAACCAACAAGAAAAACAATTATAAAAGCATGATGTAAGCACATAAACACTTGTTTAGGAATAGTAACCAATCGTGATGGAATGTTGAACATGTTTGGGTGAAACATAGAAGGCACATATCAATTTTCACAAGGACTTCTAGTCAATGGGTAATATCAAGAAAATCCATGTTTCTACTAGTTTCACGGGTGAGTCCTTTCGGCCTATATCTCATCCGATTATGCTAGCTCTTTGTGTTATCAAATGTATGAAAAAGATGATTAGTTTCATTAGTTCTTACGAGTTCTTTCGACCCAATCTCGTGATTAAATATTCCCGAATTCATTTAAAAACTTGAATACTTAATAGTTGTTAATTATCAAATACCAATCCATTTTGGCCACCAACTTCTTGGAATTAAACAATATTAGAAATCTTTTCATCCTTTAAATCCAACAATGTTTAATTAACAAGTTTTAGAACACGAATTATATTTAAACAAACTTATGAGAACAATCACTTTCTCTAACCAACTAGTCAATCATTCACACGAAAGTATACATAATTCCCAAACTAGTATAAAGAGATCATTGTAATCAAACATGTAACACAACACACAAAGGAATTCTCATAATCAACATAAGCAAAGACATTAATATGATTGAAATTAAATAGAAACAATACCAAACATTAGAGTCAAGGCATCGAGTGCTACAATTCCAACCATGTGATTCCAACCAAAAGAAGCTACCAAAATACAAATCATCCATCCATAAACCTTCCTGGAAATCGACCTCATGTTGTGAGTATATGACTTAGGGGTGTTTGGTAATAAGGATTGTTGGTGATGTATGTGGTGTTTAATTGGTGTGAACTATAATCAAACCTTATGGTGTAGGAATGATCAAGTTATATGTCCTGCTAATGTAGACCAAACCAACTCCCCAACACCTCTAGAAATGGTGGGGAGTGGTTGGAGAGAATCCTCCAAGTGTTGAGAGAATTTGATGATAGATTATAAGGTTTTTTTGATGATATATTAGGTTGTTCAAACACTTAACCAAGCACTCCTATTTATAGATGAATACTCCTTGGTCACCAAGCATGTTCCTTGGCCACAAAGTGTCATAAAGATGCAGGAAAATGATTTATTAGGAGTATATGATCGGACTTGGAAGTAATGGTACTTAATTCTTCACTTAAATGCAACTTTGGAAGACTTTAAGTGGTTGAACCCACGGTCGGGACCTAGGACTTGCGGTCGGAACGTCTGCTGGACCTTGGGTTTGAACTCTAAACCTTGGGTTTGGATTTGACTGCTCAACCTTGGGTCTGGAATGTGAACCTTGGTTCGAGACTGACTTTTGCACATAAATTTCAACTCTAAGCTAGCATATAATTCCCACTTTTAACACACTTCTTGGCACTTAATCTTGACTTCATTTTCACCTCTTTCTCTTGAACATGGAAATAATCATAGCTTGAATCTTTATCTTGAACGGAAAACTTCTCTTCGTGCATAAATACTTGATTTTGTCGACTTTTCTTTGTCTTTTTCTCTATTTCCTTCGACATAGTTGTACCTAAACCTGAATACATCTTTTGCACCTTTTAAGCATAAAATGTTCACAAATACAACCAAATATCATGCACAATCATCAAAATAACGCTAATAAAACATGTTAGATTTGAGCGTTATCACACGGTCAAAGATTTGTCTGAGCAGGTACAACAGTTGCAGGAGACAAAGCAGAAAATGAATGAGTTGTTAGATGTTGATGTCAAAGATCAGATGCTCAAAGCAGCTAAAGTCAACACAAGGCATTATGTCAAGAATTTTCTTCCCGATCTTCAGAAAGACATTGAAGAGTACATCAACAAATATCTTGAAGATAAAGTTAAAGACATCCCTGCTACAATAATTCAACAGAAGCATCTTTTTGACTACTCTGTTGAAGAACTCTAAACGGCTCTTCTCACCAAAATCACTGCAAAGAACTCACTTACTTACACAGAAGTAGCTCTCTTTGAGGCTATTCAGGCCAATATGGAATCTTGCAAAGCAGCAGCTGATCGTGGAAAACGTTCCAGAGATGAAGAAGACCAGGATCCCAACACCCAATCCAAGAAGCACAAGGGTAAAGGAGGATCTGGTTCACAACCCAAAGAACCAATCGGACCGTCAACTACTACCACTTCTCAACCTCACAAGGCTTTAGAGTCTGAACCAAAGGAGACAGAGCATCATTTTGAGCACTTTGCCACAGACGATATGGAATTTCAACAAGAATATGATCAACCTCAGTCACCACCAAAGACCAAAGCTACAACAAGCAAGAAATCTTCCAAGAAACCAAACGTAGTTTCATGGCTCGATGATGATGACACACCCGGGAACGAGTTCTTTGATCAAATAGCAAGTACTCAAGTACACACTGACGAAGATTCCAAGATGGAAGAACGCACATTTGAGTTTGTTTAACAACACAAAAGTACACAACACATTAAGAAACTGACCAAGAGGGAACTTCGCAGAGTTAAAAACGATGCTTTTAATCTCCTGAAGGACAGATCTTCAAGTGCAGCTGAGCTCGAGTATCACCTCGAGAACATTGCTCGAGCCATGTCTTCAAGCTTCAGCTGGACTGATCCAGATGTGATTGGCAGCAGAGACAGCAAGAACAAGCCATACATCACAGATTGGACAAAGCCTTTACCTGTGATCAGAGTTCACAGCCAGCCTGCCATCCCTTACCGTTTTTTCTTCAATAAAGATCTGGAGTTACTCATGCACGGGGCCAACTGTCAGAAAAAGTATGCTACTTCGATCACTTTGACTCCAGCAGCAACATATGAACACCCTGCTATTGAGGAAACGGCTACTCATCTGTTCATTCCTCAAAAGGTACACTATGATCGCGATGCTGAATTGGGAATCTATCACTGGTTTGAGAAAAGGAAGACATGGTATAAAAGTAAACTTACCGAGAAGTCTCACGATTCAGTAAGCAGTAACCTTAGGATTGTGGCAGTGGTAAGTGTAAAAGGGGTGAAGAAGTATGACTACACATTCCTATCTGAGATCAACGTCAGAAGACACGACAATCAAATCTACTCGTTCTCTGAAGCAGACTTCCCAGACCTAAGTCTCAATGACATTGAAGACATGTACCTCATCAAAGTACAAGGGAAGCTGCACCATCTCACTACGGATCTTCAATATGCTTTCAGTTCGGCTATCTGCCATTTTATCAGAAAGACGATCATAAAAGAACGAGTGGAAGATCTTCAGCTAGGAGTAGAGAGTTATCAAATGAAGTTGAATCTCGTTGAGCCTATACTACATCTTGAAGACATCAACAATGAACATCAATACACCATGAAGAGCAAGCCAACATTTGGATTTGTCTACAAGAGTTCAATGACAATAAACTGCTTCATGTCATTTCACGAGATTCACAAGTTTTGCGACGATACATTGAAAAAGGTCCGTGACGGGTTGGTTCTTCGAGTTCGTGATCAAGAATTGGGGAAAACAAAGAGATGGAACAGTGATCAGCTGAGGCAGATAAAGCAATTCATCTGGAAGATAGAGAGAAGATTATACCGCAGAGATCAGATGCGAAGGTTGGAAAGCTATGTTGGAGGTCGTTCACCATTCCCGATTAGAACATTTCAAAGGACGGATCCAGTACTCACAACATTTGATATTCTTGCCTATATGATTGTAAAATAATGGATTTTGTACACATAACAGTGCACAGCCCGTACCTGTAAAGAAAGGACCCTAAGGTACGCTTTAGTGCCTCAATCCTAATAACAGGAGCGAAAGATTCTTTCTTATGAGTAGAATTAAACCAGAATTTTTCAAATTTTTTTAAAATTCTGCTCATAAGGACAAGTATTCTCTCATTAAGGGGGAGTATTTGAAAAATAATCTTTGTTCTAAAGACAAAACGTTCTTGAATATTATTCCCACAAAACTCAAATGGCATATTTTTATCAAAACGTTTGTAAAAACATCATAAGTATGCTATTTTTGAGGGGGAGAATAACGACATGATCAAAAATATGGTAACTTGCAAGATGGAATCTCATGTGAGCTAGGCTCAGAATTGACCCTCGAATTGACGATAACTAAAGTCAGTAGTCGAAAAGTTATATCCGGGACGGGTAATAATTTCAAGCCAGTTTAACTGGTGATGTAAGCGTGTCTCGCAAAGGATATGTCTGAGTAGAATGTACCGATTTTGAGCGATTTTCCTTAAATGTGATCTAGACGGGTAATAATTTCAAGCCAGTTCATCTGGTGATGTAAGCGTGTCTCGCGATGATCATGTTCATTGAAAATCAATCAATTCAAAAAGTGCCAACTCTACCCGGCATGTGCAAATTTACTTTAACTATATATGAGCACATGTTAAGGGGGAGTATTTTTGAAAATCACAAAACTCTCAAAGTGTTAACAAAATATGTTTTTATAATCATAAACACTTTGAGAGATTTTCAAAAGGTTTGGTTTATGGCATCAATAGGATAGTCGTGGAGTTATAAGGTGACTAAGGTTAGGAATAACCGTCCTATGATCCGCCAGAGCCGGAGGGATCTACCCAAGGATAATACCAATAGTTTAGAACTAGAAAGTCCTAGGTATGATTAAAAAGGAGATATGAAATGAACGGAGAAAGAAGGGGTTGAAGAATTAAAAAGAAAAGTAAAGAAAAGGGTGAAAAGAAATAGCCCTCCATTTATTCAGCCTTAGGGCAGACACCGGGTTCAATTCATAATCTACTTGTTGATGGGCATCACCGGTATTGAAGACAAAAGACGTCATGGACCCAGTGACGCACTGCACTAACCTTCTAGCCACTCAGGTGTCTCTCAAAAGACACTTGTTTCATTTCACACGAAGAACCCTTCATCATCTATCGACCTCTCACTACGAGATGTGTTGATATTGAAAAGGAGGCACTCTGCTCCACGCCTCCGACGACCAAACAAATGTGCACGAATCGAGTCTAGAGCCAAGAGATTCATCAAATATCTCTTAGGAACACTTAGTATTACTCTGTTGTTCTACATCATGGGCAGCAGTTGTAAAATTAAGAAGAGTCCTTTACCAATCTTAGCAATCTTCCGAGAACATTCTTGAGAGAATTCACAATTGTGATTCTCAGTGATAGAATGGAAATCATGCCAGGGTCAACATCAAATAGCCCTGACAGCAGGTCACTTCGGTAACTCCTTGTGGGTTACGCTTAGTGTTTTCTCCAAAACGGTCTACAGTCGTGGGGTGATCTCCAGCGACTCACTGAATCGTGGGTGCACTTCGGTGTGTCTGTGTAAGCCCTTTCGGGGGTATTCGGTTCAGAACGGCCTGGGTTTTGATTAGAGAAAGTCTTCACACTATGCTGTTGATGATCTCGAAGTCCAAATCTGTAAGTGCTAGATTGTTCGTGATGTACCTGCGGAGGATCATGAAGACCTGGAGTTCTACCACCATCAAGACTCCATCATGCTCATATCCTGAAGATCAGTTCTCACAAAGACTAAAGATAGCAAAAGTTCAAAGTTATTAAACAAAAGTCAAAGATCAAGTATGTTAATCTTTCACAAGTCTAAGATCAAGCTTATGAAGAGAGAACTACGTGATGTATGAAGAACAAAAGTCAAAGAACATATGAGCATGATGGAAACGACGTAAAGACACCAGTACTAAAGACCATTGGAGGACGGCAGATCATTACCATACCATATCATATCAGATCAAGAACAAAGAACAAAGATTATGAAGACGTCAGAAGCCCAAGAAGCAAAGATGACGTCAAGCAACCAAGATGACCAAGACTTAGGGGGAGATTGTTGGGAACACGTTTTATTTCAAGTCTTAGTCATGTTTTATTAATTGGTTGCTTAAATGTAATGGGCTATATGTTTAGAAAGAAAAGCCCATGGCACATTAGTAGCCCATGTGCCATGGGAATCAAATTAGGATCTAATTAGTATAATTCTAGTATATTCTTAGAATAGAATATGCTTAGGAATATCCTAAGCACATGACACCCTTATACGCCTATAAATAGAGGCTTAAGGTGATCATTTTATTTGTTGGTTATTGTTCTATTGTGCGGAAGCTCTGTCAACTTAACGTATGGAATATAATCATCCTTCTTCTCTTCTCTAATCTCTTCTCTTAATCTCTCGTTGTTACTTAATTACTTTGTTATCGTTGTTAGATCAATCGTAGTATAGTTATAGTTGTGTTCGTGGTTATTTGTAGACTAGATCTAGTGTTATATCGTTGTTAGGGACCATCAATTTGATCATATTTATGCGATTTTGAGATTAAATGACCCCTTAAAAAGGTACCAAATAAATCCTTATCAAATATCCCTACTGTAAAACCCAAACACTTGGGATTTGCTTGTCCTCAAGCAAATGAGCTTTTCTCCTAATCAAAATTCAAGTTATGGGTCATTTAACACTAATATAAAAGTAATTACAACACATGATCGTTCCACATTGAGTGTTTGGATTCTCACATCTCTCGGGTGTATAAAGTTATATAACATGAATGGAAACAGGAAAATATAACACTCTCTACCTGTCATAGCACATAGATTACCATAAGCTTGAAAACGGCTCAAACCTCCACCACTTTGGTGTAAGCACCTAGGATTAACTATCAAAGGGGGCTTTTCAAGGGTTGTAACGTTAGGTGTAAGGGTATGGAAAACACGGTTTGTTGGATATAGGGAAATTTACTGGTGGCAAGTCAATTATCTTTGCCAATTACGTGTACAATGAGGCATTGCTAAGCCAAGACTCGACTCAACTTGACTCTCTAACTACTACTCTTTTTGTGTTTTTCTTGACACTTTCTTGACTTAAACAAAAATAAAAGATGGGATGGTAGTCCGTATATTTTTTTTTTCTTTTCTTTTTCTACTTTTTTTTTTTTCCTTTTTATATTTTTTTCTTTTTTTTCTTTTCTCTTCTTTTTTTTTTGATTTTTTTTTTCATACACTCTTCGCCTACCCTCCAAAATAATACAACAAAGGGATCTTGCAACCTCCCTATACTTGAACTTTTACATACTTTACACATAACTAACTAATGACCCGAATTGAGAAAATAAAAAACACTTGGAGTACTTTAAACGTTAACGCACATATGGGGGTAATAACGTGACATTCTTCCCCATTACTCCATGACAACTAGTACTTTACCCATGAGTCCCAATCGTCCCAAAACTCTATTTACAAGATATGAATCGACTTAGCAATCATGTAACCAATTAGATAATTAACAAAGGGTTTAACATAAATGTTGTAACAATAATGCACTAAAGATGAGTGCATATAAGGTAGGCTAAGGCGATTTGGGTGTACATTTCGGGGTGGATTGTAAACAATGTTCTTCATTAATATTTCAGAATCCACCGAAATATCACGAGAACCACGAAAAAGATAGGCTCTGAGGGGTGTACTAGGGGTATCGTGTACTAAAAATGAGTACATCGCAAAGGTATGAGAAAATTACATAGCCAATGAGGCCAACGTAATTATAAAACAGGTTTAATACAAGGGTTATCCTAATGCCTCTTATCATTTAGTAAATCCTAACTTCACGAATTTAGTCTCACTAGCGATCTCGGGATGCATCACAAACAAAATTTCTAGAATCTATATACTACCGGTACACTCATAAGCATTAAAGGTGAATGCTGTTTCCTAAAGATCTAAAGGCGAACCTCACATTTTTGGGGTGGAAATTTTTGAGTGTAAGGGTTTTTGTGCTAGCTATATAATTCCTATCCATGAGACGCTTATTAAAACTAAAGTATCACTCCTACATGTTGTAAAAAAATTTAAATTTGGTGCTAAAATTGCCATAACAAGTATCTTTCTTAGTTTATTACACATTTACTCTAAAACAAAACAAATTTCAAGCGAAGTTATAGTTTCTAAGGTATCTCATTTTACCCTCCCTACACTTAAATTGAATATTGTCCCCAACGTTCTTGAAAAGTATCAATGTTATGATAATGGGAAAATAAAATAGGTGGAAACGTGGGGAGGGGGAGGGGGGTGAATGCGTTCCTATTTAAAATCTTAAATGTTTCGTATAAAATTCCCGATTAAGTGTGACTAAATATAAATAGTGGTTATGTCACTCACAACAAATATATATGTCATGTAATTACATGTATACAATGAATCACATAAACATAAGCATAACTCGAGGTTAAAAGTATAAAGCTACTTTTGATTGCACTGGGGACGGTCCTCAATATGTACGGACGGTCCCATATATATTTGGGACCGCCGTCAGTGGCGATTTTATGACATGTTATGAAGTTTTCATATGTTTTGCATTTTTAAGTTAGCTAGTTAATATCACAAGCATGCTCACGATACACGCAACAAACCACACAAACCTAAATGTAATGCAAGTATAAATGTAAAGATAAGTGAAAGAATAGAAAGTAAAGAGATGGGAAGAGAAAACGCAAACCGGACACGATGATTTATAGTGGTTCGGCACGAAGCACCTATCGCCCTACTCTACTCCCCGAGTAACACACCTGAGAGTTACTTCACTAGTCAACAAGCTCCATTATGGCGAAACAAACCGTACACCAAAGCTTACACCAATTTAACGAGACTAAGCGGAATGTTGAGTCCTAATCCTAGCTAGAACCAATCTACACACAAGCTCACGTGGCCACACGGACGATCACCCCGTCCACTTGAATTATCACCCAATCCAAGTCTTCACGGACCTTCACCCGATCCTAGTCTTCACAAGGACGATCACCCCGTCCTAATCTACACATAGATGATCACCCTGTCCTAATCTACACACGATCACCTACGGCCGTACACACTATCCTTATCTACACAATCACCCGTGGACTTACACTTTGTCCGAATTTACACTTACACACCTAATCATGACTCACACATAAGTCGGATACACTAATATACAAGAATAGAGTTTAGAGGAAGAAGAGAATCGTAACACTAGTTACGTGTGTGTGTGGACTACATTATAACACTTCGATTCTTGTTGACTTCGAGTGTTCTTCTCTTGCACTTGAGATAGAGGATGACGGAATCACTTATAAACACATACCAAAGAGTTATAGTGATCAAAGAAGAAGAAGGAAAGAACATAAATTTTTTGTGCAAAGAGGTCTGATTTTTCTGAGAAAACAATGCAGTATTTATAGGCACCAGAAGGAGCGGGGACGGTCCCTTATATATAAGGGACCGTCACCTATTTACGGGACCGTCCCGATAGACGCTCCTCTTTTTGTCCTTTAGTGGTGAAAATTTATCTAATTTTGGCGGGAAAAATAGTTGTTAGGAATTTCAAATTCAAATTTATCTTTCTTTAAAACATTTCTTTATAAATACAAAAATAATTTGTCTAGTTTATTTTTGTAAAAATATTTTGTCACATTTATAAAAATGTAAGGTTTAAGGACAAAAATATTTTCTTTGATCACTTAACAAAATTGGTATAGAGTTTGTTTATACCTTAAGTGATGTAGACTTGAGCCGTTGAGAAATGTTTATGCGTTCCAACATTGATGATTTGTGTAAACGAGTAACTTGTGCACTTTACGTTATGTACTACAAGTTACATGTTTATCATCATTAAAACATGAAGACATTGTATAGATTAAATGTCGTAACGTTTGCACTAACAATCTCCCCCTTTTTGATGATGACTAGTATGTAAACCGTAACTCATAGAAAAGTGTAGAAGTTACTTGTTTACACTCCCTCTCCCCCTTTTGTCGAAGCAAAAAGGTGTCGCCAATGTAGAGGTAGAAAGAAGATCAGCGAGAACTTGAGAGGTAGACTTGAGAAGAAGACTTGGGAGAAATACTCGAGCTTTGAGGAGAGGAAGAAAACTTGAGAATATGACTTGAGCATAAGACTTGAGAAGAAAAGATGTTTTGCTTGTACTAGAGGAAGACTTGAGAGGACAACTTGAGAAGAAAACTTGAGGAAATGACTTGAGAAGATGAAGAAGACTTGGCCATGTAGACGAAGATGACTTGAGAAGACAACTTGAGATGATAACTTTGAGAATATAGGTTGAAGGATGATCTCTAAATGTATTAGACGATCCCGAATCCCATCATTCAAATAAGTGAGCTTGCATCATCCTAGTGAAGCCTTGCTCCTATCGCCATGGTTTAACCAACTCTGAACCATGTACCTAACTACTTCCGAGGCTTCCCCTAGCTCATTGCATCCCCATTGACTTTTAGCGTATCCATGAATCAAATATGTTGTAAATGCTTAACCTACATCAAAGGGTTAGTTTCAAGCAACAAAGTATGTAAAAGGATATGAGTAGCATTATAGAGGTGGACTACACATAGCAAGGAATGTGTAGATGCGTCAACTATTTGCAAACGAGTTTAACATTCGAAAATGCTCCCCCTTGTTTGGGCTACCAAAGAGTCGAGCGATGAAAGAATGCTACAAAATAGAGTTAGTAGACAAGTGCGCATACACACACACACACACGCAAATATATATATATATATATATATATATATATATATATATATATATATATATATATATATATATATATATATATATATATATATATATATATATATATATATATAGCAAGACACTATCGGAGATTAATACATGCATGACTCAAATATGAGTATTCTAAAGTATGGCATGAAAGAAATTGAAACTAAACATATGCAATTATTGATTATATATTAAGACACCATTCGCTAACTTCTTCCAAGATAAGTGTCTAATGTCTAGGTGATATAGGGTGAGGATGATATGCTCCTAGATGAGAATGAAGATGACTCTTTAAAGTGGAGAAGTGGGAAAGAATGAACGGAAATGAAGGAAGAAGGTTTTAAGCTAAGGTTGGCAAGGATGATGTAAAGATGAGAAGGAAGATAGGAGACTTCATAATTGAAGATAGTGGTTTAATTTAGGCTTATGTTCAAGGGGATGAGAAGAGATGTGTGTAGGAAAACAATGGAAGGACCGTTTGCACTTACAATGAGTGAGGAAGATGGGAGACTCTAAAGAAGGTACATACTATCCTAGTTTTGTTGGGTGCTTTATCAAGAAGAGGTAGATGTGAGAAACAAGAAGAGGGATGGTACAATGGACTATGAATATGGTCTAGAGAGTGAAGAAGAAGAAGTTTTTGAAGGGATTCTCATGGGTGGTACCAATTGTATGTATAAGTCCTATAAAGAAGAGAATGAGGGAGATGATGAAGGAGAGTGATAGGGTAAGTGTTAAAATGATCAAAGTGGTTGTTATTTTGGACAAGGCATGGTGTAGAATGGTTCAAAGTATTGTTTAAAGAGAAAGAAACTGGTCCAGAATATGGTGAGTCAAGGGTGCAGAAAGAGAAAAACAGTGAACCAGTTCATGACACCTTTACTGGGGACGGTCCTTTAAATAAGGGATGGTCCCATATATATAAGGGACCACCCATATATTTTTGGGACCGTCTCCAGTGGGGTGCAGAGTCTTTCCAGTTTTCTCTGTTTTTCCCAGATTTAATGAAATGATAGAAATAATCAAATGATTGATTATGTGAGAATCATAAAGCCATTAAGAAAGAAAAGAATTTAGCAACAATGATGATGATGATAACAGTAATCAAAGGGTTGATTATGAGAAAATCATATTGCCATTAAGGAAGAAAGGAATTGGGCAATAATGATTAATGAATGATTTAAGGATTTGTTAAAGAATGTTCATAAGAATGTTGGGATCGTGTGGAAGTAATCTTTCCTAGACAAAAGAGTGGATTATTTGGAAGAGAGTGAGATGGTGATTAAGATAATGTAAGTCATTTAAGCAGGCATCACATAATACTCAAAGGTATTAACGTGTAAGACTTTATGACATCTAAGAAGTTATCAAGATAGGAATATGTAGTCTGTTATATATTAAATCGACATAGTGTGGGTGCACAAATAACAAATAAGTCATGTAAAGAGATGCATACAAAGCATGATTACTATAAATGCAAGCATTAAGTAAAACAAGTTGACATTTAGCATATAAGAGTATGTATCATGGACATATATCAAGAAATATAACATTAGAAAAGCTAATCCAAAGCAAGACCTTTCTAATGAACATGCATTCAATAATTGAACAAGTAATCATCTAGCATTTAAGAAAGCATAAAGACTTATAATCATATCTCACAAGAGCAAATAGTCATTTTGAAGCATCAAAAACACATATGTGAGATGCAAGTAATCTAGGTTTGCTAAGAATAATCCTAATTATAACTTGTTTAAAATGCAATCCTAACGGGAGACAAAGATCATCGATGTAAAACAACTTTAGTCAAATGTAGGAATGGAAAATTTTCAAGTTAGAGAATGGATATGAGAATATTACTAGCGGTGCTCAATTAAGGCAAAACACGACCATTTTTACAGGTTTACCACAAACCCAACTTCTCCCCTGGAAGCTCTAGTGCAATAGGTTCTCCAGTAGCCATTCTCATATTAGGAAAATTGGAATTTTTATATTTTCCCATCGAAGTTTTCCAAAGATGATATTAGCCGATTCCGCTAATACATGTCCTAACCATATTTTAAAAGCCGGTTAATGAAGACGACATGTCTTACACAAAATCCTTACAAAGGCAAGCACAATATTTTAAATATGTGTTTGAGATTTGGAGGTTGTTTGGTTTAGATGGTGTATTACATGACCTTATGGATGACACCTTTGTTTGTTGAGTTGTTATTTTAACATGTTTTGGTTTTAA
Organism: Artemisia tridentata subsp. tridentata; assembly: GCA_021014915.2. Taxonomy (NCBI): domain Eukaryota; kingdom Viridiplantae; phylum Streptophyta; class Magnoliopsida; order Asterales; family Asteraceae; genus Artemisia; species Artemisia tridentata. The sequence goes on from CP139506.1 coordinate 276,822,114, forward strand.
GAATACTCCATAGTAAATCTTGAGAAAGAGAGTCTAATTAAGGTTACTTGCCTTAATAGATCTTGTAATGTTTTACGTTATATCATTGAGAGAAACATATTGTATCTTTTGAAAAATATGCTTATTTAAAAGAATAAATTTTTCACTTTTATGAATTGCTTATGAAAATAAGTATTTCAGTTATAATGTGATTAAAGAGTTTTACTTGTTTAAGTAGTGACACACGTTGTATATACAAAATCTAATATCCTATATTTTTGAAGTATTCTCATATAATATAATCATTCATGTTACAAGCCACATGAGATGCATAGGATATAAATTATCCTTTTGAAATACATGTTATCTTCTTGAAGATTGATGATGTATTATGTGTGACATTTTTACTTGACATGTGATTTTGAGACTTGACTCGTTCATGAGCAAAGTCTACATATGTTGTTTGTTTGCTCGTGTTTGGTTTTTCAGAAATGATACATTTACAAATTGCGTTGCATTGTAAATTGCTTGAATATTTTGGATGAAACGTCCAATTCATCAATCCTACTTCGTTGTGTATTTTAAGCATCTATTAAACATATTAGTTTAATATTTGGAACACAATCATTGGACAAGAAGACTCAATATGTCATCATCAACACAAGTGTGAGTTATGATCCGATGCATATTCTTTTCGTCTTGAGAAGGACGTCATTATTTTCATACCAATCGAGTGTGATTGAGTATGTAGGTTCAAGATAATATATTTTGTTATGTTTTGATTTTATCTTGAAGCTAAACAAATAATGATTCCAATTTAATGTCCATACTCGAAAACTTGTCAATTAGATTCGATAATGATATCAATCGTAATTTGAATAATGAATTGATATATGCTCGGAATCTTTCTTGACCCTCACGACCACTCTTTTTAATAAAGAAAATAAAAAGAGATTTATGGAATGTGCTCCATCAAATTTAATACTAGTTGTATGCGTGAGGTTAATAATAATGACATGTTAACTTAATGATTCAAGATTGTCATTTATTTTTGTGTGTAAAAACTATTTATTGTTACGTATAATAGTTTTTGACATTTCATAAGTATAAAAATAATTATCCTAACCATTTTTATACAATACACAACTTATGAAAAAATAGTTTATGACTACACGTTTGAAACAATTAGTGTGTATTCAAATACATGTAAGGTTTAAAAAAACATTTTCTTTTACTTAAATACTAATGTATTATTATAAACCTTTCTCTTGATTATACAACCTATGGCCAACCAAGATAAGTGCAAGTAACGTTTTAGAAATCATGTTGAAGAAGTGTTAAATATTTTAAGGTGACATATTTTAACACTTGAACCTTTGGAAAGATAATTGTGTAAGACAATTGTTTTCGTCATGCATGATTAATCAACTTAGGCTATATATCTAAGTGAGTTACTAAAACATTATAACATAAGAAATCTATCAAAAACACATAATCATTTAGCATAGCACACATAAAGATATTCGTAAGCGTTTTGTATGTTAGATACAACAATGTCTACTTGCTTGATTTTGTTTCGAAAAGAATTTTCCTCCCCATTTCAAAAATGAACTAAGATCGATATTTTAAAAAATAAATACACCATTTTTCAAAATTTATTTACAAGAGATGTCTGACTAAAAGAAAAGCTAGTTTTACGTTAAAACGTGACATACGGTTTTGACTACTATGTAGTAATTTTCATTTAAGACTTAATTAAGTTTGGAATCAATACTTGGAAATATTTTTAAATGAAAGTGGACTCGATTACCTTTAAAATGACTGGTGGCACGACTCCTACGGACTTACGGTTGATTTTATATGAATTTTCCAAATTGACAGTGTTCTAGTGAAGGTCCCTTAAATACTGACGGTCCCATAAATATTTAAGGGACCATCCATATATTTGGGACCGTCACTAGTAAACAAAAACACGTTTTTCGTGTATAAATTCATTTACTTCAAGCTAGTATACGATGAACTCAAATAAGTACATTTTATTATCATCATTTATCCTATTTATTTGACTTGTTTTATTATATTATATATGAGAATTGATACGTTAATGTTTACTTTTGTAATTCTCAGGTAAAAACAAGTATTATGTGAAACTTGGCGATTTTGGACTAATTATGGAGCAAAACAAGCAAGATGTTAAGAGTCTACTGAAATGTACAAGATCAAGATCATTCTGCTCCAGATACACCGCAACATACTTCTTACATACGGCGTATCACTATCAAGATTTCACAAGTTACAATGCAAGACAGCAAAGGACATGCGCCACATAGAGAAATGGAGTTACGCCGCATCTTAAGGCGGTGTACGAATATTCCTGAATATATTAATCTTGGACCCCACGCGAAGTTAAGTCAATGCGCCACATCTACTTATCCTATGCGCCGCATCTAACCCTCAGACAGAAACTATAAATACCCCAAAGTCAGACGAATTTTGGGTGCAAGATACCATACGTACGAGTACCAAACCAGAGACGAATTCAGACGTATTAGCAGCACAAGACACACCTTGAACGAAGATACAAGAGCTGTAAGAAGGTCCTGCATGTATTCAATTCATTAAGGAGTTTTGTTTTATTGTATTAGTACACTTTAATTCATCATGATTGATGGGCTGATGTCATGTGACTACGGAATATCATGCGCACCCCTTAAAATTGCTTTCCCATTAATTAAAGTTTATATGTTGATGTCTTTGGTGACTTTTATTAGTGCATTGATAACCTCTGTGTCTAGTTGAGCATTGCTTGGGTCGCCATGCCCCTTCCTCGCCTATTTATTCTATCGTTTCTAGGATAGTGGGATAGCCATAAGTGATCATTAAGGGTTTACTCGCCGATAAGATTAGAGCCAACGAGAAAGGTTTAATTATATACACTTCATATAAAACTAGCAATAAAACAAGTGACAAGCTACTTAATTATCAGGACAGGTCTTCTTATTGTCTCGAGTATCTATCTGTGTACGTGTGTGCTAATCGCTGATTCGTGCTCATTAGTTTAGTTTTTATTTAATCATAACCAAACCGTGCCAGTCTCTCAGGCTGAACCCCCCTTGCGTTAAATTAGGTTGTATAGCTAACTTAGGATATTAAAATACTGATTAGAATAACTAGATAATACGTTCCACTCTTAGTGATCGACACTCTACTTACCATTATATTCATACTGACCGGGTACACTGCTCGTTAAGTGTGTGTGTTATTGATAAGTCGGCTAAATATAAATTTAAAACTTGAGTAGGCATTAATACTGCTAAACCGCAACGACACACGCACGCGCATCAAGTTTTTGGCGCCGTTGCCGGGGAGTGAATTGTTATTATCTGTTAATTTGATTAGTATTTTAATTAGGTTTTTCTTTTTAGTTTATTTTTAGATTCTAACCACTAACCCTGTTATATATTAGATAAATTGCATTCATTGTATAGTTTGCATATTTTCCGTTTTTGTGTGTTTTAGTTTTCTTTAATTTTTGTTTCTTTTTGTTTGATTTTATTTTTGTTTTTCTTTTCTGTACTTTTCTGCATTCTGCTATCGTTGTACTGAGCTGATACAAACGATACGGCACATCTGTTTTCACAGATACGGCGTATTGCGTTTAATTTTTATAAAATACAACGCGTTTAATAAATTCGAGTACGACGCATCTTTCCCCAAGATACGGCGTATTCTGTTTTTAATAAGAAAATTTTCTAAACCCTAACGCCATACGACGCATCTGTTTTAACAGATACGGCGTATTTTCTATTTAAATTAAAAACAGTTTTTTTTTTTTCGAATTATTAAACAAAAGCGACGCATCGATTTTTATCGATACGGCGCATCTTCTAAATCAAAAATCTTATATTTTGAAACGTAACGAAAATACGGCGCATTAGCTTTTGTTAATGCGACACATTTAATTTTAATAAGTATAATCGATTTTTGATAATTTAAACCTGATACGGCGCATGCTAAAATTATAAGCGGCGTATCTGTTTTCTGAATAAAAGTCTGACTAAAATTTAAAGTTATAAGATACGGCGCATCCTATTTATAGGATACGGCGCATCGTCTTCAGATTTCAGTAACTTTTATTTGTCCCGAACGGAGAAAATTCTAATCATCTTTCCTGTCTCTTAGAAATTTTTTACTTCGAAGCCTATTTGTTCTATGTTTCGTGAATGATGATTGATCTTTTCCCAAGCTGGTTCGGAGGATCAAGGATCAAACTTACAATCGACGAGATTATATCAAAGTTTGCCCAAGAAAGCGGAAAGGAACTATTGCTGAAAGAACAAAACAATACGATTAGAGAAGTGACGATTGAAGTGCACCAATTGTCAAGAGTGATTAAAGGAGTTTTGTTCCAAAGGCACGACCTAAAGGGAAATACCTTGATAATTACATCGACAACGCTGATAACGAAGTTGTCAAGTTTGAACCCGAAGTATTGAAATAAGGAGCTGAACGTGAGTCTAACTTGAAGACTCTGGAATAAAGACAAGTGCTGACCGGGAGACAACCCGGAAGAAAAAAATTTACATTTCTGTTCTGTGTCGAGTCTGTCAGACCTGCAGAAGATACGGCGCATCTCCATCATAAGATGCGACGCATCACCTGCACTGGTCATATCTTATTTTAATTTTCTGCATTTTTATTTTTGACTTTAAAACTTTCTGTCAGTATTTTAATGCGGCGCATCCCTGGTTAAGGATGCGACGCATCTTTTATTCTGATTCGTATTTATTCCAGGCTCGATACGGCGTATCTTTTTCCATAAGATACGGCGTATCGACTGACCTGATGATTTACAGTTTAATTTTTATGTTTTATTTTTACTAACTACTAATGTATTATGCAAGTTTGAACCTTCTTAACTCAGGTGTGTTAAAGTCTAATGGTATTATAGATTCCTGCATTTTTGTGGATACATCATCTATGAAGCTTAAACGTTCTCATCCATAAGAAAGTTGATTTTTGCTCTTATACGAATAATGGAGGATCATACCGAGCAAATCTCAGGGGAGTTTTTCTGTTCTAATTCTTTTTATTTTCCAGTTTTTAACCTTTGACACAAACAACGAGGACGTTGTTTAACTTAAGTGGGGGGATTGGAGAATTAGAACACTTACTTGTCCTAAACTTTTTCAAAATATGCTTAAAATGCGCTTAATATATCAAAATTTAAAATTTTTTAGCATATTTTTGTTTAAAGTCTAAATTACATAACCGCACACATAACTCTATTCTTTCAAAAATATTAAAACTTTAGTGTGCCGGTGACTTGTAAACTTTAGAACTTGGCTTGTATACAATTCGAGACCACCATAATAAGTATTATCTATATAATTGGAGTGACTTGTCTAAATTGGTAAATTTCTAGGATTACACCCAAATAGCCTTTATATGTTATGTGATATTAACTAACTACACTGGTTAGTTAACCCCTGTATAAACCCTTTGTTACTCTCATTTTTAGAGTAAGATACCCCTAGAAAAAGCCTCAGAGCCATTCCTTTCGTTTCTTACACCTTTGTTATAATGTTTCGATACACCCTTACACCTTAGCCTACCCTGTAGATTAAAATCCGTGGTTAATTGCTTTAGGCAAAGTGTGTTTCCTTACATTACCTGTGTTCGCGTGCGTAATTCATTATCTTTGGTTGAGTCGGGAAATTGCACAATGCAATTGGTATGAAAGTAAATATTGTATATCTTTGAGTTTATTTTTCGTGTGTTTACTACTTTCGCTATTACAGTTATTTCTGAAAGTATGAAGAGTATGGAAAAATTATCCGGAAAAATAGTGATAGAAAAGTTGTGAAATTTTACACATATATGTTGATGTCAAAAAAAAAAAAAAAAAAAAAAAAAAAAAAAATCGAAAAAAAAATAGAAAAGAAAAAGAAAAAGGAAAAGTTGGAAGTTTGTTTTAACCAACTTATGTAAAGTTTTGTATTAAGTGGGAGATATCACCACTATTCTTTGATTGAGATCTTGTTGAGTATAATTCGTGTCTACCTAAAGCGTGTGTTTCAAGTGTTAAAGCGTGAGTTATTCAATGATATGAGTCTTATTCATGGGATGGTTGGGAAAGTAATTTACCACACTTAGGATTTTAATTTATCTGTTTTGTTTATTTTTTATTTTACACCAATTTGTATCCCAAATATTATCCATACCCTATATCATTCTTCATCCAAACCTTTGATTTATTGAGATTAGGGATTTGAGCAATCTTAAGTATCGTAGTCGTGGATTCGGCTATGTATTTATGATTTTGTCGCCCTTTTTGATATAATATTATTGGTGAAGATTACTTGGTCCTATCTTTAGCCTATTCGAGTTAAGGATTTGAGCAATTGCAAGTATCGTGGTCGTGGATTCGATCATGTATTTGTGATTTTGTCGCCTTTTCTGGAATGTGAGATCGATAGAGATTAAGAAGAATGATTAACCCTTAACAAACAAACCCTTTTTACCGCTTTAGACTTGTCATTCCTTAGCTTTAGTGGGGGAGATGCGTATACTTGCCAAGCTTATGATAGAATATTCATTACGACTGGACAGCTAAACGATTAGATTTGCTTTTATCGAAATATTTTATTTTATTTCTAATTCGTTAAGTGTTTGGTTGTGCAATTATGACAAAACGAATACATGCTTAAATATAAAAATAAACCCTAATATCTTTTAGGATACATTTTCATCAGATTTACTCTAAGGTTTACTTGGGGACAAGTAAAGTTCAAGTGGGGGGATATTTGATGAACTCAAATAAGTACATTTTATTATCATCATTTATCCTATTTATTTGACTTGTTTTATTATATTATATATGAGAATTGATACGTTAATGTTTACTTTTGTAATTCTCAGGTAAAAACAAGTATTATGTGAAACTTGGCGATTTTGGACTAATTATGGAGCAAAACAAGCAAGATGTTAAGAGTCTACTAAAATGTACAAGATCAAGATCATTCTGTTCCAGATACGCCGCAACATACTTCTTACATACGGCGTATCACTATCAAGATTTCACAAGTTACAATCCAAGACAGCAAAGGACATGCGCCGCATAGAGAAATGGAGTTACACAGCATCTTAAGGCAGTGTATGAATATTCCTGAATATATTAATCTTGGACCCCACGCGAAGTTAAGTCAATGCGCCGCATCTACTTATCCTATGCGCCGCATCTAACCCTCAGACAGAAACTATAAATACCCCAAAGTCAGACGAATTTTGGGTGCAAGATACCATACGTACGAGTACCAAACCAGAGACGAATTCAGACGTATTAGCAGCACAAGACACACCTTGAACGAAGATACAAGAGCTGTAAGAAGGTCCTGCATGTATTCAATTCATTAAGTAGTTTTGTTTTATTGTATTAGTACACTTTAATTCATCAGGATTGATGGGCTGATGTCATGTGACTACGGAATATCATGCGCACCCCTTAAATTGCTTTCCCATTAATTAAAGTTTATATGTTGATGTCTTTGGTGACTTTTATTAGTGCATTGATAACCTCTGTGTCTAGTTGAGCATTGCTTGGGTCGCCATGCCCCTTCCTCGCCTATTTATTCTATCGTTTCTAGGATAGTGGGATAGACATAAGTGATCATTAAGGGTTTACTCGCTGATAAGATTAGAGCCAACGAGAAAGGTTTAATTATATACACTTCATATAAAACTAGCAATAAAACAAGTGACAAGCTACTTAATTATCAGGACAGGTCTTCTTATTGTCTCGAGTATCTATCTGTGTACGTGTGTGCTAATCGCTGATTCGTGCTCATTAGTTTAGTTTTTATTGAATCATAACCAAACCGTGCCAGTCTCTCAGGCTGAACCCCCCTTGCGTTAAATTAGGTTGTATAGCTAACTTAGGATATTAAAATACTGATTAGAATAACTAGATAATACGTTCCACTCTTAGTGATCGACACTCTACTTACCATTATATTCATACTGACCGGGTACACTGCTCGTTAAGTGTGTGTGTTATTGATAAGTCGGCTAAATATAAATTTAAAACTTGAGTAGGCATTAATACTGCTAAACCGCAACGACACACGCTTACCATCATATACGAAGTGCATTTAACCAACAAAACTAGTACGAATTGAGCAACAAGGCATTTAAGCACAAATATAGCAACTAAACACTTTTCATATTTAATCTCTCGTAATGAGAAATTTGATAAGTGGATCGTACTCTGTTTTAAAAATCATTTGTTTTGAAAACTAGAGCGACGTGGCCCTGATACCAATTGTAGAAACGTAGAGGGGGGGGGGTTGAATATGTTCCTATTAAAAATCTTAAATGTTTCATATCAAATTCCTGATTAAGTGTGACTAAATATAAATAGTGGTTATGTCACTCATAACAAATATATATGTCACGTAATTACATGTAAACAATGAATCACATAAACATAAGCATAACTCGAGGTTAAAAGTATTAAGCTACTCTTGATTGCACTAGGGACGATCCTCAATATGTACGGACGGTCCCATATATATTTGGGACCACCACCCTAATTAAAGGGCCGCCGTCAGTGGCGAGTTTATGACATGTGATGAAGTTTTCATATGTTTTGCATTTTTAAGTTAGCTAGTTAATATCACAAGCATGATCACAATACACGCATGATGTGTGCGTGTATTGCTCTAATTTTTATATCCACGGTATGTCGTTGTGGTTTTAGCAATATTCAAGTTTTAAATTTATATTTAGCCGACTTATCAATAACACACACTTTAACGAGCAGTGTACCCGGTCAGTATGCATATAATGGTAAGTAGAGTGTCGATCACTAAGAGTGGAACGTATTATCTAATTATTCTAATCAGTATTTTAATATCTTAAGTTAGCTATACAACCTAATCTATCGCAAGGGGGTTCAGCCTGAGAGACTGGCACGGTTTGGTTATGATTAAATAATAAACTAAACTAATAGGCACGAATCAGCGATTAGCACACACGTACACAGATAAATACTTGAGACAATAAGAAGACCTGTCCTGATAGTTAAGTAGCTTGTCACTTGTTTTATTGCTAGTTTTATATGAAGTGTATATAATTAACCCTTTCTCGTTGGCTCTAATCTTATCGGCGAGTAAACCCTTAATGATTACTTATGTCTATCCTATTTATTTAGCGTCTCTTAAATAGGCGAGGAAGGGGCATGGCGACCCAAGCAATGCTCAGCTAGACACAGAGGTTATCAATGCTCTAATAAAAGTCACCAAAGACATCAACATATAAACTTTAATTAATGGGAAAGCAATTTTAAGGGGAGTTGAAGTGCATGATTAAATCAATGACACAAGCCCATCAATCCTGATGAATTAAAGTGTACTAATACAATAAAACAAAACTACTTAATGAATTGAATACATGCAGGACCTTCTTACAGCTCTTGTATCTTCGTTTAGGGTGTGTCTTGTGCTGCTACTTCGTCTGAATTCGGCTTAGGGTTTCTGTCTTTCGCTAAGTTTCGTACTCCGTATATCGCAACACAAAATTCGTCTGACTTTGGGGTATTTATAGTTTCTGTCTGAGGGTTAGATGCGGCGCATTGAATAAGTAGATGCGGCGCATTGACTTAACTTCGCGTGGGGTCCAAGATTAATATATTCAGGAATATTCGTACACCGCCAGAAGATGCGGCGTAACTCCATTTATCTATGCGGCGCATGTCCTTTGCCGTCTTGGATTATAACTTGTGAAATCTTGATAGTGATGCGCCGTATGTAAGAAGTAGGATGCGGCGTATCTGGAGCAGACTTATCTTGATCTTGTACATTTCATTAGACTCTTAACTTCTTGCTTGTTTTGCTCCATAATTAGTCCAAAATCGCCAAGTTTCACATAATACTTGTTTTTACCTGAGAATTACAAAAGTAAACATTAACGTATCAATTCTCACAGATAATATAATAAAACAAGTCAAATAAATAGGATAAATGATGGTAATAAAATGTACTTATTTGAGTTCATCAAATATCCCCCCACTTGAACTTTACTTGTCCCCAAGTAAACCTTAGAATTAATCTTATGAAAATGTATCCTAAAAGATGTTAGGATTTATTTTTATATTTAAGCATGTATTCGTTTTGTCATAATCACACAACCAAACACTTAACGAATTAGAATAAAATAAAATATTTTGATAAAAGCAAATCTAATCGTTTAACTGTCCAGTCGTGACGAATATTCTATCATAAGCTTGGCAAGTATACGCATCTCCCCCACTAAAGCCAAGGAATAACAAGTCTAAAGCGGTAAAAAGGGTTTGTAGGTTAAGGGTTAATCATTCTTCTTAATCTCTATCGATCTCAAATTCCAGAAAAGGCGACAAAATCACAAATACATGATCGAATCCACGAACACGATACTTGCAATTGCTCAAATCCTTAACTCGAATAGGCTAAAGATAGGACCAAGTAATCTTCACCAATAATATTATATCAAAAAGGGCGACAAAATCATAAATACATAGCCGAATCCACGACTACGATACTTAAGATTGCTCAAATCCCTAATCTCAATAAATCAAAGGTTTGGATAAAGAATAATATAGGGTATGGATAATATTTGGGATACAAATTGGTGTAAAATGAAAAATAAACAAAACAGATAAATTAAAATCCTAAGTGTGGTTAATCACTTTCCCAACCATCCCATGAATAAGACTCATATCATTGAATAACTCACGCTTTAACACTTGAAACACACGCTTTAGGTAGACACGAATTATACTCAACAAGATCTCAATCAAAGAATAAACCTTAGTTGGCGTTCCCATAACGTCCAACTCCCATTCAATCCATAAATATAATATACAACAAATAGTGGTGATATCGCTCACTTAATACAAAACTTTACATAAGTTGGTTAAACAAACATCCAACTCTTTTTTTTCTTTTTTTTTCTTTTCTTTTTCGATTTTATTTTTATTTTTTTTTATTTTTTTATTATTTTTTTTAACATCAACATAAATGTGTAAAATTTCACAACTTTTCTATCACATTCTTTCCGGATAATTTTTTTATACTTTTCATACTTTCAGAAATACCTGTAATAGCGAAAGTAGTAAACACACGAAAAATAAACTCAAAGATATACAATATTTACTTTCATACCAATTGCATTGTGCAATTTCCTGACTCAACCAAAGATAATGAATTACGCACGCGAACACAGGTAATGTAAGGAAACACACTTTGCCTAAAGCAATTAACCAACCATGGATTTTAATCTACAGGGTAGGCTAAGGTGTAAGGGTGTAACGAAACATTATAACAAAGGTGTAAAAAATGAAAGGAATGGCTCTGAGTGTTTTTCTAGGGGTATCTTACTCTAAAAGTGAGAGTAACAAAGGGTTTATATGGGGGTTAACTAACTAGTGTAGTTAGTTAATATCACATAACATATAAAGGCTATTTGGGTGTAATCCTAGAAATTTACCAATTTAGACAAGTCATTCCAATTATATAAATAATACTTATTATGGTGGTCTCGAATAGTATACAAGCCAAGTTCTAATGTTTACAAGTCACCAGCACACTCATAGATTTGTGAATTTTAAAAAGTTCGCAATTTTTGAAAATAATGTTATGTGTGCAGCTATGTAATTTAGACTTTAAACAAAAACATGCTAAAATTTTTAAATTTTGATATATTAAGCACATTTTAAGCATATTTTGAAAAAGTTTAGGACAAGTAAGTGTTCTAATTCTCCAATCCCCCCACTTAAGTTAAACAACGTCCTCGTTGTTTGTATCAAAGATTAAAAACTGGAAAATAAAAATGATTAGAACAGAAAAACTCCCCTGAGATTTGCTCGGTATGATCCTCCATTATTTGTATGAGAGCAAAAATCAACTTTATTGTGGATGAGAACGTTTAAGTTTTATATATGATGTATCCACAAGAAATGCAGGAATCTATAATACCATTCAGACTTCAACACACCTGAGTTAAGAAAGTTCAAACTTGCATAATACATTAGTAGTTAGTAAAAATAAAACATAAAAAATTAAATTGAAAATCATCAGGTCAGTCGATGCGCCGTATCTTATGGAAGAAGATACGCCGTATCGAGCCTGGAATAAATACGAATCAGAATAAAAGATGAGTCGCATCCTTAACCAGGGATGCGCCGCATTAAAATAAACTGACAAAAAGTTTTAAAGTCAAAAATAAAAATGCAGAAAATAAAGTAAGATATGATATGACCAGCGCAGGAGATGCGTCGCATCTTAGGATTGAGATGCGCCGTATCGTCTGCAGGCCTGACTGACTCGACACAGAACAGAATAGTAAAAATTCTCCGGGTTGTCTCCCGGTCAGCACTTGTCTTTATTCCAGAGTCTTCAAGTTAGACTCACGTTCAGCTCCTTATTTTGTTCTTGTTACGTGCCATCCTTCTTCTTTCATCCGAAAGATGTTCCCGTATAGCTCCGCAACATTTTCTTCCGTACGACTTAATCTAATATATTTTTTTGTTTTTGTAGCAACATATTCCTCATCAGGTCCCAAAGAGTATTTGATGACTTTAATATTTTCAGAAATTATCATGGGTGATTCATTATAAGGGATCCCAAGTAGTCGAGGCTTTCTTTTGATGAATTCTGCATCGTCTTTATCAACAAACTTGAAATAAGGATCCTTATTTAAATAGTCATCAAGTTCATCAATCAATTCGTCTCGCGGCTCATCGTTATTATCATAGGAATCATAATTAACCACGTTAAAGGACTGATAATAATCTTGAATCTCATCCCACTCTTTTTTTAGTTCCCACTGTAAGCGCTGACTAAGCTTTGTGTAATCATCAAATTGTCCATGCACCCATTCCCATAAAGTAGTGTCCGATGCTCCCTTAAGTTCTTTTAAGTAGTTGATTCTACCTTTTTCTTGCAAAGCTTTTGCTTTACGTGGGCAGTCTTCAACTTTTTCATACCAATCATCGTCTTCAAAGTATACATCGTTTCCAACCCGTTTCATTCCAATTATACTTCCCCCATTACAGGTTCCATCATTCTTATAATCACAGGTTGGCCATTCACTACTTCCATCCTTGAAACAGAAAGGTGTACAAGTGTGATTAATATGCTCAAATTCCCATGGTTTATCCCAAACCCATGGTATTTGGTCATTCCATTCGTAGTACCAGGTGTTTTTGAAATCATCATAAGTTTTGAATCCTGGTAGATCTCCAGTTAGCACATCAGCGTCGACTTGAAGAAGGTAATTAAATTCTATGAATTGTTTGCACAAAGGTGTCTCATAATTGAACACATCAATGTCAATGCTGAATAATTCTTCAATGCCTTCCTTGATCGTTGAATCGTCATGTGATGATCCATTGTTGCTTTCTACTTCCTCATATTCTCCTCTCATCCAATATACCCATAACACATCTTTAGTAGCTCGGTCCATGCTCTTATGGTTATTGAACTTACTAGCCAACCAATTTGAAAAATCAACATTGTTAGGATCGTGGTTAACGTCAAAGCTAGTGTTACCAATCATGTTCCTTCTTATCTCCATGAACTCATTAAATTGTCTTTTAAAACTACGTGTCAACCATGAGGTCACAATCTGCTTGACTTCATTCGTAGGAGCAAATTTGGGATCACCGTATTTAAGCTCAAGCCACTCTTCTAAAGAGATATCCATCAACCTTACCAACTTTCCATGAAATAGTATCTCCGATTCAGCATACATTCTTTCGTTATCCAGATAGCTTTTATCTAATCCCCAATACTGTTTGGAATAAGGCATATAAGAAGTTTGTATAGGTTGGACTTCATGGCTTTTGCTGCTCGATTTGTTGACTGCATTTGCTGAGTTCATGTATTCAATTTGAAATTTCCCATCTTTTTCTTCGATAGTAGTCCAAGTTAATCCTTTAGATTCAATGATGGGCCATAAGAGTAACAATTCATCTTCAGTGTAGCTCATTAGTAAATCATAAGAGAATATCCCATCTTCAATATTGCATAAGCGTTTGAATTCCTTATAAGTAGCTTCAAGAGGGGTCTCCCAAGAGAATAAATCGGCATCAATCGTGAGCACATTGAAGTTGACATCATCAAAAACTTTCACTTCGAATGAATCCGAAAGGAAGAGTTCCATAGCAAGATATCCGTTCACTGACATGTCTTTCATAGCAAAACCTGTCTTCATAGGTAAAATCGTCAGTAGGATTTGTTCGCTAGAAGAGAAATTAATGAATTTAGAAACGGATATAAGAATTAAAATAACTGATATCTGCAGATGATGCGCCGTATCCATTAACTTGGATACGCCGTATCTTATTACGTTAAAATTTAATCAGACTTTTAATCAGAAAATAGATACGCCGCTTAGAATATTAGAAGGCGCCGTATCAGTTTAATTATCAAAAATCAACGTATCTAATTAAAATTAAATGCGTCTGATGAACTCAAATAAGTACATTTTATTACTATCATTTATCCTATTAATTTGACTTGTTTTACTATATTATGTATGAGGATTGATACTTAATCGTTTACTTTTGTAATTCTCAGGTAAAAACAAGCATTTGGTGAAACTTAGCAATTCTGGACTGATTATGGAGCATAACATGCATAAAGTTAAGAGTCTACTGAAATGAAGAAGATCAAGACTAATCTGCTCCAGATGCGCCGCATCTCACTCATGACATGCGCCGCATCTCTATCAAGATATCACCAGATACGATCCAAGATACAAGAGGACATGCGCCGCATCTAATCATGGAGTTACGCCGCATCTTCTGGCGGTGTACGAATATTCCTGAATATTATAATCTTGGACCCCACGCGAAGTTAAGTACATGCGCCGCATCTACTTACTAGATGCGCCGCATCTTCCCTCAGACAGAAACTATAAATACCCCAAGACCAGACGAATTTCGTACGCATTATATTATAACCTAAGTCTGAACAGGAGAAACAAAGGACGAATTCAGTCAAGGAGGCAGCACAAGACACACCCAAATCAAGGATACAAGAGCTGTAAGAAGGTGCTGCATGTGTTTAATTCATTAAGTAGTTTTGTTTTATTGTGTTAGCAAACTTTAATTCATCAGGATTGGTGGCTTGTGTAATGTGACAACGAAAGATTGCACTCCCTTTAATACTTGCTTTCCCATCAATTAAAGTTTATATGTTGATGTCTTTGGTTACTACTTATTAGTGCATTGATAACCTCTGTGTTTATTAATGGCTTGCGGGCATTTGACTGCGGGACATAATGTGGCTCCCACGGTTATTACTAAATTGATCACTTAGGAATAACTTTTAGACATAAGTAATCATTAAGGGTTTACTCGCCGATAAGATTAGGACCAACGAGAAAGGGTTAACTACATACACTTCATATAAAGCTATCAATAAAACAAGTGACAATCTACTTAATCATAAGGACAGCCCTCTTATTGTCTCAAGTATCTATCTGTGTACGTGTGTGCTACTTGCTGATTCGTGCCTATTGGTTTATTTTATTATTTAATTGCAAACAAATCGTGCCAGTCTCTCAGGCTGAAACCCCCTTGCGTTAGGATATTAAAATACTGATTAGAATAACTAGATAATACGTTCCACTCTTAGTGATCGACACTCTACTTACCATTATATTCATACTGACCGGGTACACTGCTCGTTAAGTGTGTGTGTTATTGATAAGTCGGCTAAATATAAATTTAAAACTTGAGTAGGCATTAAAACTGCTAAACCGCAACGACACATCACGCGCATCAAGTTTTTGGCGCCGCTGCCGGGGAGTGAATTGTTATTATCTGTTAATTTGATTAGTATTTTAATTAGGTTTTTCTTTTTATTAGATTAATTGCATCATTGTACTATTTTGCATATTTGTTGTATTGTGTGTTAATTGTTTTCTTTTATTTTTGTGTGTTTATTTTTGTTTGTGTGTTTAATTTTTGTTTTTATTTTTCGTATTTTTCTGTTCTGCTATCGTTGTACTGTGCTAAATCAAACGATACGGCGCATCTGATCTCTCAGATACGGCGTATTGCGTTTAATTTTTAAAAATACAACGCGTTTAATTAATTCGATACGACGCATCTTTTCCCCAAGATACGGCGTATCTGTTTTTAATACGAAATTTTTTTTAAAAGCGATAAAGTAATACGACGCATCTGCTTTTGCAGATACGGCGTATCTGTTTTTGATAAAAAAAAAATTTCTAAACGTTGACGCCATACGACGCATCTGCTTTCGTAGATACGGCGTATCTATTATTTTAATTAAAAACAGTTTGCGAATTATTAAACAGATACGACGCATCGATCTATATCGATACGGCGCATCTTACTGAATCAAAAATCTTGTATTTTTAAACGTAACGAAAATACGGCGCATTAACTTTTGTTAATACGACGAATATAATTTGATAAATATAGTTGATTTTTGATATTTACCTTGATCGGTTAGCTACTCTCGTGTGCAAGTTGTTTATTTTCAGGATAAATGATGACTCGAGCATCACCAAGAAAGATTACATTCTGAACCTAACCAAGAGACGCTAGCTGGAGTGATCAAACATAAGACGACAAGAGTAGAGGAAAACTCAGTACTGGTAACGTTGAACGTCTTATATTCTTGAAATAGAATTCCAGGTAAACTCTACGATAATTCAACCTGCTCAAAGGAAAGTTCTCTACACTATGATCTCAGTTTTATTATCCATATTATACATCTGATTCAAATCGTAATCTTAATTTTGTATGCTCAAAAACGATATTTGTTCCTAACCTCGGAATAAATCCTTATCCACTAAACAATAAGATTACAATTATTTACAAAACGTTTATGCCTATTGCTCTTATCTCGAATTCATTTATATGATATACCGTTTAACCCAATTGGATGAATAAAGAATCGTGTTGCGGAAGCCAAGGTATGTTCTTTATTTAAATTTCGTTCACTAACATATCGATACGGCGGATCTAAATATCCAAAGCGCCGTATCCCTGACCAACTAGTACTTATTGACTAGTCAACGAAATTAAATAGATACGGCGCATCCCAATTTTCTAATACGGCGCATCGTGTCGCCCTATAAATACGACGGGAATGCGCCGCATAAACACACACAGTTAAGAACTTTCACGCACTAAAATTATACTCGAATCCCGATCGTTCTTCTTTAATCCACCTTTAATCCGATCTAGAATCTTCCTCCTAATCATCAAATCAAGGTAATTACTCCATTTCGATTTAATCTTGATTAATACGAAAATTAGGGTTTATATGATTGAATCGATTCGTGCTTAAATGATATAGATATATGATTAGGACTTGCTCTAGATGGTTTCCCCCGTATTTAATTTGCATAAATAATTGAACTTATAACCTAATTTGATCTAACCGAAAATTTAGATTTTGGGTTCGATTTTGAATATTTAGCGGGAAGGCGAATTAGTAGTGGTGGAATGAGATATTAGAACTGATATAAGGAGAATATGATACTGTGATATTTAGTGGTAGTTTACGTCACGGATACGGACTCTTGAAAAACGTGCCTGACCCTTTATTTTATACTGATATGCTTTTAGATGCGGCGCATCTAGGTTGATTAATGCGGCGTAACGACCTATTTCAAAATTGATAAAATTCTAGATACGCCGTATTGATTAATCTAGATACGACGCATCACCATACGCCGTATCTATTGTCTTGCACCGCATCTCTTATACTTTATATAGATACGCCGCACTGATTAAATCAGATGCGCCGTATCTACCTTATTTGCAGACTGTTAACTGACTGTGAATATCTATTTCAGATGGCATTACCAGAGGTCACACTTAGGCATCAGTGGCTACAATTTGAGAACATGGGACTAACTCCTGCCACTCTGGAAGATTACTTGCGTAGGCTTGACTCGATTTACTTCAAGAAAATATTCAGAGTCCAGGTTTTGAGTTTTGATGATGTAGGGTTGATTGGTGGTGGACATGCAGCTGAGAGTTTACAGCATCGGATGGAGATGGTAGTTGCTGGAGACGATGAGGAGGTGGTGTTTAGGTCTAGTGCTTGGGAGAGACTATTTAGGATTGACGAGCCTCTGATTAGGGAGCTCATGCTGGAGTTCTTTAGCACGATACATTACAGGGAGACGGATTTGGAGATTGATACAGCTGACACTCTGGTATTCAGGTTAGGAGGTGTGCATAGGCAGATGTCGATGAGGCAGTTTATTTTGGCCATGGGGCTACACACTGAGGAGGAGATTGGATCTGCTGGGTTTGCCAGGTACTGGGCTGAGAGTTTACGGGTTGTCCCTGACAGAGGATTATTCAGTGATTACTGGGACCGGATTTCTTCATTGGGTGATATTACTACTTCCACCCCCTCATATACTTTGATCAGGGAGCCGATGAGGAGGCTGTGCCACAGGCTGATTGCACTTACTATTGCTGGAAGGGGTCAGTCACCTGAAAAGGCAACTACTCTGGACCGCTTCCTCCTTAGGAGTATGGATGAGGGGTTGTCGGTGAACATCCCCCACTTTTTAGCGCACTACCTCCACCGATCTGCTGCAGGGAGAGATCGGAGGAGCCAGATGACTGGCGGGCATTTTGTTTCGAGGCTGGCCCGCCATTTTGGAGTTATTGGAGCAGAGATCCCAGCGGGGCTGGAGGTTATTGTAGCCCGTCTCCCGGTTATCGATAGGGACTATTTGGTTAGACTCGGGATTTGCCAGGTGGTTGCGGGAGGCCACTTTTGGGTTGCATTAGGGCCCGCCAGAGCAGCAGGACCAGAGGCGGAGCAGGGAGGCCCTCAGGGACCTCCGGCTGCTGCTCCAGCCCATCAGGAGGAGGCGCAGGCACCAGCACCTCCACCAGTACCCCCACGCACCATGGGTCAGAGACTCGACGCAGTCGAGGGAGAGTTGAGAGCCCTGAGGAGAGACTCAGAGTGGGTGGTCATGAGCGTGAGCAGACTATTAGAGCAGCAGGGTATTACACACGTTCGTCCAGATGGTACTGAGGTTGCGGGAGTGACACGTGCATACGAGCGCAGAGTCCGCCAGAGGACTGATGGAGCCAGCACTTCCGGGACCCATCCAGACGACCACACTCACCCATGACCTTACTCTCTTGATTTCATAGACATTGTTCCACACATTATTATTACTTTTTGGATTGTACTAATCGTTATTCTTATGTTTATATTTAATGTTTCAGTTTATATTTCTTGTTATGTTTGATGAAGACTGGCATTAAGTTCAGCATGAGAGTACGAGAGGACGTATGAGATTAAACCGTGGAACGAGTCATTTTACAACAGACTGTTATCAGTCTGTTTGGTTACTACATGCGCCGTATCTGCTTAAACAGATGCGACGCATCCTATCCTTTACTTCGTTTTATTTTGTTTCCAGGCCGCATGAGGATACGGCGCATGTCAATTCTGAGATGCGACGCATCTCCTGCAATGGTCATATCTTATTTTATTTTTCTGCATTTTTATTTTCGACTTTAAAACTCTTTATCAGTTTATTTCAATGCGGCGCATCCCTGGTTAAGGATGCGGCGCATCTTTATTCTGATCCGTATTAATTCCAGGCTCGATACGGCGTATCTTCTTCCATAAGATACGGCGCATCGACTGACCTGATGATTTTCAGTTTTAATTTTTAAGTTTTATTTTTCCTAACTACTAATGTATTATGCAAGTTTGAACCTTTCTTATCTTAGGTGTGTTTTGAAGCATTGGTGGTATTATAGTTTCCTGGATTTCCTGTGGATACATCAAGTATGAAGTTTTAACGTTCTAATCCACAAGAAGTTGATTTTTGCTCTTATACAAATGGAGGATCATACCGAGCAAATCTCAGGGGAGTTTTTCTGTTCTAATTCTTTTATTTTCCAGTTTTTAACCTTTTATACAAACAACGAGGACGTTGTTTAACTTAAGTGGGGGGATTGGAGAATTAGAACACTTAACAATTACTTGTCCTGAACTTTTTCAAAAATTATGCTTAAAATGTGCTTAATATATCAAAACTTAAAAAATTTTTAGCATGTTTTTGTTTAAGATCTAAGTTGCATAGCTGCACACAAGACGTTATTTTCAAAAATTGTGATTTTTCAAAATTCACAAATCTATGAGTGTGCCGGTGACTTGTAAACTTTAGAACTTGGCTTGTATACTATTCGAGACCACCATAATGAGTATTATTTATATAATTGGAATGACTTGTCTAAATTGGTAAAATTCTAGGATTACACCCAAATAGCCTTTATATGTTTTGTGTTATTAACTAACTACACTGGTTAGTTAACCCCCGTATAAACCCTTTTGTTACTCTCATTTTTAGAGTAAGATACCCCTAGAAAAACACTCAGAGCCATTCCTTTCGTTTCTTACACCTATGTTTAAAATGTTTCGTTACACCCTTACACCTTAGCCTACCCTGTAGATTAGAATTCGTGGTTGGTTGATTGCTATAGGCAGAGTGTGTTTCCTTACATTACCTGTGTTCGCGTGCGTAATTCATTATCTTTGGTTAGGTCGGGAAATTGCACAATGCAATTGGAGTGAAAGTAAATATTGTATATCTTTGAGTTTATTTTTAGTGTGTTTACTACTTTCACTATTACCGTTATTTCTGAAGTATGAAAAGTATGGAAAAATTATCCAGAATTATCATTATAGTGATGTGGTGAAATTTTACACATCTATCTTTAAAGTTTAAAAAAAAAAAAAAAAAAAAAAAAAAAAAAAAAAAAAAAAAAAAAAAAAAAAATCGAAAAAATGTGAGAAAAGAAAAAGAAAAAGAGTTGGAAGTTAGTTTTAACCAACTTATGTAAAGTTATGTAAGTGGTCGATATCACCACTATTTGTTGTACTATATCTATGGATTGAATGGGAATTGGCAGTTATGGGAACGCCAATTAAGGTTTATTCTTTGACTAAGATCTTGTTGAGTATAATTCGTGTCTACCTAAAGCGTGTGTTTCAAGTGTTAAAGCGTGAGTTATTTAATGATATGAGTCTTATTCATGGGATGGTTGGGATAGTGATTAACCACACTTAGGATTTTAATTTATTTGTTTTGTTTATTTTTCATTTTTACACCAATTTATATCCCAAATGTTATCCATACCCTATATTATTCTTTTTCCAACCAAACCTTTGATTTATTGAGATTAGGGATTTGAGCAATCTTAAGTATCGTAGTCGTGGATTCGGCTATGTATTTATGATTTTGTCGCCCTTTTTGATTTATTATTATTGGTGAAGTTTGGACCTATCTTTAGCCTATTCGAGTCAAGGATTTGAGCAATTGCAAGTATCGTGTTCGTGGATTCGATCATGTATTTGTGATTTTGTCGCCTTTTCTGGAATTTGAAATCGATAGTGAAAAAGAATAATTAACCCTTAAGCCTAAAAACCCTTTTTACCGCTTTAGACTTGTTATTCCTTAGCTTTAGTGGAGGAGATGTGTATACTTGCCAAGCTTATGATAGAATATTCGTCGCGACTGGACAGTTAAACGATTAGATTTGCTTTTATCGAATTATTTTATTATACTTCTAATTCGTAAAGTGTTTAGTTGTGTGATTATGAAATAAACGAATACATGCTTAAACATAAAAATAAATCCTAACATCTTTTAGGATACATTTTCATAAGAGAAATTCTAAGGTTTACTTGGGGACAAGTAAAGTTCAAGTGGGGGGATATTTGATGAACTCAAATAAGTACATTTTATTACTATCATTTATCCTATTAATTTGACTTGTTTTACTATATTATGTATGAGGATTGATACTTAATCGTTTACTTTTGTAATTCTCAGGTAAAAACAAGCATTTGGTGAAACTTAGCAATTCTGGACTGATTATGGAGCATAACATGCATAAAGTTAAGAGTCTACTGAAATGAAGAAGATCAAGACTAATCTGCTCCAGATGCGCCGCATCTCACTCATGACATGCGCCGCATCTCTATCAAGATATCACCAGATACGATCCAAGATACAAGAGGACATGCGCCGCATCTAATCATGGAGTTACGCCGCATCTTCTGGCGGTGTACGAATATTCCTGAATATTATAATCTTGGACCCCACGCGAAGTTAAGTACATGCGCCGCATCTACTTACTAGATGCGCCGCATCTTCCCTCAGACAGAAACTATAAATACCCCAAGACCAGACGAATTTCGTACGCATTATATTATAACCTAAGTCCGAACAGGAGAAACAAAGGACGAATTCAGTCAAGGAGGCAGCACAAGACACACCCAAATCAAGGATACAAGAGCTGTAAGAAGGTGCTGCATGTGTTTAATTCATTAAGTAGTTTTCTTTTATTGTGTTAGCAAACTTTAATTCATCAGGATTGGTGGCTTGTGTAATGTGACAACGAAAGATTGCACTCCCTTTAATACTTGCTTTCCCATCAATTAAAGTTTATATGTTGATGTCTTTGGTTACTACTTATTAGTGCATTGATAACCTCTGTGTTTATTAGTGGCTTGCGGGCATTTGACTGCGGGACATAATGTGGCTCCCACGGTTATTACTAAATTGATCACTTAGGAATAACTTTTAGACATAAGTAATCATTAAGGGTTTACTCGCCGATAAGATTAGGACCAACGAGAAAGGGTTAACTACATACACTTCATATAAAGCTATCAATAAAACAAGTGACAATCTACTTAATCATAAGGACAGCCTTCTTATTGTCTCAAGTATCTATCTGTGTACGTGTGTGCTACTTGCTGATTCGTGCCTATTGGTTTATTTTATTATTTAATTGCAAACAAATCGTGCCAGTCTCTCAGGCTGAAACCCCCTTGCGTTAGGATATTAAAATACTGATTAGAATAACTAGATAATACGTTCCACTCTTAGTGATCGACACTCTACTTACCATTATATTCATACTGACCGGGTACACTGCTCGTTAAGTGTGTGTGTTATTGATAAGTCGGCTAAATATAAAATTTAAAACTTGAGTAGGCATTAAAACTGCTAAACCGCAACGACACATCACGCGCATCAGCGTCGTATTAACGAAAGTTAATGCGCCGTATTTTCGTTACGTTTCAAAATACAAGATTTTTGATTCAGAAGATGCGCCGTATCGATAAAAATCGATGCGTCGTATCTGTTTAATAATCCGCAAAACTGTTTTTAATTAAAATAATAAATACGCCGTATCTGTTAAAAAGGTGCGTCGTATGGCGTTATCGCTTAGAAATTTTTTTTTTTATTAAAAACAGGATACACCGTATCTTGGGGAAAGATGCGTCGTATCGAATTTATTAAACGCGTTGTATTTTATAAAAAGTAAACGCAATACGCCGTATCTATAAAAATAGATGCGCCGTATCGTTTGAATTAGCTCGGTACAACGATAGCAGAATACAGAAAAATAAAAAGAAAAAAAAAAACAAAAAAAAACGAAAAGTAACAAAAATAAAAGAAAACAAATAACACACAAAACAGAAAATATGCAAATAATACAATGAATGCAATTTAACTAATATATAACAGAGTTAGCGGTTAAAACCTAAAAATTAAAAAGAAAAACCTAATTAAAATACTAATCAAATTAACAGATAATAACAATTCACTCCCCGGCAGCGGCACCAAAAACTTGATGTGTGCGTGTATTGCTCTAATTTTTATATCCACGGTATGTCGTTGTGGTTTTAGCAGTATTCAAGTTTTAAATTTATATTTAGCCGACTTATCAATAACACACACTTTAACGAGCAGTGTACCCGGTCAGTATGCATATAATGGTAAGTAGAGTGTCGATCACTAAGAGTGGAACGTATTATCTAGTTATTCTAATCAGTATTTTAATATCTTAAGTTAGCTATACAACCTAATCTAACGCAAGGGGGTTCAGCCTGAGAGACTGGCACGGTTTGGTTATGATTAAATAATAAACTAAACTAATAAGCACGAATCAGCGATTAGCACACACGTACACAGATAAATACTTGAGACAATAAGAAGACCTGTCCTGATAGTTAAGTAGCTTGTCACTTGTTTTATTGCTAGTTTTATATGAGGTGTATATAATTAACCCTTTCTCGTTGGCTCTAATCTTATCGGCGAGTAAACCCTTAATGATTACTTATGTCTATCCTATTTATTTAGCGTCTCTTAAATAGGCGAGGAAGGGGCATGGCGACCCAAGCAATGCTCAGCTAGACACAGAGGTTATCAATGCACTAATAAAAGTCACCAAAGACATCAACATATAAACTTTAATTAATGGGAAAGCAATTTTAAGGGGAGTTGAAGTGCATGATTAAATCAATGACACAAGCCCATCAATCCTGATGAATTAAAGTGTACTAATACAATAAAACAAAACTACTTAATGAATTGAATACATGCAGGACCTTCTTACAGCTCTTGTATCTTCATTTAGGGTGTGTCTTGTGCTGCTACTTCGTCTGAATTCGGCTTAGGGTTTCTGTCTTTCGCTAAGTTTCGTACTCCGTATATCGCACACAAAATTCGTCTGACTTTGGGGTATTTATAGTTTCTGTCTAAGGGTTAGATGCGGCGCATTGAATAAGTAGATGCGGCGCATTGACTTAACTTCGCGTGGGGTCCAAGATTAATATATTCAGGAATATTCGTACACCGCCAGAAGATGCGGCGTAACTCCATTTATCTATGCAGCGCATGTCCTTTGCCGTCTTGGATTATAACTTGTGAAATCTTGATAGTGATGCGCCGTATGTTAGAAGTAGGATGCGGCGTATCTGGAGCAGACTTATCTTGATCTTGTACATTTCATTAGACTCTTAACTTCTTGCTTGTTTTGCTCCATAATTAGTCCAAAATCGCCAAGTTTCACATAATACTTGTTTTTACCTGAGAATTACAAAAGTAAACATTAACGTATCAATTCTCACAGATAATATAATAAAACAAGTCTTTAGATAACCAAATGCATGCCGTCTTTAGTCTTCTAACACATAGCGGAGAATGTAGAGTAGACTGTAGACTCGACCTTCTTCAAGATTGCCCAATATGGAGGAACAGAATACCAACCATCTTCATCTCACCAAATGCCTTCCAGTAACCTTACATATAACCCATCAGCCCGCAGCATACACATGAGATGATAACACACAACAGAGAATGTAGAATAGACTGACGACTCGACCTTCTTCAGTCTTTAGTATAACACCAAAGTAACAAGTTGAACCACTGATCATCTATAGTATGTATCCATCCTTGGATATTAAGCCCTGATCACGTGAACCTGTTGTGCGTCCTTGATGTACACATTCTCTCTCCCCTGATGGTTACGATTAATCAGCCCATGACGTAACAGTGAAACGTTAATACCAAGGTAACCTGTTGTGCGTCCTTGGTGTACACATTTCTCTCCCCCATGATGGTTACGATTAATCGGAATCATCATCATGATGTGTACATGTAGCCTAATGACGTGTACATGAAGCATTGACTAGAAACCCTTTGTTGCTGATTGTACCAGCCCGTGAGACGATGTCGATTAGCATTCCATGACCATGTTCTTCAACACCTTGATAGACGGAGGAAGATGTAGTGTTGGAGAACCATGGTTTGCACGACTCCTGAACTGACGTATTCAGGAGTCGTATGACCATTTCTCAATCATCAATCAACATGTAGAATATTCACCCTTCCCCCCCCCCCTCAAAAATTGCATATGCCTGTCAACTGCAATTTTTGGTTGAATACGTGAATAAAAATATACTCCAATATGCGCCGATCCACTTGAAGACTGAATAAGCACGGAAAGAGCATAAAACTTGTTGATGAGAATGGCCATAAATAAGAAGATTCCTCTTCTTTTGAAGATAAAGTGCACTCAAGCGTACACTTTTCTTTTCTTTGAAGAACGAGGCCTGAACTGATATGAACAGACATCATTGTCATTGAAGAGCGAGGCCTGAACTGATATATTCAGACGTCATAATGATGAAGAGCGAGGCCTGCACTGATGTGTACAGACGTCATATCTCTCTTTTCTACTTCTCTCATCTAACTCGTTACCAACCCCATTATCATTCAATCGGCTTGATGTCGTGACCACTGATGGAGAAAAACCCAATATGATGAACTTGAGACTGAAGTAACATAACCCGAACTTGTGACTTAAACTTGTACTAATGCGAGACAAAGAGCGGTGTAGAGACTTCGTGCAGCATCGAATCCCTAAGTACTCTATACTCTTCAACCAACCAACCATCAAGTATAAGACGTACATCACCTCTTGGATATCCACAACTTCGTGTGACACTGAGCACTACAACGTGACTCCTTAAAGTGATAGTTATTTTGTAATAGAGAGAAAGAAAAAATAACTAGATATCCAAGTCCTCGTCATTGTAACTGTTGAATGCTCGAACAAGGATCTCGAAGAACCTTCATCCAACCTCCCCGATACACTACTAGAAAAAGGGCTATCATTGACCCGCTTTTTATGACCCACGCTAAAAGATGACGCGCAAAAAGCAAAGTCATAAAATAAGAGTCATTTCGAGTAAATTTTCTATTGGGGATGACTCGTTTTCAGAAGCGTCATAACATATGGGTCATAATCAGTTAAAAGTCATATATATCTGTGTTTTCTCATTTGTATCAAACCAACACAAAAAGAAAAGAGAAGAGATAACTCTCTCCTCTTCCTTCTCCTATACCAGCAATCGACACCACTACCACAATGCAGCCACGCCTTCACCATCATCTCGCCAAGCCATCTCCATCCGCTACAAGGTCAAGAAAGATGGATAGATCGAAGTTATAAAAGAATTAATTGGGTTAACCATATGTCGAAGTCAAACTCCAATTCAACCGCAGCTATCACCACCATCTCCTTCTTCTTCTTGTGGGTATGCCGAAAACCCACCAAGCTTGCTTATTTTCTTTTTATTTTGTATTCGTTAAAATCATTTTGTGGTTTAATAATAGCTTTACTCGATGTGCTTATTTTCGTGGCTTATTTATAAGTTTATAGCTATTGGAATTTTTGATAGACTTGTATAGCATATGTTTGTTCTATTTTTGGTTTGCGGTTTTTGGTTTGTGTTCGGTTCAAGACCCGACCAAGAGATCTAGGGTTCGAAAACCCAGTTGAGGTTGCTTAGTTTGTCTTTATTTCATTTCTAGCTTATTTGTCTAGCTTATAGCTTATTTTGGTTTAGTTTGGTTAAGCTTGTTGTAGTTTTATGGCTTACTTGTTTGTGGTTGGACTCAGCTGGAAACACAAACCCGCAAAAGGGTGTTGTTTGGTTTGTTTGTGACCCACCACAGCAACCCACGTAGGGTGCGTGTGGCTTGGGTTTTGGTCCACCAACGCAGCCCGCAAGGGTGTGCTTGGCTTGGGTTTTACTAGTATTGATTTTAAGTTATGTATGCAAATGGCAGGTCTTCGCTACCTTCAATAAGTTCAATCGGGCGCTGGTATGGCGAGCCTGTCAAAGCAGCCTTTCTTCATACTGAAGTAAGCATAATCAAACAATTTTCTTTATTATTTTTTTTATGATAAGTTAATTCTTATATTCGACATTAACACTTTCCTTAACCATTTCAGTGTTACTTAACAAATGCACGGGGCTACCCATGTCTTTCAAAGCGTCATCAGAACTTGTTGAGCGGTTTCTTCTACTATTCAATACAGGTATATTAATAGTTTTGGTTCCAATCATACTGATGTACTTATTAATAAGGATGCTTTTTTCTATGTTGCATTAATCAGAACTGCCGAGACATGACTTAAGGCCATACTTGGACTATGTTGGTTATTTATATCAGAATATGGAACCTCTTTCCGAACAAGAACGATTTGAGGTGAACTTATTAGCCTATACTTCATATTAATTTGCTGGGTGTTTTGTTATTATGTTGAGTTAATTGATCTCTTTCACTTTTTCAGCATGGTTACAGAGATTTTCTTCAATCTCCTTTGCAAGTAAGTTTTTTTTCGTAGTCTGGTCTTTAAAAAAGATTGTTTTTTGGCTTCGCGGTACCTCATTGCAGTTATGCACTATTTCGTTCATTGCAGCCTCTTATGGATAATCTAGAAGCACAAACTTATGAAACGTTTGAAAAAGACAGTGTCAAATATATCCAGGTATAACATGAACTCCTGGGTTGGCTTCTAGTTCGACTATGTTTGTAAAATGTATATTCATGAGGAAAAAAAACATAAAATGTATATTGAAAGTAGCATTGGAGCATACGTCAACTTTGACACTGTTATATATTATTTTTTGTGTTCTTCAATCATGGTATAAAGATTTAGTTTCGAGCTGTATATATTCATATTTAGCGCATGTCTTTTACGTTCTTTACATCTTTTGTGGTTGGACTCAGCTGGAAACACAAACCCGCAAAAGGGTGTTGTTTGGTTTGTTTGTGACCCACCACAGAAACCCACGTAGGGTGCGTGTGGCTTGGGTTTTGGTCCACCAACGCAGCCCGCAAGGGTGTGCTTGGTTTGTTTGTTCTTGCTTCTGTTTCGATCCAACAGACCACCCAACAAGGGGTGTTGGTCTTGGTTTGCTCGGCTGGAAAACACACCCACAGAGGGTGTTTGTTTTGTGCAGTTTATTTCTGTTGTTTATTGCTTTTTCTTAGCTCATCTGCTTTATTTGAAGTATAATAGATTAGTTCTCTAGTTAGTGTAAGCTTGAGTTTCATTTTCACTTAAAGGGTTGTTTGGCTAATTAGTCAAACAGGGTCAAATTCAAATTTAACTGTTCATTTGCAATTCAGTTGGCTTTGATTTAACCTTTAACAGCTTATATAAGCAGTTTTCATTGACAATCTGGTTGTTTTGAGTTCTTAGTGCAGGTTGGAGTTGAGAGTTGGAATCACAGGTTAAACTGTCCTCATAAGCTCCTTATAAGCTGAACTGATTTTGGACTCTAATTCAGCACTTTTCAGGTTCATTTTCACCCATATTTAGTTTGCAATACATTTCCTTAGGCCTAGGTAATTTTAAAGTCAAGTCTGCATGATGCAGACTGCATATTAGTTACATTTCCAGTTTTTTGCAGCCTGATCTAGGATTTTTAGTTGCCTCAAACTTAGATGTTAGGAGCTGATATTGTGGATTATTAGAGTCACCCAGCTAGTCTATTAATAGTAATTTTTTTCAGGATTTCTTGTTTAGCTTATTACAGCTTTTCATAGCCTTCAAATAAGCTGAAGTTGCCCTGCACCCTGGCATATTTGCAGACTGTTTCAGCAGTCCTATAGAGTGGAATTCAGTGCTTATTTGCCCTTTTTTGTGGCTTATTTAGTCTCTATCTAGCTTATCTCAATCTGCTTAATTAATTTTTAGTTGCCTCCAGCTTATTCATAGCTTAATCTGCCCTTTAAGCTTCTAGTCCTAGTTGGTTTTTACTAATCAGTTAACTGCCCAGTTTTGGGAACAGGTGTTTAGCAACTCGTCCCAAAATGTCGAACTACTGCTTCAGGAGAGCTGCACGGATGACTCGGGTAGTCTTGTTGTATACTCAGTGGTCGATGTGGAAGCTGTCAAACTAACTTGTGAATTACTATCGATATGTAATTTTTGTCGTTAATTAACTTGTGACTTATCGTGAATTAGTACTTGAATTAACCTCATTGTTTTGATATATATATATATATATATATATATATATATATATATATATATATATATATATATATATATTATGAAATGCGTTATTTTGATATTTGTGTTTTTAATTTTGTATTATCAGGTTTTTAATTTTCATTTAATAGAAAATTAGGAACTGAAAAAAATTAATTTAAAAAAAAATTAGGTTATGACACACAAAAAGGAGAGTCATAAGTACGCGTCATAGAGGGATGACGCACATATGCGAGTCATGAAGCTTTATGACTGGTCCATCCTTGACGGGCATTTGCGCATCATCTGACCTCTTCTTGACGCGCATTTGGAGTCAAGGATAGCTCTTTTTCTAGTAGTGATATCTTCAGATACTAAGTACACGCACCCATGAAATTTCACTTCAGCCTCAAATAAATAATACTGAACTAACGCCGTAGTCACATCTTGTCGATTAACTGCCCCGATCCAGCCATTTGTGATGTTATAGCTGAACTTTGATAATGGTTTTAACCCGATCATGGTTAAGAGCGCATAGCCCATCATCACGGGATTTTACAAATCTATGAATTAAACCGAGAAATAAGTTCTTTCGCGGGATTTTACAAAACCAAGAAGAAACCGTGAGACAGTAACAGATTGAATGTGGCATGACTGATTCGATTTTGGTGAGCATCAGTTTGGGTTAAGAATATCTTGTGAGAATTACAGATTACATCACAACTTTTAAAACCTTTGTCCAACTAACCAACCTCGTACACAAACAACTATTTGTGACCACTTGATGAAGGAAACCCGATATACCAATCTTGCAAATGAAGTAGAATTACTCAAATTTGTTACCTAAGCTTGCATTGTTGTTGGAAGAACGGTGTTAAGTCTCTAAGTACGTAATGTTATCCTGACAAAGTATGAGACTTTCATCACCTCTTGCGATTATCCACAACGTCTTCTACGTGTGACACTGAGTACTACAATGTATCTCCTTTAAGTGATAGTTAACCAGGTCTTCAACCATCCACCCCGACTTCTGGAAACTAGATAACCCAAGTCTTCAACTTACATCTTAAGCACGAGCAAGTTATCATTGAAATCATGCATCCAACCATCCCCGATTTCAAGATAAAATAGGTAGACTTTTTCGTGAAATTCAACCTCACTCTCAAGCAAGGGATACCAAATTAACTTCGTGATCATTTTGTGCGGTTGAATAGTCGAAGGGAGAAGAAATATGCGCTAATTCTTAGCAGTGCCCATGACTCATAGTCAGTGCATGGAATAGTTGTCGTACTGTGTACAGGATTTTACAGTTCTTGAGATTTAACCGAGAAGTAAATTCAAGAACAAACTGCACAACAGTAAGTATCAAATCGCTGAAATCTTAGGCAATTTGCTAAGACCCAAACCACTGAAAGCTAAACCACTGAAACTGGAACCACCATTCAAACCGCCGGAGACTGAACCACTGAATCCTGAACACTGAATCCTGAACCGCTACGATCTGACTCGCTGAAACCGGAACTGCTAAGATTCAAACCGCTGGAGACTGAACCAATACGATCTGACCCGCTGTAACCGGAACCGCTAAAATTCACATTGCTGGAGACGGAACCGCTAGGAAACACGCGCCTAATTCTCCCCCTCAAAAAGGGCATGCAATGACCTTTTTGCCAAAGCTGAGAGTCCGTGATGTTTGTGAATTTGTCAGGCACAATACATGGAAAGAGACAAATAAAACTACTGCAACGAAGATGGTGATTAAGACTCTCTTGTAGTAACCCCTCGTTTGTCTCCTCATCAATGGTTTAGCAGATTAAAAATTCCCTGAAGCTCATAATATGCCAACACCGCTTGATGAAATATGTTTAACTATAGAATGTGTAACGGGTTAAAACACATCTCTGAACAAACCACCTCCCGTCTTTAAGTCTGACCACTCTTGAGAAGATCTTGTACTACAATCCCATTAGAAGCTTGAGAACCAACAATCACTTAATGAAGCTTGATAAAGGACAAGTTCGCGACTTATACTTGCACTAAATTTGTGATTTAGAACCTATATTGAGCACAACAACGTAACTCCTTTAAATATAGGTAGTGATATATACCCAACCTTCCATCCTTTATTGTATATATCCACTTCTTGAACTTCCAAGACTAATCACCATAAATACGCTCAAGCAAGGGTCATCAAACATCGTGCATCCATCCAACCCCGAGATGTTTGAGACACTAAGTACACCAACCCGTGAATTAACAAACCAACCAAGTTACCATAATTTCCCAATTCCTGCCGATCTCGTAGCACAAACTTATCCCGAAAACAGTATAGTCAAACCTCGTAAGTTTTATTATGTCTAAATCCTAGTCCAGCCTACTTGTCCAATATTAATTTCACGGGATTTTACAGCTCTGGAGATTTAAACCGAGAAATCGAATCTTTCGCGGGATTTTCTAAAATCAACAAGAGAAACCGTAAAATCAACAGGAACAACTAAGAGTAAATTGCAATACCAATCTTCAAAATTCAAGTCAAAGAAGTCAAATCTCAACTTGATCAAATCGAAACACGTCAAGTCACAGTTTTGTCAAATCGCAGCAAGTCAAATCGCAATCAACCAAATTGCAATAAGTCAAATCGCAAGTGTCAACTTGCAACATCAAATCACACCTGGTCAAATCGCAATTCGTCAAATTGCAACGAGTCAAAACGCAACTTGACAAATCGCAATTAATCAAATCATAATTTGTCAACTGTAACTTGAATCGCAAAGATCAAATTGCAGGCTCACTCAAATTGTGGACACCAATGGGACAGCGCTGCCAAATCCCCAACTCTGAGATCACGTTGACATTCATATACCCAAATACAAGCCGTGATGTGTGTGTCCTTGTGAAGTTTTGTAATAACCCAAACTACCACACCTTTTTCACCAAATATTAAAGACAAACAAAAATGAGCATCCAACCAATATTATACCAATGTCCAATGCGCAAGTCAATAAGAATTTTTGTATCACACTTTCCGTCCGCGCTTCATATTTCAATATTGACAATTTGGCTCAAAATTCATAGTCCAATAGCAGCCCAAAAGAATTTGGTCCACAATGACATAGTGATCCGATCCAACCCATGATTCAAAACCCGGTCATAAGCCAAGAATTTGCGTATAACATATACACTTAACCCTAATCCCTACTTCTCATTTTAATCCACCTCATCACTTATCTCCTTTCTTCAAAATCAGTCAACCAAACCCTAATCCCATGTTAATCTGCCCCTCTCATCTCACATAGATCACGCAGCCAATACAACCACTCGAACCCCAATCACAAATCTTTCTCAAGTAATCCGCCCCTCTCTTCTTCACAAGAATAAAATGATCTCCAAATTCCACTAATATCAAACTCATCTAATTATCATCATCAAGAACATCAAACCGATCTCACAGCCATAACACAATCACAAACCCGTATGAATTTCTTTTGGTTTAGCACGAATCAAGAAGCGGTGAAGAACGTAACTTCAAGATCTTGATATAAGATCTCGGGTAGGTAATGATGTGTTTTGTTTGCTTTACAAACCGAATAAAAGGAAGATAAAACATTTAATTGTTTTGATTTTTCTTTTAATTGTTCGGATATTAATCATGAGGCTTGGTCCTCAAAATAGATCGATGATGAAAATGTCTTTTCGTGCTTAGATCTTTAAAAGTCTTATGGAAAAATTGTTCCACACGAATAGGGACGCCTGAGATCTTCTTTTTATTAGCTTTGTTGAGGTTAGGAGAAGGGTTGGTGTTGTTGTATTGTGATGGTGTTGTTATGGACATGTTAAGGGAGTGATGTTGATTTTCCAGCATAAGTTGGTCTTGACGTTTTGCTGTTTTCTCGTTGTGATTTTAACTTGTGATGTTTTCTCGTTATAATAGTGGTCAACAATTATGGTCAAATGGTTGCTTGTGGTCGACTGGTCTTAATCTTTACATCTTAATTCTGTTTCTCTTGAGTCATAGTTACTGCCATTTGTTTTGGTTTGACGGTGACAGACAAAACGCAAGATCTGTTAAGATTTTGACAGCATAACCTTTCATTAGTTTGATAATTTGTCTTGAGTAGGCAAAACTCTACACACAAAACGCTACACACAAATCGCCACCATTGACCAGTCAACTGAGCTGTCACTTTCGTACTTTCAGACAAATCGCTAGAACACAAAACGCTAGTACCACAAAACGCAAGTAGCAGTTTGACCAGTCAAACCGAGCTGTCATTTTCGTACTTTCCCAGAAAAACCGGATCTGGGATTTCTCTTTCATCAAAACTCAGCTAAGAACCTCATGACACAAACAGCAACCAAGAACATCAACATAACTCACGAATTTACTCAAATCCACCAATGAACTTATGAAACACGCTATCAAGACACTAAACTAGTCTCATATAGTCCAAACTATTCGAGCAACATATGAAACCACAAGAAGAGTAGCAGCAGTCAATCCGAAAGGTAAATAAAAAATGGCAGTAGAGAAAAAGAACATGTAAGATAAGAGTAGCAGTCAACAAGTTTCAAACCAAAGGACTAAAAAAAATACCGGATCTTTTTTAACAAAACAATATTCGAACAAAACTTCAAATATGACTGTTAAGGCCCATGATATCCTTAAACACAGTAAAAGCCCACAATAAATGTTGCAAACAAGAAAAATGGATTTCGTACAACCAAGATTCGACAGAATGTGTTCAAACCAAAAGATAAGAAAAAATAAAAAATCAAGAGAGTAGCCACAAATCCAAGCACACACAATCACTAGAACCCAACCATGGCTCTTGATACCAATTGTAAGATCTAACCTTTTGATTGTGTGGATCTATTCGGGTGGTCTTGGATCTTGAAAGATCAAGAAACCCATGGAGTTAGTGAGATGTTAGAGAGAGAGAGGGAACCCTTGAGAGAAAATCTGGAAATAAGATTAGTGTGTGAAGAGTTACAAGAGTTCCAACCCTTCCCAAGTATGGGAAGGGCTTTATATAGTTACTAATATTGTGCCCCTAGTGGGCTGTGGAGTGAGCTGACAGTGGGGAAAGCCCCGACCCACTCCACAAATATAAATACGACTAAACTAATAATACTAATAATACTAAATTACTAAGCTAATATTAATAAGCCTACGAGCTATGTGAATGCTAAATAGATGCACGGGGTGACCGAGCCTTCATCTGAATATTTATATTTCTAACATAAACACATTCTATTATCCCAATGTACCGGCCACATGAAACCGACAGCGCTTATCATGCCTTTTAATATATACAGAGGCTCGGATCTGCGAGTATGGAAGCGGTACCAGAGACCCGCCATGGCTGCAACCACGTGGATGTGACTGCCTCGCCAAGATATGGGAGTTGATAAACCACGCTTACCAAAGACATAAATGCATAAAACTATC
The DNA here is from genome assembly GCA_021014915.2 of Artemisia tridentata subsp. tridentata. Lineage (NCBI taxonomy): Eukaryota > Viridiplantae > Streptophyta > Magnoliopsida > Asterales > Asteraceae > Artemisia > Artemisia tridentata. The sequence continues at coordinate 276,857,240 of CP139506.1, forward strand.
GTCATCGCCTCGACTCTATACATTATTCGAGCACATACATTGTATCAGATTTAAGCCAATGTAAACAGAAAAATAAGGATTAACCCAGCATAGCTAAAAACTTAGAAATTTCACAAATCTCCCACCATGGCTGCAAGCACGATGTCGTGTTGCCCCGCCAAGATACAGGACGATATCACCCTTCACAATCAAACAACTTATTGTAGTTGCAAAATAATTAATGCACAAACGCAACAGTATAATCATCGCCTATAATAAACTGACAATAGATTCAAAAACACGAATGTTACCTCTCAATAATCAAGTTAATGAACGATACATAACGTGATATTAGTAGATGCAAGCAAGGGGCTGCGGAACCCGCTATGGCTGCAAACACGACGTCGTGCTACCCTGCCAAGATACAGTCCACTTTTACCCAATACGATCAATAACTGCCTGCCATGGCTACAAACACCAAACCTGTGGTGCTGCCCCGCCAAGATACAGGCATATTTCGCTCAATACGATCAATAACAAACGCATAAATTTAGTACCATCATCATCGGCTGTTATTTATATCAACAAAGCAACCATTAACAGAGGCCATAATAAGCCTGCGCAGAACGCGTTGTCAAAAGTGTCAATACGACTCCATATAAGCTTCAAGAAAAAGTGTGCCTCAGATTTGCAAATACTGATAATTAACTAGTCCAAACAATATGATTAACAAAACCCATAAATCTTTTAATCAAATATTTAAAACCCATTAAACAAAATACATAGATAATTTAAGTAAGTGATTACCAATAACTATACATACCACAAACCCATTATCGAGATGAATAAACAATCAAAAAATTAGCAAATTTAAGTATCAAGATTAATTTTTTATACCGAATAAAAGTAAGCCCATATCACAAAAGCTTAAAAATAACTCAAAACCGGTTTGATCAAAAGATCCAAAAAAACACCACCAAAACCATGAATAACTTTACAAATAGTTACCTGATCATTGAAATTGTCATTCAATTGAAGCACCATGACTGAACTATTTTTAAGAAAACTACAAAATTCTCACCGGTATGGGATTAAAAAAAGCGGCAGATGCAGAAGATGATAATATTGTTGGGATGATTTATTGAAAAGAGATTTGAGAGGATTGTTTCGTGACCCGATTATTTTGCAAAGAGAGATGGGTGTGTTATTTTGTGTGTGTGATAAAAGAGATGAAAATGAATTGTGTGTGAGAGAGATATACTGTTTAGTCCACTGTAGCAGGGTACTGTTGTGTACACTGTAGCTGCTACAGTGTTTTGGTACAGTGCACTTTCTGCCTTTTAGTATATAGTATAATTAGAGCTTATTACTGTAATACGAAATAAAAAATAAGCAAATTAAACTCACATGTATTCCAAGCTTTTGCGTATTCATCCATGATATTTTAAAATGTATTTTAAGTAATCTGAATAATCACAAGCTCTACTAATTTTTAAAAACTCATTATCATTAAGACATTAACTTATAGCTTATAAAACCGTTCATAAGTTAACAAGACTAAAAAACTTGTATTATAAGCTAATGTATTTAAGCAGCCAAGTTTTTATAAGCTCACATAAGCCCGTTATCAAACACACGCATAGTATATATTTTCGATATATATTTAACATGATAGTTAATCATTGAAAAAGTAAAAGGTATAACAAGTAACACGTTTTTTTTTTTTTTTTTTTTTTTTTTTTTTTTTTTTTTTTTTCTATCAATTGTTTTTAGTTTTTGATATGTTTGCTATGACCATGACTACTTCGTTAACATTTCAACTATTTCCTTCTTCAATTACTGGTTTTTCTACAATTGTAATTTCTATTATTATTGCAGCTTTAGGTTCAGGTGTTTTGATCAAGTTATATGTTCGCGTACTTGTAATTTGTAACATCATGCTAGTTTTCAAATATTAATAATAGTATAAATTTGCGTGAAGTCACAAGTGTTTTGCGATTTTGCTTTTGGTGGAAGACCACTCGTAACAACGATCAAATGGTTCGGTCGGTCGCCCATTTCGAATGCCTTTCCTCCCTAACATAGCACAAACTAAACGCATCCCCCCTCCTAAATTTGAAAAGTTGGGTTGCCTGGCCAGCTGAATGAATTGAGTGTGTTTGTGTGTGTGTTTTTATTTATTTATTTATTTATTATTATTATTTTTTTTTTTTTTTGTGAAATATATTTTTTGTTAATAAAAGTATATATCTGTATGTTTACTTTCTACAACAAACAATGTAAATTTAAGCTTTACATATTATCTTTTTATTCTTCTAAGTATAGTAGCAGTATTGATTTAACTTGAAAACTTGGATTTTTTTTCACATTCTCTTTTACTTAAGTAATCATAGTAATAAGAGTAAACTCCAAAATACATCCCTGTGGTTTACCCCGATTCGCACTATACATCTCTCTCGCAAAAGTTTCAACAGATACATCACTCCTTTAGTAAAAGTTAACGTATTTACATCCCTCCGTTAAAATAAGGACAAACGACACAAATTAATTCTCCGTTATCACCTAACGAGATAGAAAATATTTACACCGTTAGTCCTCTTGGTTAACTGTATTTGCACAGTTAGTCATTTTTTTTACGTTTTCGTTCGTTTTTTTTTTACCTTTTTTTACGTTTTCGTTCGCTTTTTTACGTTTTCGTCCATTTTTTACAGTTCATCTGCTTTTTTAAGTTTTAGCCCGCATTTTTATGTTTTCGTCCTTTTTTTACGTTTTTGTCCGCTTTTTTACGTTTTCGCTCGTTTGTTTTACGTTTTCGTCCGCTTTTTTATTTTTCGTCCATTTTTTTACGTTTTCGTCCGTTTTTTACATCTTCGTCCGTTTTTTTCGTTTTCGTTCATTTTTTTACGTTTTCATCCGTTTTTTACATTTTCATTCGTTTTTTATGTTTTCGTCGCTTTTTACGTTTTTGTCATTTTTTTTACATTTTCGTCCTTTTTTTACGTTTTTGTTCATTTTTTTACGTTTTCATATGCTTTTTTACGTTTTGAGATACAAACTTGAGATCTCTTTTAATCTTGTCTCACTCTTATGTTGTATTAACCTGTATTAGCAAGTTATATTTAAAGATTAGTCAAATATGAAGCCTTTTTAGTCGAAGGATATATCGAGGCCTTTTTTACCTTTTTCGTTTTGGTCTAACTCTATCTTCTTTTAGGGAGGAACAAACTTTATGCTATAATTAAAACCCTTACATCCAAAAGTGTACATATATCCATCTACTTTGTTACAAACAAAAACATAAAAAAACGGACGAAAACGTTAAAAAAAATGGACAAAAACGTAAAAGAAACAGACGAAAACGAAAAAAAATAGACGAAAACTTAAAAAAACAGACGAAAACGTAAAAAAGCGGACGAAACGTAAAAAAAAGGACGAAAACGTAAAAAAAGGATGAAAACGTAAAAAAAAAATATGAAAACGTAAAAAAGACATACAAAACATAAAAAAACTAACGAAAACAAAAAAAACAGACGAAAACTTATAAAAATGAGCTAAAACGTAAAATTACGGATGACAACGTAAAAAAACGGACGAAAACGTAAAAATTCGGACGAAAACGTAAAAAACGGAGGAAAACGTAAAAAAACGGACGAAAACGTAAAAAACGGAGGAAAACGTAAAAAAACGAACGAAAACGTAAAAAAAAGGACTAACGGTGCAAGTACAGTTAACCCAGAGGACTAACGGTGTAAATATTTTCTATCTCGTTAGGAGATAATGGAGAAATTATTTGCGCCGTTTGTCCTTATTTTAACGGAGGGATGTATATAGGTTAACTTTTACTAACGAAGTGATGTATCTATTGAAACTTTTGCGAAAGGAATGTATAGTGCGAATCGGGGTAAATCACATGGATGTATTTTGGAGTTTACTCTAGTAATAATAAATATACAATATATTATCTGTATACATTTTGATTTAATTCTATAGCACCACTTAAAGAGCAAGGTGCAAGGGACGTTTAACACGTTATTGGTTTTTTTCTTTTTTTGCCCAATGACGCCGTCATTCTGCACTAGTGGTGGTGTCATTCGCTAGCCATTTGTGTCTTTGTCGGCCAATTTACGAGCGCCGTTCGTTTTCTTGTAAGTGAAGGTGTATTTTCTGTGATGTGTTATGAGACCCAATATGCCTATAGCAGTAGTTGGGAAGGATGTTTCGGTTATTATGTTGTTATTGGATGTGTGTTGAAATGATAACTCAATAAGAGTTATTAGTGCATGACTGCACCTAACGCTATTAGCAGTGGGCTGAAATTTATCGATCGGCAATATCGATTGATCGATTTGAAGATCGATCGTTACCAGTGTAGCAATATCGATCGCCGGTCACTTGGGAGCAACATCGAGCGCTTGGCCGAACGATATTGAGGAACGAGTTGCAAAAAAAATGTACCTGTGATGAGAAAAAAAAAATGATGATGCAATATGGGTTGCCACTGTGATGAGAGAGATGAATATGGGTTGAAGAGAGAGAAAGCTGAGGTGACAGCCGAAAAGATGATGCAATATAGGTCGCCACTGTGAGTAAGAGGCCTTAGTGCATGACTGCACCTAACACTTTTATAATCTTTGTAACATGATTGATTGTTATTTTTTACTGTATTTTTTAGGTTGTTTAATTATGCAACGTGTGATGTGTGAACATATGAAGTGACGTTTCTATAAGTGGTTGAACAAGTCAAAGATCTTCATTGGAAAATCGGGGTAGATTACAATCGCCATCGATCTTTTTTAAATCTACTCCCTAACCCCAGACATCTTTCATTATCATCGTGTTGTTTCCCTAACAGTAGGATTAATTTTCTTTATCATTTATTTGAGAGTATTTGTTTTTCCACTTAATGAGCCTAAACATTTATTTTCACTTATTAAAGAGGTTCACAAAAACTTTTCCTTCTCAATTTAAAGAATATAATAGATATCTCTACGAACCTTTTAATTTAGTAAACAACCTCTTACTTGTCTTATATTTTTATCAGTTCCACAAGAGGAATAATCCCCTCAATCTAAATCACCTTTCATGTAAAAAATATAAACCGGCACTATAAAAAAATAGACATTTAGTGAAACAGTTTTTAATGACATAAAAAAATGTTATTAAATCTAACCTTTTAATAACACTTTTTAAAAAGTGTGAGCAAAAGCATAAATCTTTTAGATTTAATGACACTTTTTATAAATAAGATAGGTTACAAAAAGCAAAATATATGTACGCACACTATTTTTTTTTAGTTTCCTTGTATATAAACTTTTACTTATGGTATGTTTACTACATTTTTTTAAGTGTGAATATATATATATATATATATATATATATATATATATATATATATATATATATATATATATATATATATATATATATATATATATATATATACACACACACTAGTGTTGAAGCCCGCCCGATGGGCGGGCATGACTTGTAATTTTGCCTTTTAATTTGATCATATACGGATATTAGTGTTCTTTAATAGTTATTTATTATGTATTCACCCGACGTGGCCATGACTTGTATTTTTACATTTTAATTCATTTACACAATGGTTCTCTAAATAGTAATATGGTAGTTTATTTTTTTAAGCATAAAAGGTGGACCAATCAACTGCAACTTTATGACATAACAATCAACATAATGATCCACTATTAAGCCTAATAGATCATCAAGCTCAGATTTTTAACTGGAAAATGGTCAAAGAAGTAACATGCTCATATTGAGTTAGGTATCCTGGTGAGAACAAAATTGAATATTAAACTCCTATCAAAACTTATCCAGACCACAAGCATTACAGAAAAGAAATTACAGTTAGCATTTAACTAAATCTTAGATTGCAAAAGCTACCTGAAATTCTACGGTCCCAATTATATAAAATGGTACCACCAATTTGTACATAGTGCAGCAGTTGATTAAGGCACTGTTTGTTCCTTCAAGTTATTTAGATCTTAAATCTGAAGGTGTAATGATCGAACTTCCTTTTCTTTATCACACAAACACAACACAATATGATGACACTCACAAGATCGATGTATATAACAAGAAGAGAAGTAGTATGTGGATCGTATGGTAAAACTTCTAGTCGAATGATTATCACTTGTGGAAGAAATAATACAAAGACTCTATGGGAACACACACACACACTCTCTCTTGATATATTAATGAGGCACACCCAAGACACACATGAAATGTGAGAGTGTGTGCAAATATATAGCAACACAGCCACGACCTAAGGGCCTTAGGTGGGCTTGGTTGGGCTTTTGTGTGGGCTATTGTTTGCATTACACTTATACATTGATATTACAAACATTACTAATACCAATAGCCCACTTTCTAATCTATTTGTTACATATGACACACAAGTTGTAGTCTTGCAAATGACCATCACTTCACATTTAATAAATAAATGCTAACAATCTCCCCGTAAGGGATGGTCATTTCAATGATGCTCCGGTGATTGGTCTTTTGACTTCAATGTCTTTAACTTTGTGTGTCGATGTATAATAGACTTCATTCATTGTTCCTTCATGCACTGTGATCTTCAAAGAATCGTCTTTTGGTCGTTCTTGCCTTGATCTACTTCTTCTGTCCAGATGCGTCGTCGTTGTAGATGATGATGGTAAATGGACTTTTGTCAGTACCTGCATAAGACAGTTAGCAAAAAATCGTCCAGCGCTTATAGGTTCAGATTTCAAGATTGTTATCAGCATAGTGTGAAAACTTTCTCTAATCTTTACCAAGGCCGTTGAGAGCCTCTGAAGTATACCGAAGTATCACTTCAAGACTGTAGACCGTTTGAAGCACGTAACCATCATGACATAAGGCAAGATCCTTAGATCTCATTAAGACTCATACAACTTGTATCCGTTCAGATGAACACAAGTGTATTGCATTGGAAGTGTTCCTAAGAGATCTTTGATGAATCTCATGTCTCTAGACTCTATAATGTGCGTTTTGGTTTTAGTCGTCGGAGGCATGGAGCAGAGTGCCACCTTTTCAATATCAACGCATCTCGGAGGGAGAGGTCAATAGATTATGCAGTGTTCTCCGTGAGAAATGAAACAAATATCTTTGGAGAGATATCTGAGTGGATAGGAGGGGTGGTGCAACGCGTCACTGGGTCCATGACGTCTTGTCTTCAATATCAGTATCACCTTAGTGAGTACCGACAGCAGATGTATTGACCCGGTTTCTGACCTAAGTTTTCATTGAGGGCTATTTCTTTTCACCCTTTCATTAAACTTTTCTTTTTCATTCTTCAACCCCTTCTTTCTCATTTCTCATTTACTCCTTTTTTCAATCTTACCTAAGGACTTCTAATTCTAATCTATTGGAATTGTCATTGGGTAGATCCCTCCGGTTCTGGCAGATCATTGGACATAACCTCACCATAATCACCTTATTGCTCCATGATTATCCTAGATTATTGATCACAAACCATGAAACCTTTTGAAAATCTCTCAAAGTGTTCATGAGTAAACACATTTGGTTAACACATTGAGAGTTTTGCATTTTTGAAATACTCCCCCTTCACATGTGCTCATGCATTTTTGAAATAGTATGCACATGTTGGGTAGAGTTCGCACATTTGAAATGATCGATTTTCAATGAACATGACCTTCGCGAGACACGCTTACATCACTAGTTAGACTAGCTTGAAATTATTACCCGTCCCGGTCATATTCAAAGATCATCTCTCGAATTGGTACATTCTACTCAGACAAGTCCTTTGCGAGACACGCTTACATCACTGGAAAACCAGTTTGAAATTATTACCCGTCCAGGACATGTCTTTTCGATAACGGACATTTAGTTTCGTCAATTCGAGGGTTCATACTGAGTCTTTTTGAAGAGCTCAACTCATTGACATTACTTTTTGATCACATTTTAATCACGTCCTCTCCCCCTTAAACTTATTTACCACTTAATCTCCCCCTCAAAAATAGCATGAAGTGATATTTTTGAAAACAGTTGATTAAAATGAAACTTTTTGGAGAGACGGACTGTTTTTTGCATGAAATCGGAACATTTTTCTTTTTGAACTCCCCCTTAAACAAAGCATATGATTAAAAGCATTTAGGGGTCTTAGAGGGAGTTGTCTTGAGCACGAAATTTATAGAAAGACTTTGAGAAATCTTTTTAAAACAATCTTGATTAAGTGCTCACTGTTTTTGCTTTTTGCCATTAACATTGCGAGTCCTGATCAGATATAACCAGAAGTCATGAATGTAGCCTTTATATGAAATCTTTTCGAGTTGGAGAACCCGAGCTACAATGAAAGATTTCACGATAAAGCACGTGTTTCGTACTGAAATATATGAAAGCGTTAGTGAAGAAAATTTTAGAAACGACATGTTTTGGAAAAAATTTAAATGAACTCTCGCTCAAGCATCTGTACATGCCCGTATCATTGTTGAATGACATTTCTAGATACGTACAGAATATCGATTATACGAGAGACATGTCGTGAGAGGAATATTTTTGGTTTTTTGATTTTCTATTGTTTTTGAATTTTTGAAACTTTTCTATTTTTATATTTTGTTTTTGTTGATTTTTCAAATTTTGTATTTTGTTTTTCAAAAATATTTACAGCGAAGCTTTTTGAGATAAATCAAGAAGATTCGAGAAGACTTTCTAACTCTTCGGGAGTTAGGCTTCGCATTCCAATTCGACGAACTAAGTTTTCAAACCGCTCTTTTGGGAGGGCTTTAGTAAATAGATCGGCGAGTTGGTATTCAGTCTTCACGAAAAATAATTCAACAGTACCCTCTTCGACGTGTTCCTTTATGAAGTGGTAGCGGACTCTAATATGCTTGGTCTTCGAGTGTTGAACTGGATTGCACGAGATGGCTATGGCACTTTTCGAGTCACAATACAAAGGTATGCAATCGAAAGAGAAACCATAATCTGTGAGTTGTGTCCTCATCCATAGAACTTGGGCACAACATGCAGATAAAGACACATACTCGGCTTCTGCGGTTGATAGTGCAGTGCAGTCTTGTTTCCTTGATGACCAGCCTACTAGCTTTTCTCCCAAAAATTGTGCTCCGCCTGATGTACTCTTTGCTGTAACTTGGCAACCGGCATGGTCTGCATCTGAAAATGCTATTAGTGTAAACTCCGAATCCTTCGGATACCAAAGTCCCATGTTAATGGTTCTTCGTAGGTACCGAAAGATCCATTTAACCTCTTGGAGGTGAAGTTCGGTAGGCCTTTCCTGAAACCGTGCTAATAAACAAACAGCAAAATGTATATCAGGTCGACTAGCAGTTAGGTACATGAGAGAACCAATCATGCTCCGATATTTCTTCGAATCCATGGGTTTCCCATATAGGTCAGCGCCTATTTTGGGTGAAGTGAGCATTGGAGTACCAACAGAGTCACAATTATCCATTCCATGTTTTTTCAAAATCTCAATTGTATATTTAGCTTGATTTAGAAAAATACCACGTGGGGATTGATGAATTTGTAAACCCAGAAAGAATTTTAATTAACCCATCATGGACATTTCAAATTTGTTTTTCATGATATTTGCAAAATGTTTTGAATGTGTCGGATTAGTGGACCCAAAAATGATGTCGTCCACATAAATCTGAACAATCAAAATGTCATTTTTGAATTTTCTTGTAAACAAGGTCGGATCAATTGTTCCTTTGGTGAAATTATTATGAAGTAGGAAAGATGATAACTCGTCATACCACGCCCTTGGGGCTTGTTTCAAACCATTGATGGCTTTATTTAGCTTGTAGACGTATTCTGGATGATCTTTGTCAACGAATCCATCTGGCTGACTCACGTACACTTCTTCTTTCAGAGTTTCATTCAAGAAAGTTGTCTTGATGTCCATCTGATACACCGTGATGTTCTTGTGAGCTGGATATGCTAAAAAATCCTGACTGCCTCAAGCCTTGCTACTGGCGCGAATGACTCTTCAAAATCTATCCCCTCTTCCTGTCTGAATCCTTTTGCCACCAGACGAGCTTTGTTGCGGATTACAGTCATCTCTTCATCCTTTTTGTTCTTCCATAACCACTTAAGATCAATGACGAGTTTGTCAATTGGTCTTGGAACTAAATCCCATGTGTCATGTAATTGATATTGGAGAAGTTCTTCCTGCATCGCTTCAATCCAAGCATTATCTGCCATTGCTTCCCGAATGTTCTTTGGCTCTATTAGACTGACTGAGCAGACATAGATGCACATGTCGCAATCGGTGTGGAGTTGTTTTCTCGTCTGAATTGGCCTTGAAGGTTCACCAATAACTTGTTCTATTGGATGGTCTTTTGTCCACTGTAACGTAGAAGGTACCTTGGATTTGACGAATGTGTGTTAGAAGTTTCATGTAACCTTGAAGAAGATTCAGCATAATCTGTTGCAAATGGGTTTTTGAAGTGTTCTCCTTCTAACACAACATTGTTTTGTTGTTGCTCATCAACTCTTGGTAGAACAATCTCAATTACTGGAGTTAGTGGAGTAGATGTTGATGATGTTGATGTTGAGGGAGTTGGTGCGCCAGCTTCAAATGTTGTAGATGAATCTTGATTTGGTGGTGGTGGTGGTTGTTGATTTTGAGCGGGTGCAGCGGAACGTTATTGAGATGCATTTATCGAAGCGCCACCATACTACTCATCATACTTAAACTCGAAAAAGTTTTCTAGTTCTTGAGTTGTTGGTGTTTCGGTGTGAGTTGATTGAGCTCCTTGGGGTACGAGTCCTGAACTAATATGTCCAGAAGTTTGACTGTTTGGTGTGGGTCCTAATCCGGTATGATTAGAAGCCATCGGGTTAAGCGCAGGTTCTAGAGCGAGTCTCTCAGAAGCCATTTGTGAAATTTCCTCAAAGTTCACATTCATCATCTCCATAATCTTTTTCGATCTCCTGTTATACACCCTGAATGCCCTCGAGTTTTCTGAATAACCAATGAATATTCCAATATCACCCTTAGCTTTCAACTTCTCCAGATCTTCTCTGTCGTTCGTTGGATAGCACAAAGCGCCAAATACATAAAGATAAGAGATATCCGGTTTTCGGTTGTTAACTAGTTCATACGGGGTTTTATTGAATCTTGGATGAACTAGGGATCGATTCTGAGTGAAACAAGCAGTGGCAACGGCATCAGCCCATAAGAATAACGGTGCACTGGAATAAATCAGCATTGTGCGAGCAGCTTCCACAAGAGTTCTATTTCTTCTTTCAACTACCCCATTTTGCTGTGGAGTTCTTACAGCTGATGTCTGGTGTGTGATTCCAGCATCTTCAAGATAGGTTTTTAACTCCTGATTTGTGAATTATGTGCCATTGTCAGTTCTTACAATCCTTACCGGAGCTTGAAGTAGAACTTGAATTCGCTTCAGAAAGGTGATGATGGTGCCTGGTGCTTCGTCTTTTGACCTCATAAACTTTACCCATGTATATCTTGAATAGTCATCAACGATTACAAGAATATACTTCTTCCCATTTATGCTTTGAACTCTCATTGGGCCACATAAGTCCATATGCAACAAATGTAACTTATCAACCGAACTGGGTACGGCTTTAGGTTTGTATGTTGCCCTTTTGCTTTTGCCTTGCTCACAGGATGGACATAAGTGTTCTTTGGTGTATTTGAATTTTGGGAGACCGTTGACGATGTTGTCTTTGGCAAGCTTGTTGATTGTATCAAAGTTAAGATGGGACAAACGTCTATGCCACAACTAGGATTTTGTTTCGCCTGCTCTTGTCATGAGACAAATTGGTGATGAAGAGGCCATTTGGTTTATGTCTATAGCATAGAGATTGGTGCCACGATCCCCAATTAAGAGATCATCCCCAACCAAATTCCTAACAAAGCAAGTGTTTCTCCTAAATGCAACCTCTAAATCTGCATCACAAAACTGCCTGACTGAGAACAGATTGTGTCCCAACCCTTCGACATAGTCAACCCGAGTGATCAAGTAGTTCCCAAACCGAAGATCTCCATAACCCATAATAGCTGCAACATGATCATTCCCAAACCGTACAGTCCCCATGAACTGCCATACAAAGTTGATCAGCAGATTCAGATTCCCGGTCATGTGCTTGGAGCAACCCGAGTCGACGATTGATGCGGTGCGATGTGTCGTTGCGGTTTAGCAGTATTAATGCCTACTGAAGTTTTAAATTTATATTTAGCCGACTTATCAATAACACACACACTTAACGAGCAGTGTACCCGGTCAGTATGAATATAATGGTAAGTAGAGTGTCGATCACTAAGAGTGGAACGTATTATCTAGTTATTCTAATCAGTATTTTAATAAATTAAGTTAGCTATACAACCTATTCTAACGCAAGGGGGTTCAGCCTGAGAGACTGGCATGATTATGTTACAATTAAATAATAAACTAAACCAATAGGCGCGAATCAACGAATAGCACACACGTACACAGATAAATACTCGAGACAATAAGAAGACTGTCCTGATAGATAAGTAGTTTGTCACTTGTTTTATTGCTAGTTTTATATGAAGTGTATAGTTCGATGCAACGCACCGAGATTAAGTCCTTTCTCGTTGGTTCTAATCTTATCGGCGAGTAAACCCTTAATGATTACTTATGACTATCCTATTTATCTTTCTTCCTACTTTTCTACAGACGATAGAATGCATAGGCGATCTAATAAATAGGCGAGGGCAGAGGCATGGCGACCCGATCAACGCTCAGCTAGACACAGAGGTTATCAATGCACTAATAAAAGTCACCAAAGACATCAACATATAAACTTTAATTAATGAGAAAGCAGTTTTAAGGGAGTGCAATCTTTCCGTTGTCACATTACACAAGCCACCAATCTTGATGAATTAAAGTTTACTAACACAATAAAACAAAACTACTTAATGAATTAAACACATGCAGCACCTTCTTACAGCTCTTGTATCTTCGTTTGGGTGTGTCTTGTGCTGCCTATTCGACTGAATTCGTCCTTAGGTTTTCTGTACTTCGGTCTTCTGTCTAAACTTCGGAACTTTTAATTCGTCTGGTCTTTGGGGTATTTATAGTTTCTGTCTGAGGGTAAGATGCGGCGCATCTAGTAAGTAGATGCGGCGCATTGACTTAACTTCGCGTGGGGTCCAATATTATAATATTCAGGAATATTCGTACACCGCCAGAAGATGCGGCGTAACTCCATAAATAGATGCGGCGCATGTCCTCTTGTATCTTGGATCGTATCTGGTGAAATATTGATAGTGATGCGCTGTATGTAATAAGCGAGATGCGGCGCATCTGGAGCAGAATAGTCTTGATCTTGTGCATTTCAGTAGACTCTTAACTTCTTGCATGTTTTGCTCCATAATTAGTCCAAAAATTGCCAAGTTTCACCAAATGCTTGTTTTTACCTGAGAATTACAAAAGTAAACGATTAAGTATCAATCCTCATACATAATATAATAAAACAAGTCAAATTAATAGGATAAATGATAGTAATAAAATGAACTTATTTGAGTTCATCAAATATCCCCCCACTTGAACTTTACTTGTCCCCAAGTAAACCTTAGAATTAATCTTATGAAAATGTATCCTAAAAGATATTAGGATTTATTTTTATATTTAAGCATGTATTCATTTTTGTCATAATCACACAACTAAACACTCAACGAATTAGAAGTAAAATAAAAGAATTTGATAAAAGCAAATCTAATCGTTTAACTGTCCAGTCGTGACGAATATTCTATCATAAGCTTGGCAAGTATACACATCTCCCCCACTAAAGCTAAGGAATAACAAGTCTAAAGCGGTAAAAAGGGTTTTTAGGCTTAAGGGTTAATTATTCTTAATCTCTATCGATCTCAAATTCCAGAAAAGGCGACAAAATCACAAATACATGATCGAATCCACGAACACGATACTTGCAATTGCTCAAATCCTTAACTCGAATAGGCTAAAGATAGGTCCAAACTTCACCAATAATAATATATCAAAAAGGGCGACAAAATCATAAATACATAGCCGAATCCACGACTACGATACTTAAGATTGCTCAAATCCCTAATCTCAATAAATCAAAGGTTTGGTTGGATAAAGAATAATAGGGTATGGATAAATTTTGGGATATAAATTGGTGTAAAATGAAAAATAAACAAAACAAATAAATTAAAATCCTAAGTGTGGTTAATCACTATCCCAACCATCCTATGAATAAGACTCATATCATTGAATAACTCACGCTTTAACACTTGAAACACACGCTTTAGGTAGACACGAATTATACTCAACAAGATCTTAATCAAAGAATAAACCTTAGTTGGTGTTCCCATAACTGCCAACTCCCATTCAATCCATAAATATAATATAACAAATAGTGGTGATATCGACCACTTAATACAAAACTTTACATAAGTTGGTTAAATCAAACATCCAACTCTTCTTTTTTTTTTTTCTTTTTCTTTTCTATTTTTTCGATTTTTTTTTTATTTTTTTTTTTATTATTTTTTTTTTTTTTTTTTTTTTTAACTTGAAACATAAACAAAGATGTGTAAAATTTCACCACATCACTATAATGATAATTCTGGATAATTTTCCATACTTTTCATGACTTCAGAAATAACGGTAATAGTGAAAGTAGTAAACACACGAAAAATAAACTCAAAGATATACAATATTTACTTTCACTCCAATTGCATTGTGCAATTTCCCGACCTAACCATAGATAATGAATTACGCACGCGAACACAGGTAATGTAAGGAAACACACTTTGCCTATAGCAATTAACCAACCACGGATTCTAATCTACAGGGTAGGCTAAGGTGTAAGAGTGTAACGAAACATTTTAACAAAGGTGTAAGAAACGAAAGGAATGGCTCTGAGTGTTTTTCTAGGGGTATCTTACTCTAAAAGTGAGAGTAACAAAAGGGTTTATACGGGGGTTAACTAACCAGTGTAGTTAGTTAATAACACATAACATATAATAGGCTTTTTGGGTGTAATCCTAGAAATTTACCAATTTAGACAAGTCAATCCAATTATATAAATAATACTTATTATGGTGGTCTCGAATAGTATACAAGCCAAGTTCTAAAGTTTACAATTCACCGGCACACTCATAGATTTGTGAATTTTGAAAAATCACAATTTTTGAAAATAACGTCATGTGTGCAGCAATGCAACTTAGACTTTAAACAAAAACATGCTAAAAAAAAATTTAAGTTTTGATATATTAAGCACATTTTAAGCATATTTTGAAAAGTTTAGGACAAGTAAGTGTTAAGTGTTCTAATTCTCCAATCCCCCCACTTAAGTTAAACAACGTCCTCGTTGTTTGTATAAAAGGTTAAAAACTGGAAAATAAAAGAATTAGAACAGAAAAACTCCCCTGAGATTTGCTCGGTATGATCCTCCATTAGTATAAGAGCAAAAATCATCTTTCTTGTGGATTAGAACGTTTAAGCTTCATAATTGATGTATCCACAGGAAATGCAGGAATCTATAATACCACCAAGGCTTTAAAACACACCTAATATTAAGAAAGGTTCAAACTTGCATAATACATTAGTAGTTAGATAAAAATAAAACATAAAAATTAAACATGAAAATCATCAGGTCAGTCGATGCGCCGTATCTTATGGAAGAAGATACGCCGTATCGAGCCTGGAATAAATACGAAATAAAAAACAAAATAAAGGATAGGATGCGGCGCATCTGTTGTACCAGATGCGGCGCATGTGTTCACCAGACAGACTGTTAACAGTCTGTTGTAAAATGGCACGTTCCATGGTTTTCTCTCACGTCCTCTCGTACTCTCATGCTGAACTTAATGCCAGTCTTTGTCAAGCACATTAAGAAATATAGACTGAAACATCAAATGCATAAATGATAATATCGATTAGTACATTCCAAAAAGAATAATAATAATGTGCATGGATCAATGTCAATAAACACGTGGAATCAAGAGATCAAGGGTCAGTGTGGTCGTGTGGGTGGGTCCCTGAGGTGCTGGCATCGTCAGTCCTAGGGCGGACTCTGCGAGTGTATCCAAGTGTCACTCCAGCAACATGAGTACCATCTGGACGAGTGTGGGTAATACCCTGCTGCTCCAAAAGTCGGCTCACACTCGTAACCAGCCACTCTGAGTCCCTCCTCATACCATCAACAACGCCTCTCAAGGCTCTCAGCTCTCCCTCGACTGACTCAACTCTCTGACTCATAGTGCGTACAGGGACTGGTGGGGGTACGGGCGCCTGTGGCTCCTCCTGATGGGCTGGAGCAGCAGCCGGAGCTCCCTGGGGACCTCCCTGCTCCGCCGCTGGTCCTGCAGCTCTAGCAGGCCCCAATGCTACCCAAACATAATCTCCCATAGCCAACTGACAGATCCCAAGTCTAACCAAATAATCCCTGTCAATAACCGGGAGATGGGTCACCACAACCTCCAGCCCCGCTGGAATCTCCGCTCCAATAACTCCAAAATGGCGGGCCAGCCTAGAAACAAAATGCCCACCAGTCATATGGCTCCTCCTATCTCTCCCTGCAGCTGATCGGTGGAGGTAGTGTGCCAAAAAGTGGGGGATGTTCACCGACAACCCCTCATCCATGCTCCTCAAGAGGAAGAGGTCCAGAGTGATCACCTTCTCAGGTGACTGTCCTCTCCCAGCAATGGTAAGTGCAATCAGACGGTGGCACAGCCTCCTCATCGGCTCCCTGATCAAAGTGTAAGAGGGGGTGGAAGTAGTGATATCACCCCCCGAAGAAATCCTGTCCCAGTAATCACTGAACAATCCTCTGTCAGGGACCGCTCTCAAACTATCATCCCAATATCTGGCAAACCCATCTGACTCAAGCTCCTCAACCGTATGCAAACCCATGGCCAAAATGAACTGTCTCATAGACATCTGCCTCGGCACACCACCCAGTCTAAACACAAGGGTGTCAGCAATATCCAATCCAGTATCCGTCTCTCTGTAGTAGACTATACTGAAAAACTCCATCATGAGCTCCCGTACCAAGGGCTCGTCAATCCTGAACAATCTCTCCCAAGCACTAGATCTGAATACCACCTCCTCATCATCACCAGTAACTACCATCTCCATCCTATGCTGTAAACTCTCAGCAGCATGTCCTGCCCCAATCAATCCCACATCAGCAAAATCCAAAACCTGTACCCTGAATATCCTCTTAAAGTAAATCGACTCAAGTCTCCGTAAGTAATCCTCCAAGGTGCCAGGGGTTAGTCCCATATTCTCGAAACGTAACCACTGATGTCTTTGTTCAACCTCTGGTAATGCCATCTGAAATAAATTTTCAAAGTTAGTAAGCAGTCTGTAAGTGAGGTAGATACGGCGCATCTGATTTAATCAGTGCGGCGTATCTGCACAAGATATAAGAGATGCGGAGCAAGAAATGAGATACGGCGTATGGAGATGCGCCGTATCTAGATTAAGTAATACGGCGTATCAAGAGTTTTTATTAATTTGGAAATAGGTCGTTACGCCGCATCAATTAACCTAGATGCGCCGCATCTAAAAGCATATCAGTATAAAATAAAGGGGATCAGGCAGGCATTTCAAGAATCCGTATCCGTGACGTAAACTCCCACTAAATATCACAGTATCATTTACTCATTATATCAGTTCTAATAGCTCATTGCACCACTACTAATCCATTTTCCCACTAAAATTCAAAACCGAATTTAAAACCTAAATTTTCGTTCAAATTAAACTGGGCCAGAAATTCGATGATTTACGCAAGTTAAATACGGGGGAGATCATCTAATACAAGTCCTAATCATATCTCTATATCATTAAAGCCCTAATCGAATTAATCACATAAACCCTAATTTTCATATTAAACAAGATTAAATCGAAATAGAATAATTACCTTAATTGTATGATTAGGTGAAGGATTATAGATCGGATTAGAGGCGGATTTAAAAAAAAATGCTCGGAATTGGAGTGTAATTTTACTGTGTGTATTGTTCTTAACTGTGTGAGTTTTTGCGGTAAAAATTTTAGATCCGGCGCATTCCCGTCGTATTTATAGGGCAAAACGATGCGCCGTATTGAAAATTGGGATGCGCCGTATCTATTTGATCTCGTTGACTAGTCAATGAGTCCTAGTTGGTCAGAGATACGGCGCTTTGGATGTTTAGATCCGCCGTATCGCTATGTTAGTGAACGAAATTTAAATAAGGAACGTACCTTGGCCTCCGCAACACAATTCTTTATACATCCAATTGGGGTTAAACGGTCATACCATATGATGTAATTGAATTCAAAATAAGAGCAATAGGCATAAACGTTTTATTAATAATTGTAATCTTATTGTTTAGTGGATAAGGATTTATTCCGAGGTTAGGAACAAATATCGTTTTTAAGCATACAAAATTAAGATTACAATTTTAATCAGATGTATTATATGGATAATTAAATTGAGATTATATAGTAGAGAACTTCCCTTTGGGCTGGTCGAATTATCGAAGAGTTTACCTGGAATTAAATTTCAAGAATTCAAGACGTTCAATGTTACCGATATTGAGTTTTCCTCCACTTTCGTTGTCTTATGTTTGATTACTCCAGCTAGCTTCTCTCGGTTTGGTTCAGAATGTAATCTTTCATGGTGATGCTCGAGTCATCATTTATCCTGAAAATAAACAACTTGCACACGAGAGAAGCGGACCGATCAAAGTAAATATCAAAAATCAACTATATTTATCAAATTATATTCGTCGTATTAACAAAGGTTAATGCGCCGTATTTTCATATCGTTTCAAAATATAAGATTTTTGATTCAGAAGATGCGCCGTATCGATAAAAATCGATACGCCGTATCTGTTTAATAATTCGAAATCTGTTTTTAATTTAATTAAAATAATAGATACGCCGTATCTGCTAAAGCAGATGCGTCGTATGGCGTTAACGTTTAGAATTTTTTTTTTATCAAAAACATATACGCCGTATCTTGGGGAAAAGATGCGTCGTATCGAATTAATTAAACGCGTTGTATTTTATAAAAATTAAACGCAATACGCCGTATCTGAGAAATCAAATGCGCCGTATCGTTTGATTTAGCTCAGTACAACGATAGCAGGATGCAGAAAATACAAAAAATAAAAAACAAATAAAACACACGAAAATAAACACAAATAAAAGCAAACAAATAACACACAAAAACATAAAATATGCAAAATAGTACAATGAATGCAAATTAATCTAATGCACAACAAAATTAGCGGTTAGATAAAAAAAATTAAAAACCTAATTAAAATACTAATCAAATTAACAGATAATAACAATTCACTCCCCGGCAGCGGCGCCAAAAACTTGATGCGGTGCGATGTGTCGTTGCGGTTTAGCAGTATTAATGCCTACTCAAGTTTTAAATTTATATTTAGCCGACTTATCAATAACACACACACTTAACGAGCAGTGTACCCGGTCAGTATGAATATAATGGTAAGTAGAGTGTCGATCACTAAGAGTAGAACGTATTATCTAGTTATTCTAATCAGTATTTTAATAAATTAAGTTAGATATACAACCTATTCTAACGCAAGGGGGTTCAGCCTGAGAGACTGGCACGATTTGGTTGCAATTAAATAATAAACTAAACCAATAGGCACGAATCAGCGAATAGCACACACGTACACAGATAAATACTCGAGACAATAAGAAGACTGTCCTGATAGATAAGTAGTTTGTCACTTGTTTTATTGCTAGTTTTATATGAAGTGTATAGTTCGATGCAACGCACCGACATTAAGTCCTTTCTCGTTGGTTCTAATCTTATCGGTGAGTAAACCCTTAATGATTACTTATGACTATCCTATTTATCTTTCTTCCTACTTTTCTACAGACGATAGAATGCATAGGCGATCTAATAAATAGGCGAGGGCAGAGGCATGGCGACCCGATCAACGCTCAGCTAGACACAGAGGTTATCAATGCACTAATAAAAGTCACCAAAGACATCAACATATAAACTTTAATTAATGAGAAAGCAGTTTTAAGGGAGTGCAATCTTTCCGTTGTCACATTACACAAGAAACCAATCTTGATGAATTAAAGTTTACTAACACAATAAAACAAAACTACTTAATGAATTAAACACATGCAGCACCTTCTTACAGCTCTTGTATCTTCGTTTGGGTGTGTCTTGTGCTGCCTATTCGACTGAATTCGTCCTTAGGTTTTCTGTACTTCGGTCTTATGTCTAAACTTCGGAACTTTTAATTCGTCTGGTCTTTGGGGTATTTATAGTTTCTGTCTGAGGGTAAGATGCGGCGCATCTAGTAAGTAGATGCGGCGCATTGACTTAACTTCGCGTGGGGTCCAAGATTATAATATTCAGGAATATTCGTACACCGCCAGAAGATGCGGCGTAACTCCATAAATAGATGCGGCGCATGTCCTCTTGTATCTTGGATCGTATCTGGTGAAATATTGATAGTGATGCGCCGTATGTAATAAGCGAGATGCGGCGCATCTGGAGCAGAATAGTCTTGATCTTGTGCATTTCAGTAGACTCTTAACTTCTTGCATGTTTTGCTCCATAATTAGTCCAAAAATCGCCAAGTTTCACCAAATGCTTGTTTTTACCTAAGAATTACAAAAGTAAACGATTAAGTATCAATCCTCATACATAATATAATAAAACAAGTCAAATTAATAGGATAAATGATAGTAATAAAATGTACTTATTTGAGTTCATCAACGATCCAAAGACAAATTTCAATGACCTGCGAAGAACAGATGATTTTGTATATGGAAACCGCTTAACATTTGGTTCCAAGGGGTTAGATGTAACAGGTGAATTATACTTAGAGATGGTTTCCGTTGTTGCATTGGGAACTATTTATAATGTGCCATTCTTAAGTGTAAACATTCTACCCGTTGGTTTCCATGCACAAAACTTAATATGGTCCTTAGGCAATAGGCTACTAGTGGTTTTCCTATCTTTTGCAATAAGTCTACGAATATATCTAGACTTAGCCCTAGTTACTGAAGGAACCTTTTTCTGTTCAGGCATATCATTCACATTCACAGTGTCAGAAACAATATCATCACAAGCATTTTCAGACAAAGATTTCATGTACATTAAACAAACAGAGTCATTACATGCACTTGAAACAGTAGTCTTAACATTACATCCAGATGACATATGTTTCTTATTCGAAAGCATTAAATTCCTAGGGTGTTCTTCTACTTCCTTGCATTCACTCTCAGGGACAGGCGAGACTCTAGTGTTCCTGGTATTGCTCCTAGGCTTTCGTCTGCTCCTAGAGTTGCTTTCTAATCCTGTAGAAGGTAAGGCACACTCATTAGAATTTATTTTGTTGTCCTGAGATATTTTGTTGTCCTGAGACGCAGTAGAGGGACTAATCCTATAAAGGCCAGGCGCTAATACATTCGATGTTTGGACAACAGTATTCTCTTTTTCTTTCTCATTAGGAAAGGGGGTTGATGGTGTTATACCCTTGGATTCGTCACCCTTCCCTTTTTGACTTTCAAGCTGAGACTTCAAAAGATCAATTTGTTCTTGCATCTTTTTGTAAGAGCGCTCATACGACAATTTGTCATACTTGCATTCTTCCTTTTTCTGATCAAGTTGTTTAAAATATGTGACATTTTGTTTTTCAATCTTAGCAAACCGCATTTTCATATTTTAAAACAATTTCAGAGGTCTCAGCTCTAAGTGTTTCATCGTCTTCCACAGAATATGTTTGATAAATAATGGACATGATATCGGTCGATAGAGCTTCGAAGGAGAGATTGTCATTGTGTTGTTCCAAAACTTTTATCCGTTCCAAGTTTTCATTAGCTTCCTTTACCAAGGATTTGTGGTCCTTAACAAATTCGGCTGACTCTTTCAAAAGACTGTTTTCAACATTTTGAGCTACCGCATAGATTGCAGCAATATGTGGATTAATTTCCGTTTCAAACATCTTTTTCTGTTCAGTATGAAAACTTGAAAACCAGTCATTGTATTTACTGTTTGTTTTGGATGCCACAATACTTTGAAGTGTTTCAATTCTCTGTTTAAGATCAACCAAATATAGTCTAGCTCCACTTGTATGAAAAGTGTTGTTAAAGTACATTTGTTCGATGTTAGAAAGATGTTTTGAAACAACTTTTCTTTTTGCGACAGCCACTGGTTTTTTGAAAAACAATGGTGACTCTTTTTGAACAAGATGAACTCCAGAATCTATGTTAAGCTTGTTATAATCAATTGGTTTAATTTCTGGATTCATTTGTCTCATTTTAACACGACTCTCTTCAGTAAGCTCAATCGTTTCATAAGAATCACGAACCTTGGGAGGATCATGTTTATCATTTATTACACTACCATTATATAGCATATTCTGAACTTGCTGAGCTTTCTTGAGATGATAAGGGTTTTCACAACCGATAGCCATTTTCTTCATTGTATGTAAACGCGGGTTTGGGTCGTTAATAAGCATGTTAATTGTTTGTGTAGAATGACCCGTTTTTACAAGAAGATTTTCCAACTTTTTAATGGTTTCATGTTTGTCAAGAATTTCATCAAGAAGATCATTTTCCTTTTTAGAAAACCTTGCATGCAACTCTTTCTTTTCTTTTTCAAGATCAGAACAAGTTGCTTTTTGTTTCGAAAGTTGGTTGGTTAATTCAGAAATTTCCTTGTTTAAAGATTTGATTTGCATGTTCAAATTAACATCTAGCGTGTCAAATTTGATTTGCAAATGTTTTTCTCTTAACACAGAATCTCTTAAACTAACCTCAAGTTCTGACTGTCGTTTGTTATTAAAATCAAAAGCTCTAGCATTAACCTTATAACTCTCAAGCTCAGTGGTCAATTTTTCATTCGCGGCCTTAACATCGCGATTGATCTTTTTGACCTTTTCAATTTCAATACTACAATTTTGCAATAATGATTCAAATAAAGCACGTGTTTCCTCAGCATTCTCAATATGCTTTGACTCGAAGCCTCCATTAGGATCCATGTCTGGAGTTACCGAAGTGGTATTGCTACAACTTGGTTCGTCCATATATGTATCGTAAGTGAGATTAGGAGACGCAGGATGCTGTTCATTTTGAGGTGACATATCAAACATTTCATTATTGTGACATGTAGCATATGGTTGTACCTCAGAAACCGCATTGGTGTTAAAAGCAGGAGGTGCTTCAGCATCCGTGTCATACTTAGCCTCCTGGAGATTTGCCATGAAAATGCAGTTTGCATTGATATCCTCAAGATCTTCTGTATCGTCCATAAGAGCCATGAATTCATTCTCTTCTGCACTCAACTGTAACCCAGCCGTTTCCTTGTTTGCCAACATTAATGCTTTCTGCAGATAAGCTGGATCCCTCTTTTTCGGCTTGTCGGGACAGTTCCTAGCCATATGTCCGATACCCTGACAGTTGAAGCACTTCATCAAATTACCCTGATTCATATTCCAAGCTCCCTGAGCAGCAACATTCCCAAACTGATTCCTAGCATTCTGACCCCTTCGATTACCAACAGCTGTACCCATCTGATTCCCTGCATACTGACCCATCTGATTAACAACATACTGCCCTGCATTCTGATTACCCATCTGATATCTAGGAGCATATCCCTGCTGATTCCCATATCCCCCAACCATCTGTCCTTGTTGTCCCATGTTGAAACTCGGCTGTGCAATTTGCTTGTTGCGAGTGTTCGATGAGATTCTTTGGTTTTTTTTGGTAGGTGTGGAGTAGCTTCCTTGGAATGCTTTTGTTAGGTAAGCAAAAGCTTGAGTCAAAGCAGCAGTTGACTCATCTTGATCATTAAAATCGGGTTCTTGGTGTTGCGGGTATTGATGTTGTGGGATTACTTGTTGCTGTTGTGGGTAGAACGGTGTTTGTAGGTTATAGTGTTGTTGTATGAAGTGTTGGGAGGAAGATGAGGAGGGTTGTGTATTTACTGTTGCAGGTGTAGGTGTTTGGACAATGAGTGCAAGAGGATCATTTTGTTTTGCTGACTTCTCTTTTCTGACTTCATTTGCCTCTTCTTGGTTTTGCTTTAGGAAGTCATAGAGCTGATCATAGTTCACCTCGTGAAGGTTCTTTGTTTGGTTGACAATAGTGACATATCGTCCCCATTCCTCTGGTAGATTGTTGATGAACTTGATGTTTTGAACAATTTGAACTGGTGTCAACTTGTTTCTAATCAACTCATTCATGAGAGTGCAAAACCTTGTGTAGTAAGATTCAATTTGTTCAGCTGGAGTGGATGTAAACTTCTCCCATTCAGTTAGAAGCTTGTTTTCAATGTCTTGTTTACCAATTTATGTGCCATGAAAAAGTCGTCTAACTCGTTCCCACATATCATAGGCAGTTTGACAACTGTCTACAGCATAAAATATTTCTTGTGGTAAACCGAGTTGGATTAAGTGCATTGCCAATTCATCAGCTTCAATTTGCTTCCAATCTGCCAATGTGTATTCCTCTTCCGTTTGTTCCCGGAAGGTTGCTTGAATGGGAGGTGTTCCATCTGGATTTCCCGCTGTAACTTGAATCTGACGAGGCTTGAATGGACCGTTCTCGATGGAGTTAATCAAGAGTCTACCTTGACCATTAGGTTTGGTTTTCATGTATCGTAGCATACGACTCGTCCATGGAAGATAACTACCTTTTTCTAGCATTGGAGGATGGTTTTCTGCACCGGCGGCATGAATGTCTTATTGAGTAGTCATCTTTGAAATTTTGTATGATAAAGTGGATTGAGGATCGTTTCAACAAAATAGGAGTTGTTGTTGATGGTTAAACTTGGTTGTTGTTGATGATCAATGAAGTTGTACTTTAGATAAACGAAACAAATTAAATAGAATTACTAAATTTGATTAGAGTATAATTAAGACAAAGTCAAAAGTTTACAAATTCGACAAAGGTTATGTAAATTACAATTTAGATAAAATGACAATTTCTATAGAAATTTCAATTTGACCAGAATTTGTACAAATTATGGCAAAATGTCAATTTAGATAGAAATATATCTAATTTATATAAATTAGTAATTTATATAAAAGATCTAACACTCTTATACAAGAGGGTAGATATCCGTTTGTCGAAGTATTTTACACACTTATACAAGCGTGAAAATACCGAGTTTACTTTTGGTGTTGACGAAATTACGTTCGAATCAAATCCTTAAAGGTTATTTAACTTGGAGATCGTTTCACACAAGTGCGAGGGCCAAAACTGTCAATTCTGAAAGTTCCCTAAAGCTGCTGGAAAAGACAAGGACTGAATCTGCCAAAGCTGAAAAGTAGACTTGTCCGATATCGGAATTGCTTGACCTGTCCGATATATGAATTGCGATAAAAGATCTCGGACAAAGCTATTTTGCTGAATTGCGATAGAATCAGTGAATTGTGATAACTTTCTCAGGCTTGAATTGCGATAAGTCCAGCTTCTGAATTGCGATAAATACCAATTTTTCAATTTCGACAGAATTGTCAATTATCAATTTCGATACCTATCGCAATCTTTACAAGATTGCGACAATATTGGCGAATTGCGATAGAACGCTGATCTCAGAATTGCGATAGATGGCAGACTTACCAACTTCTTGTCCTTTTGTTACTTGCCCACTGCCATGCCCTACCAACTCTTGTAAGACTTACTAACTTTCACCAACTTTCACCAACTTTTCACTAACTCAAATCAATCATTCAAGAACAATGATTATACACAATAAAAATTTCAAAGATTGCCAAAAACAAAACAAATCGTATATCCTTTCTTGAATTTGTGTCGATCTAAGAACTTAGAACGAACAAGAATCCAACACTTGAACACTAAATTCGAGTGAAAGATACTCACTAGATAATAAACCAAGTCGATATACCACAAACAAACACAACCTTTTGATCTTGATTTTGTGTACGAGTCAAATAGAAGAAAAAACACAAAATGTAACTTTTCTAGTGAAAGAGAAGTAACAGTGGGTGTTTTTACTTAGAGATCGAAGCACAAAATGACTCCTACCTTGATGTATGGCTCGTAGATACCACTTGTAAAGATCGAACTTCCTTTTCTTTATCACACAAACACAACACAATATGATGACACTCACAAGATCGATGTATATAACAAGAAGAGAAGTAGTATGTGGATCGTATGGTAAAACTTATAGTCGAATGATTATCACTTGTGGAAGAAATAATACAAAGACTCTATGGGAACACACACACACTCTCTCTTGATATATTAATGAGGCACACCCAAGACACACATGAAATGTGAGAGTGTGTGCAAATATATGGCAACACAACCACAACCTAAGGGCCTTAGGTGGGCTTGGTTGGGCTTTTGTGTGGGCTATTGTTTGCATTACACTTATACATTGATATTACAAACATTACTATCACCAATAGCCCACTTTCTAATCTATTTGTTACATATGACACACAAGTTGTAGTCTTGCAAATGACCATCACTTCACATTTAATAAATTAAATGCTAACAGAAGGGAAAAAAAAAAGGTATGTGCAATGCTTAGATTATTAACCTGGTAGGTACATATGAACGGGGAGCATCTGTACCTGAAATTCTACAGTCCCAATTATTAACCTGAAATTCTACAGTCCCAATTATTTTCTTCAGACTTAGATCTTAAAATAGGAACAGGTTAATTACTTTTTTTCTCTTCTGAATCTTTAGAATTTAGATCTGCTCCATAGTCAAGCAGCAGATTAACACAGATCTCACTTCCTTTTGACGCTGCTATATGCTAAGAAAATCAAAACACTATGAAAGTATTGAGGTATATGTCCAATGCAGTAATAATTAATTTGCAATCAAATATGTGCATA
Source organism: Artemisia tridentata subsp. tridentata (assembly GCA_021014915.2). NCBI lineage: Eukaryota > Viridiplantae > Streptophyta > Magnoliopsida > Asterales > Asteraceae > Artemisia > Artemisia tridentata. Next base: position 276,884,040 of record CP139506.1, read on the forward strand.
CCAAAGCAGTTCTTCTATTGTTTTCCTACTCATTTGGATCAAGCCCTTTCTTTAACAATTTGTGCAACAACTGATCATTTCCTCTAAGTGTAGGAAACCACAGACTTAGGGGCAAGTCCAACTTGCCACGAGCCAACATGTTTTCCGTATCCAACAACACTCTTTCAATAACTGGACCATTCTTTTCTTTCAAATGCTGCTCTCTGGAAATAAAATAGATAAGTCTAATGAATCAAGGAGATACTGTAATTGTCATAGAATGAAGGGTAATATATATGAAGAGAGATGCTACAACTTGAAAAAACCTGTAGGAGATTGTTCATAATGACAGTTCCATCACCAACTATTGAACAGGAGCAGCAATATTCCCCGCCCATCTTGCCTCCTTTACTCCCACGTCTTACTAAAGACTGGAGAAATTGACATAATCAACAGTCCCACCACCACATGTTGAAGGGGGAAAATATTTCAGCTGATATATTGCCTTTTTCATGATAAGAATCCCTGGTGATCCAGGCCCTCCAAGAAACTTGTGTTGGACTCAAGGTAATGGCATCATAACCATCAATAACAGATGATCTCATGTATATATCTATGTATGGACCACTTTAAGTCACTCAGCAATAGAGTAATTAGTCTCATGTATATGACAAGGTATAAATATGAAAACAATCTTTTGACTTAACTATGATGTACCTTGATGTGAAATGAAAGCATACGAAAGCTCCAAACGGGTGAAGTAATCAAGACAAAGAACGTGTATCAGTAAAAATTCCAATGACATTACTACATGCAGAGAAAGAACCGAGCATTGGGCGCCCAGTGTTTTGGTGAAACTGCAGTTGCAATTTTAAAGCATCCATATCCATCAATCCTTCTTCATCCAAACCGATCTCTATTACTTCTGCTAGGTTTGTCTCCAGGATAGGTGGCTAGAGTGGTGCTCATATACATATTTTGATCCATCTATGTCGAATACAGTAAACATGCATCATATCTAAAGCGTCACATGCATTATTAATATTAAGCCATAATCAAGGTAACCACAAAGATTAAACATGATCTTTTAAGCTACTTCCCATGCAGAGCAACGCATCAACAATAAAGAATCCTTAAGTAGTAACTTCTTGCATCCTCGTGTCCAGGTAGGTCGCTGTAATAAGACAATGGATTCTCTCATTAGCACCATAAACTTATGTTATAAGTTTAACTATTGTGTGGAACGTTTTGGTTATAGTTCGATTGAGATATTTATGTATTGAATGTGTTTAGCATGCGGAATCTACTACAACACACTTTAAAAGAACACAAGGTGGTGAGTTTAAAGTAAATGTGTGAATGCAATGAACAAAGAACACAACTTTGGTTAGAACAAAACGATTCAATATTATTGATGAAATAATACGGATGATCTAAGTATCACCAGGATTACAAAGTAATCTTGAATCTAAGATTGTAAAAAGGATTTGTGATTCGAAGTAACTAACTTTCTTGAGAGATAGTTGGTTCGTTGGTTATTTAGTTGTGTGAGATGCATGCATGAAGAAGTGACTAAGATATCCTTTTATAAGATAAGGATATCTTATTACATGTTGTCAAGTAGATGAATATAATACTATACTTTGACTATTTTAGCGCCTACAATTAAATACAACTACCCATGTACACTCTGATATATTCTTCTGTCACCACAGAAGACTAATCTACTTCTACATAACGTATAACAATGTACAAAGACTAATATTTCAACTAAATATCTATTACAAAATATCTAATCGACTTGACATAAGCTTGGCAGGCTCTTCATTAGCTAGCAGTACCTTCTACCCAGAAGGTACTGGTAGAACATCTTCGTACACTACAAAATCAACTAGCAGGCTCTTCTCATCATTGGCAGGCTCTTTGACTTTGATCATTTTATTCCCAACAATCCTCCCCTAAACTTGTTATTTCCATTAAAATACACAAGTTTCTGATGAATAAAATACATACCTTGAGGATTTGAGAACTCTTCCAAAAACCTTACTTTCTATCCTTCCTTTTTCTTTCATATTGCTCAGATATGCTCCTCAGCAAACTCTGAACAATCTCTGAGTTTTCTTCATCCTTGTCACACCTTAATCTCTTGGAGATCATAGCTTTAAGCACTTCATAGCTAAGAGGATACTCTTTCTCAGCTAACATAAAAAGTTCTATCCCACTCTGTGTGAAAAGATGATGAGTATGGCTATGACTTAGAAATTCCCAAGTTGTTGAAGGATCATAATAGGGAAATTTCCAATGAACATCTTTGGGATCAGGATCGAACATCCTATTGAATTCCACCCAAAGCTCTTGTTCCTTAGCATCTGTACTAGAATTTGTGGCTAACCTAATCTGCACTAGATTCCACAATTCTTCCAAATCTGCTCTATCAGATGCTCTAACTAAATTTTCAAAATTCTTGAAGATAGCATACTGTCCCCCAACCCTTAATATTTTCCATGACTTACCAAATCTATCATGGTGTATTTCCCAATCAATTATAGGGTGTCTAGACCTAATTGGATCAGCATGAATGATAGTAGGTAAAGTAATCAACATTTTACTTACTTGCCCTTGATCCAATTTTGCTACTTCTTTCTTCTGAGCATCTTCCTTCTTCTTAGATGGGAGTACATCAGATGGAACATTATAGTAAAGATTCTTGTAGGCTTGAAGATATAAAAAGAAGATTTCATCAGCAGATTTCTTCTTAAGTTGATAATCAGTCCAATTTGCCTGATTCTTCAAAAATTTCTTCATAAAGATTGTTTGATCTTTGTTAGTTTTGCCCACTTTAAAACCTCTCTTCTGACTTTCCTTCATCTTCTCAAAAATGTCAGCCAAAGCTGCTTCTTTGTATTTCTTGTTGATGAAAGCTTCAAGTGCTTCAGTCTTCTCATCAGAATTGAGTGTCTTGTCATTTACTATATTTGCTGCATGACCTTTCACAATTGGATCATTGTTAATAATCCATAACATCTGTGCATCAAAGGTCTCTTGAGCAATTTGAGTATCAAGAAGAGCTTGAGCAGCTTCTTCAGCTTCTTTCTGCTCTTTCATTTCTTCAAGCATTCTTGAACCTTCTCTAGCTTTTAGCTCTTCTTCTTGAACTCTTTTGGCCTCTTCTTCTCCTAAAGCCATCTGAATTTGCTGAGTTCTTTTCAACTTCTTGGACTTTGGCTCATCTTCAATTAGAATACCTTTGCCCTTATCCTTTGGAGTTTGATCTTGTGATGGAGCAGAGGATTGCTCATCAGCAACTAGAATCCTCTTTCTCTTGTACACTCTCTCAGCAGACCCTTTATACCCCATAGCCAATAGCCTTTCTCTCCTGGCAGACTCTTCTTCTGCCCTAGCAGGCTCTTGCCCTGCTCCAACAGGCTCTTGCCCTGCTCCAACAGGCTCTTCATCATAAACTTGAGTTCCATCATGGAATTCAAATTGAGCCTGTTCCTCCTCTTCTTCCTCATCTTCAGACATATCCTTCCTCCCCTTTTTGGAAGAGTGATCTATCCTATCAGCATCTGACTGTGAAGAACTAGATAAAACAACCTTTGCAGACTTTTTACCTTTTAACTTCTTCACTTCACCCTCCAATCTCTTAACCCTCTTAACCAATTTGATGTTGATCTTAGAAAACTTTTCATTTTGACTTTTAAGAGCTTTCTCTAAGAACTTCACCTTGTTTTTCAACTCTTGCATTGTCTGAGGTGATTGGGTTTGTGATGTATGATGTGGGGATGGTGGTGGTGTTGCTGATGGTACTGGAGATGGTGTTGGTGATTTTTGATGTGTTTGTGAAATGAAACCATGTGAAGAACTAGATGATGGTGTATCAGCAGATGGTGTTGGTTCTTCTGGGTGTTGTGGTACCATTTCATCAAAAAGTGGAACTTCCTCCCCTCTAAAACCAATTCTCATATTTGAAAATACTTTTTGAGAAAGTTTTGGTGTTTCATAAACTGAGTCTGTGGGAAGCAACACATGTTGTAATTTTCCAATGATGCATCCAATGAATCTTGGATACATCAAAAATTTTGTTTTACTATCCACATTATTTATCAATCCTTCAAAAATATATTTAGAAAAATTGTATTTTCTGTTTGTAGCTAAGCAAATGAGAGCAGAAGCCATGTTGCCACTAAATTGCTCCCAAGAGGTTTTCTTCTGGCTCAAACAGTGAAGGATTGTGTGAATCAAAAATCTCCATTGTGGAGTAAGATGCTTTTTCAGAAAAGTGAGTTTATTGAACTCAGCATGATACCCCATTCTTGTTAAATTTTCAAAAATTTCAGTATCTGGTAACTGACTAATACCATCAGAATCATCCAAATGAAGATGTCTTCTTATGGATGACTCAGTAAGAGTCAAATGTTTACCATCCACTTTGGCTTTTATTCTTTGTTCCCCATTTTCAGAAGTTTTAATTTTAGCAGATTCCCAAAATTGTAAAATTTGTTTTTCATAAATAGTGGGATTGACTAGCAAAGCAAACCTGATGTAGGAGTTGTTTAAAAAGTCCACTACTTGATGAAATGAGGCATTATCCTCTGACTTCTCCAAAAATGCTAACTGATTGTGACGTTGAACAAAGTTTAGATCAATTGTGGAAGCCATAATGAAAATTTTGAATATGATGGTGGGATTGTTTGATAGTACTGGTAGAAGATGAAAGATGTAAGTGAATTATGATAATGACTGATGAAAGAAGATATGAGAGAATTACTTTTAACCGACAATAATAAAGATTATAAAAAGAAATTGAAAAGGCGGTTAAAAAGATCTTTTATATGTGAAATATAATATAATATAGTCATCAGTAATTTACATAACTACCCCAACGGCTAATTTTAACTACCAGGCCTAAAGGCTAAAACTTTTTCTGACAGGCTCAACGGCTATCTAGCAGTACCTTTGTACTCTAGCAGTACCATTTTTGTACTAGCAGTACCTTTTAAAGTTTTATAAAAATCCCTTATAGTTTTTAGCAAACTATCAGCTATCAACGGATTTGAGTTGTCTTTACCAAAAGCCGTTTGCTTAAGGACTAGTTAACTATTTACAATTAAGTATGGTTAGTTAATAACCATATAGTTTTTGGTAAACTATCAACCATCAACGGATTTGATTTGTCTTTACCAAAAGCCGTTCGCTTAAGGACTAGTCAACTCTTAAGTTTGTAAAAACTTGGTGAGATGAATACCAAAAGCCATGATGGCCCAAAAGATGGTGCAATTTCCTTGGATGGAGGAAATTTAAATCAGGCAATGATGCTGTGTATCTTGGATGATTGGCTCAACAAGTGAAATCATCTAATAGCATGCCTTTGAGTTGAAAACATTTCTTAGTTTGATCTAGATAGAACTTTCTCCTTGAGAAATACTTCATCCCTTCTAGATATGTGATCTAACTCTCTCTTTTTCAACTCTGCATCATCTTGTATGCTTTTGTCTTTTCTTTCATCAATTGGTCTTTCTTCCATTCTGGACTATAAATTCCTCCCCTGAGATTGTTGTTTCTCCTGAAATGAATAAAACTTTTGTTGTCCCTTTTGTTTGAAAGAACTCTTGTTTTGTTATCAACCTGAAATGTGTTAGTTGCAAACCAAAAGAACAAAGTGTAGAACACTTGATCTATATAATTGTAAACATTCAAGCATTTATATGAACAAAACATAGCAATTTTTGTATCAGCAGGACCAATTATGAACTAACAGGACCTTTTGACTAACTAGCAGTACCATGTTTAAAAATGCAATACCAGTTAATTTTATGAACAAAAACATATGATTTTCAAAGATTTATCATTCCAATACCTCCTACAAGATATTTGAATCTACCTAAATCAAAAGCTTTGGTGAGAAGGTCTGCATAATTCTTTTCAGAATCAATTTTAACAACTTGAATTAACCTTTTCTCATTGCAATCCCTTATGAAATGGTGTCTGATTTCAATATGTTTTGTTTTTGAGTGTTGAACTGGGTTTTTAATGATACAAATAGTACTGCTATTGTCAATATAAATAATGGTGTTAAGAAAATTGTACCCATAGTCAAGCATTTGATTTTGGATCCAAAGAACTTGCCCACAACAACTTGCACCAGCAACATATTCTGCTTCAGTTGTAGAGTTGGCCACCATTGTTTGTTTCTTGCATTGCCAAGAGATTAGTCTGCAACCAAGAAATTGACATCCACCAGTTGTGGATTTTCTGTCTAGTGTTGCACCAGCATAGTCACTATCCGAATAAGCCACTAATTCAAAAGATGATTCCCTTGGGTACCAAAGACCCAACCTAGGTTGACCTTTAAGATATCTAAAGATTCTTTTGACTGCTGTGAGATGAGAGATTTTGGGATGTATTTGAAACCTTGCACACACACATACTGAGAACATGATATATGGTCTTGATGATGTAAGATACATCAAAGATCCAATCATAGACCTATAATTGTGCAAATCCATATCTTCTCCTTCAGCATCCTTGAGTAGCCCTTTGTCTGGATCCATTGGTGTACTTGCAACCTTAGAATCAGCAAAATTGAATTTCCTTAAGATCTCTGCTACATACTTATCTTGGCTGATAAATATGCCTTCTTTGGATTGTTTCACTTGGAGACCTAAAAAGAAAGTAAGTTCCCCCATGGAACTCATTTCAAACTTACTGTGCATAAGTTTTTCAAATTCTACACACAAGCCTTGGTTTGTTGATCCAAAGATTATGTCATCAACATAAATCTGCACTAACAAGATGTCTTTCTTTGTCCTTTTTATGAACAAAGTTGGATCAATCCTGCCTCTTTGGAATCCACTTTCTAGTAGAAAACAAGCCAATGTTTCATACCATGCCCTTGGAGCTTGATATAGGCCATACAAAGCCTTGGTAACCTTGTAAACTTTATCTGGATACTCAGCATCAATGAAGCCTGGAGGTTGAGATACATATACTGGTTCTTCAATTTCACCATACAAAAATGCACTCTTAACATCCATTTGATAGACAGTGAAGCCAATGAATGAAGCATAGGCTAAGAAAAGCCTAATTGCTTCAAGTCTTGCAACTGGAGCAAACACTTCTTCATAATCTACCCCTTCCTCTTGAGTATATCCTTGTGCTACCAATCTAGCCTTGTTCCTGATCACTATACCCCTTTCATCCTTCTTGTTTCTGAACACCCATTTGGTTCCAATTGCCCTATGACCTCTGGGCAAATCAACCAATATCCAAACCTTCTGAATCTTGAATTGGAGAAGCTCTTCTTGCATAGCTTCTACCCAACTTGCATCATCTAAAGCTTTGTTTATGTTCTTGGGTTCAGCCTGAGATAGAAAACATGAAAACAGGCATATATTGGAATTATCATTATTCTTTTCTTCATAAATAGAGGAGATTAACCCTTCTTCATCTGAGGATAAGACTTGAGATAAACCAACTTGAGATCTTGTTCTAACACCAGAAGTTATGCTTCCAATCACATCATCAGTTGAGTGATCTTTGAGAATTCTAGTGTTTGGTGTTTTAGGAACTTCATATGTAGTTGGAAGATTGCTAATCCCAACCTCTTCTTGAAAAGAATCATCTATTTGAACATTCAATGGCTCAGCAGTACCAATACTTGTACTAGCAGGACCATCTGAAGAACTGGCAGTACCATTGTCATTAGCACCACTTTCTTGATTCTCTTGATTCTGAGTTCCTTGATCTTCTTCATTGCCTTCATTTCTTGAGTTTGAAGGTCCTTCTTGACTTGAAGATAGATCCATACTTTTCCAAATTGGCATCCAGATGAAATCTTGATCTTTAGGAGCTTCAACATTTTCTTTAGAACCTGTATTATTATTAGCATGTGTACCTAAAATAGGCACATAATTCATAGATTCTGAGAGCCTATCAACATCAAACATCCAATCTGGTCCAACTCCTTTCACATTTGCTAGTTTCTCTTGAAACTCTATGTGAAGATTCTCTTTTACTAGCCTAGTGCAAGTGTTAAACACTCTATAGGCCTTACTCTGCAAGGAATATCCTATCAAAAAGCCAACATCTGCTTTTCCATCAAATTTGCCTAAATGATCTTTGGTATTGAGAATAGTAACCTGACAACCAAAAGGTCTCATAAAACTTAAAGATGGTTTTCTACCAAAGAAAAGTTCATAAGGTGTTTTTCTATGTGGTTTTGTCACAAGAACTCTGTTTTGTACATAACAAGCAGTACCAACTGCTTCAGCCCAAAATGAAATAAGCAACTTAGAGTCTACTAACATAGTTCTAGCAGCCTCTATAAGTGTTCTATTCTTTCTTTCTGCTACTCCATTTTGCTGAGGTGTTCTAGCTACACTAAACTCTCTTTTTATGCCTTTTTCCTTGCAAAAGTCATCCATAACTCTATTCTTGAACTCTGTCCCATTGTCACACCTGATGATTTTGACTTTCTTATCAGATTGGTTTTCTACCTCAGTGATATAGGTTTTAAGTATCTCACTAGTTTCATGTTTAGATCTTAAGAAGAAAACCCATGAAAATCTGCTATAGTCATCAGTAACAACCAGACAATATTTCTTTCCTTTCAAGCTACACACATTAGTAGGACCAAAGAGATCCATATGAAGCATATGTAAAGCCTGAGAAATAGAGTTTTGGGTCTTGGGCTTACAAGAAGCTCTATGTTGTTTGCCTTTTAGACAGTCAACACAAGTTTGGTCGTTTTGGAAAATCTTTTTGGGTAAACCTCTTACTAAATCATATTTTGCAATAGTGTTGATTGTTTTAAAGTTTACATGACCAAGCCTTCTATGCCAAATCATAGATTCATCCAATGAGGCCTTTGCTACCAAACACGTTAAACCTTCCTTGGGATCAATGTTCTTTAAATTGACAACATACATATTGTTCCTTTTTGGAATTTTAAGAAGGATCTGACTCTCATCAGGCATCTTAAAATCAGAAGAAAGAACCATACATTCATTGTCAGTAAATAGAACATTGTTCTTTTTGTCACACATTTGTGAGACACTAAGAAGATTAAACTGAAGTTCTTTCACAAAATACACATTTTCAAAATCTATTTTACTGGTTTTGATAGTACCTTTACCAGTGATCTTTCCTTTTATTCCTCCCCCAAAGGTAACATATCCTCCATCAAAAGTTTTGAAGTCTGAGAGGAATGACATGTTGCCTGTCATGTGCCTTGAACATCCACTATCAACATATCCTTGATCTTCAATATCAGTTGAATGTTCCTGCACATGAATAAACATATTAGTTTCCTTGGGGTACCCAAGCCATGACAGACTTGGGTTTGCCTCTTGCATCAATGAAGTCAAACCTTTTCAGGATTGTTGATGCACCTTTAGATTGGATTGGTTTCCAAATCCAACATGCTGAGGACTTAACAGCACTTTCCCTTTTAATCCATTGTGTGGTCTTTGGTCTATCAGTACCAATTTTGGCAATACCAATTTTGGCAGTACCATGTGGTCTAGCAGGACCTTTTGGTCTAGCAGGACCTTTGGTTTTCGGACTCCAAACTTTTGTTTTGACCACACTTATCTTTTGAATAGGATTCTTCTCAACTTTTGGTACAGATTTATAAGTGTTTCTTGTACCCTTATCAGTTGGTTTTGCAATAACAGGCTTATCTTGTCTAACAGTATGTTTAACATTTGTGGTGTTAGACTTAACAAAACTTTTTCTGGGTTGAGTAACATTTGTTTTAGCTTTTGATTTACTCCCAGAAACCCATTTATTACAATAAGCATGAAGATGTTTAAAGCTACCACAATAATAACAAGCTTTATTAAACATAACAAAGTCATCACCTAATTGTTGTGATTTCAGGTTGTTCCAATTTCTTTGGCTTCCCCTAGGTTTGTTATTACATTTTTCACAACTTTCAACTGTCTTTAAAACAGTTTTGGCTTTAGCTTTTACTTCTACTTTCTTAGGACTGGTTGGTCCTACTTTGATTCCTTTAATAGGAATAGTCTCATCTTCATCATCATCAGATACCCAATCCTCAATAATTAGGACATCTGGTCTCTTCTCAGTGAGCACCTTGGAGAGTGAGACATTCTTAGCACCCTCAGAAGGTTCACTTATCACTTCAGGCTTAGCTAATGGTTTTGCAACAAATTCATGTAAACCTGATGCAGCAAGGTCACTACCTTGTGGACAAGGAATTCCTCTATAAGGAGGTGGACATTTGTTGTATCCTATCCCTGATTTTATCCTCTTATTCATCTGATTCTCTACTATACTCCTAGTACACTCAGAAGCATTTTCCAATTTAGTAACAGTCAGTTGAATATTGTCTCTAGCTAATGTCACTTTAGTGCACTCATTTCTTACCATTTCTATTTCTATATCTTTCAAAAATATTTGTCTATGAAGAGCATTTTTGGCATCAGTAAAGGTAAGTTCATTTTCTCTATAGTGAGTGATTTGTTTTTCTAGCTTAGACATACCACACTTATGGTCAAATAGAGCTTGATTGGTTTTTCTTTCTACTATTGTGAGTTCATCAAAGCATTTTCTTAAAGTTTGCAATTCTTTAAATGCTTCACATGTATTTGAACATTTTGAAATTATTACCTCAGGAGTGGAGAATGCCATCAAAGCCAATTCATCAGAAGTTGACTCATCTTCACCCATGAAACTCCAATCAAAACCCATGCCATCTATAGCAACCATTGCTTTTGGCTCAGCAACTTCAACAACCTTACTCTTGCTTTCAAAGCTTCCTTTCTTCTCAAAGCTTCCTTGGTTTCTATTGTCAAACCCTCTACCTCTGTCATCCTGCCTCTTAGGTCTTCTACACTCTCTAGAGTAGTGACCTTTCATGTGGCAGTTGTAACACTCCACCTTTGACTTATCATAGCCAGCAGGCTCACTTCCATCTATCAGTATCTTCTTGCCAGTCCTCATCATCAACTGCTTAGCTCTAATGCTTAAAAGTGAAAGTTGCCACTTTAGGTCCATTACTTCAAGATCATCAGGATGAATCTCTTGAAGGTCTTCAAATGTTAATACAGACCCATTGTGTTGAGATGTAAGAAAAGCACACCCAATTGTTTCATCCAAAATGGACTTGGTGCTACTAGAAGTACTAGCAGTACCAAAGGTTGTGTTAGCAGTACCTTCTTCTCTGCCACCTTTGTCTTCATGATCAACCTTTGAGATGTTTGGGGATGAAACAAATGCCATATTTCCTGAGCTTGACCCAGTAGTCTTCTTAACTTCATGTTCTACAATCTTGAAATTGTTGTAGAGATCATTGAGACTCATCTGGTCAATATCTGACTTGTTCTTCCATACAATGACATGCATAGACCATTCTGAAGGTAAACTCCTAAGAAATTTAGAGTTTAGATCTTCTTGAGTTATCATCACTTCATGGATGGCTAGCTGACTTGCAAGCTTCTGAAGTCTATTGAACATACTGTCCAAAGACTCATTGGTTGTGGCTGTGAAGTTCTCAAATTGTTGTTTGAGAAGTGTCTTTTGTGTTTTCTTGGTAGCATCATTACCACCAAACCTAGCCACAATAGCTTCAAAGAGGGTTTTGGCATCTTTGTATTTGTTAAAAATCAGAAGTTGATCATTTGGAATAGTCATCAGTAACATACTCCTTGCCTTGAGATCATTTTTCTTCTGAATTCTTTCATCTGCATTTGATGGTTGGTTTTGTATTGTTGATACAAGAGCATCATTTACTGTTGATGTGGTGATTTGGGGTTTAAATGAATTGCCTTGTTCAATAATCTCCCAAAGTGCATAGTCCTGCACTTGAAAGTATTGTTCAACCCTGAGTCGCCACATTTCAAACTCATTTTGTTTCAGTAGTGGAAGTTTAGCTGCAACATTTTTCTGAATATGTTCAACATCCATTTTTCTTTTAAAATAGTAAATATCAAGCCTAGCTCTGATACCACTTGTGGAACGTTTTGGTTATAGTTCGATTGAGATATTTATGTATTGAATGTGTTTAGCATGCGGAATCTACTACAACACACTTTAAAAGAACACAAGGTGGTGAGTTTAAAGTAAATGTGTGAATGCAATGAACAAAGAACACAACTTTGGTTAGAACAAAACGATTCAATATTATTGATGAAATAATACGGATGATCTAAGTATCACCAGGATTACAAAGTAATCTTGAATCTAAGATTGTAAAAAGGATTTGTGATTCGAAGTAACTAACTTTCTTGAGAGATAGTTGGTTCGTTGGTTATTTAGTTGTGTGAGATGTATGCATGAAGAAGTGACTAAGATATCCTTTTATAAGATAAGGATATCTTATTACATGTTGTCAAGTAGATGAATATAATACTATACTTTGACTATTTTAGCGCCTACAATTAAATACAACTACCCATGTACACTCTGATATATTCTTCTGTCACCACAGAAGACTAATCTACTTCTACATAACGTATAACAATGTACAAAGACTAATATTTCAACTAAATATCTATTACAAAATATCTAATCGACTTGACATAAGCTTGGCAGGCTCTTCATTAGCTAGCAGTACCTTCTACCCAGAAGGTACTGGTAGAACATCTTCGTACACTACAAAATCAACTAGCAGGCTCTTCTCATCATTGGCAGGCTCTTTGACTTTGATCATTTTATTCCCAACATATTGCTACTTTCAAAACTCTTATACCAAGCATCCATATAGGGGGTGTTTGGGTTAGTATTAATTTTCTGCGGTACTTAGCTGTTTAAAAATTAGCATTTCAAAAATAGTTTTTGGTTAATCTTGATATGTTTTTGTAACTGATCCTACGGCTAACTGGTAAGAGGCAAATCGAACTGGTGTTACACAAGAAGCAGGATCTCTGACACCATTCACTTATCTGTTTACATTCACTAATCTGCGGTGTCATGGAGAAAGTCATTGAGCGTCTTAAACTATGGAACAATATGTCTTATATTTCTAGCGAATCCATTAGTTAAGTCCTTAGTTATGCTAATGCTATATTCTTTATGAGATCGACACTTTGCACATGAATCTGTATATACAATAATAACAACTTTTTTTTGGTACTAATACATGGACTGATTTAAGATATCTATGTACTAATATATCCTAAGTCTCGGCATGAAATAGAGGGTGTTTGTACATAATATAAAATACATTACCAATCAATATAAACCACAGTAACAAAAACGCGAAAATCGCAAACACCTGATTCAAGATTATGGGGTGCAAGAATGAGACCGACTGGGCCGTTAGAAGCCTCACCCATCATAAATGAAGTACACCCATTGTAACAATCATGTGTCGCTTTCATTCGTGGCGGCCATCCTTTAATCGCTTCCCCTGCCACAACATTCAACCAACCCAGCCAACCATCCGCCTCATAACCATTGCCAACACTATATATTTCCGGTTTAAGCACCCCACCTTTCGTCTGACTCACACTCGCGAAGTTCACAATATTCGCAATCTTTTTCGCTCCTAAAATACTACAAGACTCTACATAATGTACCTGCAACATACACACTTTAGAGATTATTTCGACAATATATAAAAACGACTTCATTCAAGCGAGCATAATGCACCTGCAACCTAGATACTGCTATTATCTGAAGTTGCTGCTTCTTGGTAGTACTTGATGTGTTTTAGTCTTTTCGTCGGTAGCCTAAAAAGGTCAAGTCGAAGTCAAAATGTTTAATCAATGCAAATCTAAAAGTGACAAAACCCAGTGCAACGTCAAGATGCATACCGCTCTATACCGCCTAGATCGTTGCTGGTTCATTAAAAGTGACAAAACCCAGTGCAGGTTGAAGGTGCCTGTCGCGTCTGCTGCATTTTAAGATTAATGAGTTAAACGACTATGAAAACAGTTAAAGGCGAACTGGGCACATGATCGCAAACAGAAAAAGTTGTTTATCTGCTATTTGCGAAATGCGGTATATTAATGAGCAATCCCCAACAGTTACTGAAATAAAAACCAAAATTATTAGAGGGGTGTTTTTGTTACCTATTTATCCTGCTTATTTTAATATGTCCAATCAAATGCTGTCACCAACATCAGCTTCCAATAATGGTTGAAACTGCATAATTCAGAGCGGTTTGAGAAATGCAAAAAGAAATAGAAGGCATAACTAAATTTAGTTAATAAAAGCAAATATACATATCTGCTTATCCATAAATAATTTCAAATAACAACACCATCATTAAATAACTCCAAATAAAAACGCCATCATTTTACCTGTATAGATGAATCTGAAGACAACCTGTGAATCTTACAGCGACCTACCAGGACATGATTTTTGCATTTGTTGTAAGCCATGTTTGTGAAAAATAACCCGCTATCCTGTCTAGAGACTTCTTATTCCACATGTGTCAGATGCAAGTACCCTAAAATAAATCATCACAAATCCCATTACATATATAATTCAAAGGGATCACATAAATAACGCATACATTATCTGAATGTAGGGCTACATCGTATACACCTTGCATCATCGTCAAAGAGGGCTATATAATATAAACCTTAATTTGCACACTAAGTACTCCCCTATAAACAATCTCAAATTCAGACAATAGGTATGAAAAATGATCACACCAACTACACTATTAAAATGATAAGAAAAATCACAAATCTTTGAATTGACTGATGATCCGATTGCGTTTTTTCTACTTAACAAATGTATTAAAGCAGAAACCAAAGTTTTTTGCATCCCTTTTATAGATATTGTGACACTGTTATGAATTTACAAACATCAATCAATATTATCAGTTGAATCCTTACTGCTAATCTCACAAACACATGCTGTAATTACCACATTCTATGTACCAAAAACATAAGACACATAAAAGCAATTAATATACAAAATCGAACCGTAAATCATCAAGGGTTGAATTGTTTTAAAAAATATATACAATTTATAATCTTGGTGGATAGATGGGGTTGGATTCAAATCATACCTTAGATTATCTGATGATGATGATGATTATGGCGTCTACTCCTTAGATTTGATGGGCTTGGTGTCACACCCTTGCATGGAATCGTCTCTTATCTGCAACAACTTAGGTTTAGGTTTTTTTTAATGATAATTACCGGGGATTATCTGATGGTCATGATGATGGCCATATAGGGTTTAGGTGAGATCGGTGGTATGAAGAGTTTTTGTTATTTAGAGAGTGCTACAGAATTAGGTTTTTGCATAGCGTTTATTGAATATGTATTTGAGTTTATTAAAATGTTTTCTGGATTTTCAAAAGTTGTTCCACATCTTTATCAATTTTGAGTTGGAATTCGATTAACAAAACTTGGCTTGCTCTAGTGGTTAAGATGTTTTTTAATATTAGTATACATCTCAAGTTCGATCCTTGCCACTATCTTTTTTACACTAAATTAATCCGAAATTTTCAATAAATATTTGCTAACATGGACAAACATCGATGACATGGACTAAAATGTGATTATTTGGCAATGACGTGGACTTATGTGGCATTATCTACGTGTAACGCCTCCTGTTATATATATATATATATATAATATATCTTTTTTTGTGTTTTTGTTGATACTTTTTTATGTGTCACTAGATTGACAATTTTTTTTAGTGGTGTAATATTGGAACGAAAGTTTGACACCTTTACAATAGCTTAATATCACTGTAAATTTATTCACACACACCTTGATAAGTAATAAGGGAGCATCGTTCTTTAAAATATTGAACAAAAATGCAGTTTTCCAACACTTTCGGTACATTATATTGAGTGAAGACTATTTAAAGCTATGGTGAATTCTGTTAGAATTTAATAATCATGACAATTTCATATATATTAATCTAGTAATCATATTACTTATGCGGAAGCGTATGATCTATTTTAACATATAAAGAATTAACCGAATAATAAAGTGAACGTACCTTTTGATTCTAGCAAAACAAGAATCAAACTTCAAATCTTCTTCAATCTTTATCAAGAATGGATTAACGAGATACTCATTACCATTTTGTATCTCAATCCAAGAGTATCAACTATAATGAGTTGATACCACGATCTTGTACACATGTACTATTAGCGATTCGATGTAAATGCTAGTTCTTGAATCACTAATAAAACATCACAACAACTAGGGTTTGATGTTCTTGATAATACACGATCGAATCCCCTAGGGATACATCACTGTACGTCCAACAAGTAGATAAAGGAGTAAACATATTTGCATGCATATACTTCTGCATGCAAAGTACACGTATCAATAATAGAATACATGCACATGGTATTAATCATCACTATATTCGAAGGGTTTTAATCCTCCTTTTATAATGTGTCGTATATGTTTGTCAGTGGAAGAGAACCAAATAATAAATTCGGTTAGGGATAAAACTATCTCTCTCGAAGGAGTCAAGGACGTGTATATATAACACCTAAACTTGTTCTCTAAGTTTAGCTAGCCACCTCCTCAAATTTCCCAAAACTGACACTTACACCCCTTCTCTTTTTTCTTGTTAGGTATTCTGGATTAGAGATGACTAGAAGTGTTTACATTTTCAGACTTAGTATTTTATTGTTGTTCTCATCTGTAATCTTGTATTTCAGATTTTCCCTTTGTAACCTTTGAAATTCATTTGTATTATTTAAGTCATATGCTTGTGTTTGCTTTGATATGTCACCATAACGTAATACTTCTACCCTTATCGGGTTGGGGTGTTACACAAAGCACAACAACTAGATAAATTATGCTAGTTTGCCTTTTACCAATTTTGCGGTAATTAGTCTAGCTTCTAATTTAATAACTCATAAAATGCGCAATTTTCTTAACTATTAAAGTTTGCTATGAGTTATTTCTTAGAATTTAGACAATTCTAATTATCCTATCATACATTTCTCATTCATGAAAAAGAATAGGATTAAGTCTCACTCTTCTCTCATAGGAGGGAGACTAGGTTTATTCTTTTAGTAAAGTTGACTCTAGCCAAAAACTCCTACGGGTGTAGATCAATTTACCAATAAAAGAATGTCACACGTTTACGGTTTAACGTTGCATTAATACATTTAAAAGAATTTACAAAATTCAATTTTAGTATTTTCGATAATAAAATCTTTACAAGAAAATAAAATACCCAAGGAAATATTCATATAACCATTGAATTTTCTTGAAAACTAGGATCCAAATTTTCATAGTTTCACTACATCAGTTGATCTGCTAGTAGTGAAAGTATAAAATATGGTAATTTGTCGAACAATAATCGGCAAACAATTTCCGACTCCTAGATCATTATGGGATTTACATTTGCCAAATACAATTTGCAAAGTAAGCATGTTTCATCCCATCTCATGCCTTAAGTTTCTAGGTCTCACTAACAACTTAATTAAGTCGTCTAATTTAGAAACTGAAATTCTCCATTACTGGTCTCACGCATAATGGAAATTTACCTTGTCATTAAAATCTAGGTAAGGTCTCACTTACGCTAAATAATAACTTCAAGTGTTTCTTATAATTAGATAGCATGGACTTAAATTTTAGGGTACTAATTTTGATGTGTCAATCAAAATAGGTACGAAGAAGCATGCACACATCTTTGTATCATAAGTTTTCAAAACGTTTTTATTTACCAATTAGGCTAAGATTTAAATCAACAATATTGCGTTCACCAATCAAAGAATTACCTACAATTATCGCCCACTATATCCTACTGCTGCATGAGTCAAAAGACCCAAGTTATTCGGATAATTACCACAAAGTGGCACGTGGAATTGAGGTCAATTCACCCTTAAGATGATTTTGTACATTAATAGCTTACTTGGTAGCTCCAATTTGACGCACAAAGGAGCGGAGAGACAAACGTCAGCACTAAATGCCAATTAAAAACACGTCTCTTTCGGTTTGACAATTTAATGTCAATCCTCCTTATACTCCTCTTATAGTTTGTCAAAACTGGGTGAGCCGTTCACACTATTGGTACAAAACTCATCACTCAATTAAAAGTTTATGATTTTAAGTCTTAAAAACATGATAAACTATAATATTGCTAGTCTTGCCTGGGAGCAAATTACCGTGCGAAGCGAACCACTGTCGGTACATAAGACTTTGCAATATGTATAATTTATCACATCAAGTTTCATAGTTATTAGGTCAATTTATTTTCTATTCGAAAAATTACCCTTTTTTGCTTACAATCTTGTCATACAATTTAAACAAAAAAATCAAGTAAAGATAACCAAATAAGTACACAAAATCTTAACAATTAAATCATGTAGCCACATGCAAACTTGTTGATAAAACCCTATTAATAATCTATCTATGTTTTGAATATGCATATATTTAACTAAGACTGTCCCCTACAATGGTAGGTGAGCCAAATGCATCGACGAATCGATTGCGTTAGTCTTAGCAAACATATACCAAATAGCACATAAATAGATTCATTAATTTAATTAATTGAGGTATTCCCCAATTTTAGATCTATCAAATTACATTTGAAAAATAAACTTAACAATTAATCAAATCTAATCCATGATAAACATGCATGTTTCATCATGGATTAATGCAAGTCACAAGGAACGTAACCTTTAACCACATAAACACATTACAATTTTAGGGCTACAAAACTAATTTTTTTAATTATAGGGCATCGCCCCCCTCCCTTAAAAAATTAGGGTTTCAATTTTTCAACCCTAAAAATCTAGTAACATAAATCCTAATCCAAGATTCGATTTTTATGTGTTTCGGTAATTTAATTACATGTTAAAACGGCTCGTGATGCCACTGTTAGAATTTAATAATCATGACAATTTCATACATATTAATCTAGTAATCATATTACTTATGCGGAAGTGGAGGATCTATTTTAACATATAATAACCGAATAATAAAGTGAACGTACCTTTTCATTCTAGCAAAACAAGAATCAAACTTCAAATCTTCTTCAATCTTTATCAAGAATGGATTAACGAGATACCCCTTACCGTTTTGTATCTCAATCCAAGAATATCAACTATAATGAGTTGATACCACGATCTTGTACACACGTACTATTAGCGATTCGAAGTGAATGCTAGTTCTTGAATCACAAATAAGATATCACAACAACTAGGGTTTGATGTTCTTGATAATACACGATCGAATCCCCAAGGGATACATCACTATACTTCCAACAAGTAGATAAAGGAGTAAACATATTTGCATGCATATACTTCTGCATGCAAAGTACACGTATCAATAATAGAATACATGCACATGGTATTAATCATCACTATATTCGAAGGGTTTTAATCCTCCTTTTATAATGTGTCGTATATGTTTGTCAGTGGAAGAGAACCAAATAATAAATTCGGTTAGGGATAAAACTCTCTCTCTCGAAGGTGTCAAGGACGTGTATATATAACACCTAAACTTGTTCTCTAAGTTTAGCTAGCCACCTCCTCAAATTTCCCAAAACTGACACTTACACCCCTTCTCTATTTTCTTGTTTGACCAGTCGCAAGCAACACCCCAAAGGTTTGGTTTTCGTACTAATAAATCCCTCATGTATTAGTTACTTTATTTGTGATTTAATAATTAAATATAACTATTTATATATTAATTATTTAACATCGATTCTCATACGTAAAGTGTGCAATCCCGTGGTCTCGAGTTCGATTCTAGACATACACATATTAATATTTGTCCATAAAACTAACAGCTCCCACTTGGACATCTATTAATAGTGTAATGACATTGTTTAGCGTCTACCAACGCGCCAATGCCCCTAGTACAACTCGAGGATGGTCTCCTAGAAAAACCATTTCGATGATTCATCATCATACTTATCCTTTTGTTACGAATACTACGTTAATAAATATATGGATCTTAGTCATTCTTTATTAACCATTCTGTTTCTCGTTGTTTCTGATTGAACAAGATTACCAAATCGTCTGAACTTATTCCAGATAGATCTTGGGCGTGGCCACGCAAACATCTTGTCAACCCTACGAGGGGCCCAGCAGTGTTAAACTTCAAAACAAATTTGAATGAACAAATTCTCTCTTGACTACGAGCCTAACCCATGAACTTTGCAACACTCCTGATAACAATCCTTATAGCTACCAGTAACGTATAGCGGTAAATTGCTTCAAAGAAATGCACTACATCTATGATAGTTATCTGGTATCTCAAGTCTGAGGATAACTATATTCATGACTTACTTGATGACAAGATCCATAAAGTAAACTCATGAAGTTGAGATAAGTCCTATATTCAATTCATTGAATATCATGTGAAATTGGCATGTCAGCACATGAATATACTTTCAAGTATATTCTACCAATACTCAGATTTGTCTTGATTTAATGATATTCCCATATCATTAAGTGACAACGGAAAATTTAGAATAATTAAATTATTCATGGATTAAACATACAAATACAGGATACAATCTATTATTAATGAAAACAAACGTACCAAGTACTTTAATTCATTGTAAATAATAATTGCTTAACATCCCTTATCCAAATACTAAATAGATCAATGCATGATAATTCTAGTTAATGAATTATGCCTCAAGTCATGTCAATCATACTTGTTGACAAGACATAAATCAACTAATTTTGATCTATCGGAATTTTGAGAATACTTATTTCAAGAATTCAATTAATGAAGTTCTTGTATGTGTGCATTCAACTTTTTTGATATTGTCACATAATATTTCATAAAATGCGTGATATCCTCAACCACCAATTTATGACAATTAAACTATCAAACCTTTTATAGTTTAAAGTATTCTAATTCTTTAATGTATAATGCAACTATGCTCATAGTTAAGCATAACTAGTACACATGCCCATTAACAAGGATGAAATCCTACCATGACTAGTATTGAGTGTCATCTCAATTTTGTTAGCATCATTGTATGCAAACAAAAATATGCTCTTTAAAATTCCGTAAACTTTAATATCCATTGTGTAATGTTTGATGCTTTACAATCTTTCAAGATTTGTCGGCTATAACAATTACGCAACAATTTGTCATATGGTTCATACTTAGAATTTAGGAGCAATTCCAGGCTAAGGATATAATTCTATATCCAACCATATTCATTACACTTAGTTATCTAATAACTTTCAATTAGATATTAATGTTGTCAAATCATCTTTCATCCAAGCATGATACAACAAATAACATGATGTATATGAAAAATCTTCGAGTCATACTTAGATTTTATTCATGTTCTATCTTATTTAAAAGATATGTATCCATTTAAACTTTCCAATAGTATATCATGTTCTATTAGAAACAATTATTTTAACGATTATGTTTATAACAATAAACATATATTCCAAGGTCGTATGTTTATTTCCTAAATCTTCAAGTGAAGTTTCATTCCAAACTAAGACTTAACATTTAACGAATATGGAATGTTACTTCCTATATGTTATACAACATATAAGAAATAAGAAAATAAGTATAACACTCCCACTAGCTTTCAGGAATACTAAGGAATTATCTTATTTTAATTATAAATCAAAATTTGGATTTAATAATTAAACATAAGTATATCTCCTAGCTGCATGCATTAATCCATTCATGAATTATTACACTTTGTATACTTCCAAAGATTATTTGAATTCAAATACTCATTTTGATTACTTATCATCCTCGCACAAGTAATTACTCAAGAAAGAGTTTTGATATTCCATTGTCAATTATATATTAACGAAACTTAAGAATGAAATCATAATCTTTATACATTTAATGTGCCTAGAAAGAATATTCAATCACAGTTAATTGCTTAAGTGTGATTGATAATCTTGTCATAAGACATACATTAAATATATTTACAAAATTGTCCATATGATTTCTACACAAAGATTTAAACCACTAGGATTTTCATTCCCTTTGAAGAAACTCATCTTCATTCTACAGTCTAACTATAGAGTTTAAGATAAACTAAGTTTCCAAAAAACTAATTATCTTTATGGACTGCATCTTAACATTCATAGTATGAGTAATTTGCCAAATTCAATATTTGCAATTCATCTTAATGATCTACAGGTTTACCATAATCCTGTAACTCATAATCCTCAACATATTATTCAAATATTTGAGATATCCTTGCGGATCTATGAATGAGAATTCCATCATCTTGAGATTTAACATTAACATGTTTAATCCTCATCATGACTTTCACTAGTGTATTTTTAGAAGATTATGTATCTTATAATTTTATCGTTTCAAGATAAAACTCACACTTGCCTTTTGCAATTTATAGACAATCTATAAATACTTAGCAAGTAGAGCAACACTAAATTGTTCTCTTTTGGGACATTACAAATACATATTGACAGTTCCTCACATTAGTTTGTTAATTTCCTACTTCATAAGTTGTTTAACAAATTAAGAACTTCAATTTTAATACTTAATGTGATTCATCACATTCCATAATAAATGGTGTCTTATTAATCTTCTAGGTTGGAGTCTTATTGAGTATATACAATCCATACTCAATTTTCTAACCTTGATAACTTTTTGGAAGGAAATAAGTTATAGTTATCTTTAATCAAACGATACCTATGGAGTTTGATTCTCCTAATTGAACACACCACAAACTTGTGGTATTTCATTAGAACTAATATTGTGAGACAATCTAACAATATGTAAGATAAACTTATACTCCTTTTGGCTTACCTATTTACCAACTAAGTCAACTTAATGGTGAAATAGATTTTCAAGCCAATTGCGTGCTTTATAACTTAAGTACTTTTTAACTAAGTCACTTCATGTCCATGTCTCAACAAGAAGACATGTTATCATCCCACTATACGTTATAAATCATTGATTAACTCAATGACTTCTTGTATATGTCTTAATAAAGAAGACATAACAAGTTAACGTCTTACTTTATATTATAATAAGTCTTGTAGACTTCATATTTATAGATTTACAGTAAAGTATAAACATGTATAACTAAAGTAATCATGAACACCACAATATAGTTTCAATAGTAATTTCAAGTTAATTTATTACTTCATATATTTATGACATTCCAAGAATACATAAATATTCAAATTTGAAGTGGTATTAGATTACTTCATTTATTTATGTCATTTCAATAATACATAAATATTTAGTTTGAAATAGTCTCATTATCACTTTGACACTTGTTCTAATAGGTATCTAATTTATAAACTGTAAATTCTCCATGTACGATCTCACGTAATCATAGAAATTCACCTTGTCATTGCAATCTAGTCAAGGTCTCACTTAAGCTAAATTTCAACAACAAGTGTTTCTTGAATTAGATGTGTATTATTCATTTTTAGAACGTTAGTTTCTTACTTTGCGGTCAAGACAGTCCTTTAAATCCTATTCCTGTATGTGTTGTACCTTACACACAATATAAGATTTCTCCCACTTGTGCATGGAACAACATCATGTATCAGATAAACAACACGTCACTCGTTTGTTTATATGATCAATATGATTGTGTCATAGATATTAGCATAATTAGTAGATATAGAACCACATTGTCTAGTAAGGAAACGTACATGACTATCATTAAAACCACAAGTGTCTACAATTGGAAAGTAATTATCTCAAGACATTCTAGAGATAATTTGGGTTACTTCCAAGATGACAAAGCTTGTAGCTCCCACTGAATTACAGATCATTACAATAATTCACTATTCAGTTATTTCAACACAATGCTACCACTGGATTTGACAGCATTGTAAGTTTTTCATAACCAGTGAAAGAAAATAGTGTGCTATTAACTTTCCTACACTTTTGAGAAGACCCATTCGTAACAATTACTTAGGTATTAAAAAGAGTGTATTCTACTATGTAGATGATGGACTATCCATCAATGCAATTAACTTAAAAATTGGGCATGCAATTTTTTATTAATATGTCTACCATCCCCACAATGGTATGTAGCATCTTTAAGTGGTCAAAGTGTAAAACCCTAAATTTTAAATACCTAATTTTACGTCTAATTTGAAATTTTCCTAAGTTATGGATATGATTAATTATAAAAACCGAAAGAAATGAAATGAATTAACCGTTAATCCAAATAATTAGAACAAAACATCATCATGGAATTTTTGAACATATTTGAAATCCAAAATATTTCTGAAACATAAAATAAATGCGAGGCACCAATTGCGTTACATGAATTATTGTTTCGGGCCGTGTATCTTTTGTTATGCTACATAAACCCAGCCAAGGACCCTATGAACTTAGCCTACACACCAAGTTCGGCCCTCTTGGCCCAATTCAAAAACCACAAGGACCAGTTTTATCTCCTCCTCCCCATTCCATTCGACAAAAAAAAAGAAAAGGAAAACCCTAAAAGCCTAAAAAGTTCGGCCACCCCTATCCTTATTCTTTCTTGTTCGAATCAAAGCAAGCAGGAGATTCGGGTGGGTTCTACTTGGTGTTCAGACGAAGGTGTTAAGCGTGGGTGCGATCATGGTCATTGTTTCTGGCTCGAGGAGGTTCGATACGTGTGGGTTTTGTGGCGTCTTGATCTTGGTTCTTTCGATTTGATCTCCAAGGGTAACGAATATCATTTTATTTTGTTCTCCTTCATGTTTGATCCTTTCAATAACGTGTAATATGTCACCAAGAAACTAATATGAATCGGCTCAAAATATTATACATGTATACGAATGAAATCTTGCATAAAATCATAACATTCTTCACATAAGATAACGATCCAAGAACCGTATAATCGTTCCATAAAATGTGTTGTTGATATGTGTTATATGAAGATGAAACCTAATGAAATGCAACCCTAAAACCTCTTTGTAAATGGAAAAGAATCGACTAAATTGAATATGTTTGAATCGGATTTAATAGTTATATTGTTTCTGTCCTATCAGTTGCTGTCAGGAATTTGAGTCGGTTTCAAATGGGTCTATTTTAATGATACGAATGTATTTTTGAGTGATTCTTGAGTCTAAAATCAAGTTATGGAAAAGAGCTTTCTCTATATGTAAGCCTCATAATTTTTGGAGGTCGGGAGAAGGTCCTTTCTGATTTTACAAGTTCAAGTGTCAAAACTGTCATTTAGAAATCCGAATTTCAACCTTGGTATATGATTTTTGTTTTGAAATTAGTAAGGAATCAGGAACTATAATTTGGCAGGACTTAAATATAGGATGTGTTTGGCCTCTGTGATTTTTGGTGGAATTTTTAGAATAGCACAACATGGTCCCATAATTTCTTACTTTTTGAGTCTCAAATCTGTTACTGAATCTGGACTAGTTAACTAAATGAATTTTTCTACTATAGGTGCACTTTGAAATAAATTCTGTAAAAATTACATTAAGTACTTAAGACATATGTGAACCTGGGGTAATTTTGTGGAAGCTCCAGAAAATGCATAAGTATGCTTGAAAAATTAGAGAAAGTGCAACCTGTTTATGTATTAAAAGCTGAAATTGATTAAAGGAGTGTAATATGTGCTTAAAACCTAATTGTCATTAAAATCCTTTAACCTAACTATGTTTAATCATTATTATAACATTTAAAGAGGTAATTAAGATACTTAAATGCATTTCATAACCTAAATTGATATATGACATGATTAGTATATGTATTGAATGTTAACTTTAAGTTATAAACCCTAAATTTCTAATTTTGGTAAGGAAACCCTATGAATGCGTTGATAGCCATAATTAGTAAGTAAACTAAGTTATAATTATTTGTAAACCCTAATTGTGATGAAAGTAACCCTAAGATACTAAATGTGGAAACTTACTAAATCGGGGAACTTACTAAACATGGAAACTTACTAATTCGGGAAACCTGCTAAAAATAGAAAGTTACTTAAAATGGTTAAACAACTTAAAGAGGAAACTTACTATTTTTGGAAACTTACTATTTTCGGAAAGCTACTATAAAAGGAAAGTTACAAAACAATGGAAAGCCGACTAAAATGAGTAATCTGATTTAAAATGAGTTATTATTAAGACGATCATGAATTCGTGTAGATCCGCTGAAGAAGGAGTTGCTTCCAATCCTTATGTTTTCGGTTATGTTTGCACCTGCGGTCTAAGGTACAGATATTCTGACCTTATCTCTTAAGGTTTCTCATGACTCGTTCACATCGGTTTGATATTAACTTTGATTATGATGCCTTTGATCTGAGCCTTCTTATTATGGCTTTCTTATTTGATCTATGCCTTTGCTATGCTCCCTTAGATTTGTGAACCTTTGCTTTGATCCTTTGCTATGAACTTTTGATCCATATGATATGATACTTGATGTAATTCGTTCGTTAACCTTTGTGGCACCAGAATTTGAATCCTTTGAAACTTTGAAAGTTCATTTGATATTATAACTGGATGAGAAAACCTTTCTTAATTACATCATGAAAATATCTTGAGGAAAACTATTTAAATGATGTTTATGAGCATTGATGCGATACCACCTTTATATAGAATTTTGCTAACTTTTATGAAAACTACTTTTAAAGACTATCTTTATGAAAACCGTTATTAAAGATCACTTTTATGAAAGTCATTATTAAAAGATTACTTTTAAATGAACATTTGATATAAACCTTTGAATTGAACCTTTGTTATGAACCTTTGAACCATTTGATTATGAACCTTGATTATGAACCTTTGTTATTCTGATGACTTAGACATTTGCCAAACTTTGACTTTTCCTTTGACCCTTCAGTTTGATACCCGAGCTAAGTTCGTTTCCTAGCCATGAAGGTAACATGGCCGTGTCATTGATGCACCAATGGCATGACTCTAGTGTGGTTGAGTGATGTTCCACACCGTCCCATTTTGATTATGATATGCGCACTTTATATTTGTTATGGCCAATATAATTGTTCGGGGGCGTATGGATGCATCCTAGGTTCGATTTGTATTTAGTGGATTGAATTGATATGATATGATATGATATGTTCGGTGACTGATGCATGGGTGCAATCCACGTCTTTCACGTGTTCGGGAGCTAGCTACTCCATGGTTACTATGATATTTGATTTGATTTGTGTTCGGGCTCGCTGTAGATTACTGACCTTTCCTTACTTTTGATATCCATTTGTTTATACTTTATGCTTTTCCCAATGCACCATACTTTATATGTTCGTTTCTTATCTTTTGGTTTCGTTTACATATATCTGTTCACTGGGCTTTTTAAGCTCAGCCGCATTACTTTTCCTGCGGCAGGTTTTAGTAGGAAGTTGGGTTATGAGTGGAGAATACTTTTGGACTTAGAAGACCACACTTTGATAGCTATTCTGGATTAGAGATGACTAGAAGTGTTTACATTTTCAAACTTAGTATTTTATTGTTGTTCTCATCTGTAATCTTGTATTTCAGATTTTCCCTTTGTAACCTTTGAAATTCATTTGTATTATTTAAGTCATATGCTTGTGTTTGCTTTGATATGTCACCATAACGTAATACTTCTACCCTTATCGGGTTAGGGTGTTACACAAAGCACAACAACTAGATAAATTATACTAGTTTGCCTTTTACCAATTTTGCGGTAATTAGTCTAGCTTCTAATTTAATAACTCATAAAATGCGCAATTTTCTTAACTATTAAAGTTTGCTATGAGTTATTTCTTAGAATTTAGACAATTCTAATTATCCTATCATACATTTCTCATTCATGAAAAAGAATAGGATTAAGTCTCACTCTTCTCTCATAGGAGGGAGACTAGGTTTATTCTTTTAGTAAAGTTGACTCTAGCCAAAAACTCCTACGGGTGTAGATCAATTTACCAATAAAAGAATGTCCCACGTTTACGGTTTAACGTTGCATTAATACATTTAAAAGAATTTACAAAATTCAATTTTAGTATTTTCGATAATACAATCTTTACAAGAAAATAAAATACCCAAGGAAATATTCATATAACCATTGAATTTTCTTGAAAACTAGGATCCAAATTTTCATAGTTTCACTACATCAGTTGATATTGTTAGGAATATAAATATTCAGATGAAGGCTCGGTCACCCCGAGCATCTATTTAGCATCTACATAGCTCGTAGGCTTATTTATATTAGCTTAGCAATATTAGTATTAGTATTATTAGTTTAGTCGTATTTATATTTGTGGAGTGGGTCGGGGCTTTCCCCACTGTCAGCTCACTCCACAGCCCACTAGGGGCATAATATTAGTAAGTATAAATACCCCTTCCCACACTTGGGAAGGGTTGGAACTCTTGTCACAATTTCACACACTTAATCTAATTGATACAAGTTTTCTCCCAACTCTCTCTCTCTCTAGTTCATCTCATCTACCATGGATCTAATCTTCCATAACCCAAGACCACCCGAATCATTCACACAATCAAGATGGTTATTTCCTACAATTGGTATCAAGAGCCATGGTTAGGTCCGATTGATTGTGTGTGCCTAGATTTGTGGTCTCGATTTTTTATGTGTGGTTCGAACAATTTCTTTTCTCAAACTGTTTGCATCTACCTTTTTGTTCGAATCATTTTATCGTGTTCAAAAAAAATTTGATTCGTGGGTGGGCCTTAACAGCTGCTACTAGTTTTGGATTCACATGTTGGGTATATTTTTTGTTTGTTAAAATCATTTCATACGATTTGTATTCACATGTTGGAATCCACTTTTGTATTCAAAAGTTAGTTAAGTGTTGAGATCCGATTTGAATTAATTCACATGTGGGCTTCCAACGTTTTTCTTTTTTCTTGCTGCTTATTTGTTCTGTGTCAAATCATGAACTCGTTTTGGATCTTTGTGGACTATAGAAGGTCGTTTGCTGCTTATTTGTTTCAAACGTAGTTTTAAGATCTGTCTTAAACGGGTTCATTTTTGTGTTTGCAGCTTATTTGTGGATTAACGATTGGGTTTATAAGCTATGTGTTGAATTCGGTTTGTGTAAAAGTGTGGTGTTTGGGATTGTTCTTGGATGCGGTTTGTGTCAAATGATGGTGTTCATTGATGCGGTTTGTGTCGTATGGGATTGGTGTTTGGCTGGTAGCCTAAAGTGGTATAAAAACAAAAGGGTGAAAGTGACAACTTTGACTGGTCAAACTTACGGTTTGTCAAAGATGTGGTTTGTCTGCATGATTATTGATGCGGTTTGTCTATATGCTCACGAACTCGGTTTGTCTATATGCTCACGAACTCGGTTTGTCTATATTATCACGAATGCGGTTTGTCTAAATATTCATGAATGCTGTTTGTCTGAATGATTATGGACGCGGTTTGTCTAAATTTTTCATGGATGCGGTTTGTATGAATATTCATGAATGCTGTTTGTCTGAATGATTATGGACGCGGTTTGTCTAGTTTTTCATGGATGCGGTTTGTATGAATGTTCATATATGCGGTTTGTCTGTCACTCGGTCAATCGGTCAAACGGTCAAATGGTCAAATTTGGTCAACGAGTTATCAAGTAAAAGTACAAAGATGAAGAAGAGACCACGACCAGGACATATTCCACAGACTCACTTAATAACAAGCAGGAAGAACAACAGTCAACAACAACAACATGAAACCTACATCTAATCCCTATTTGATCCGAAACAAAATCATTCCATTCGTAACAATTACCACAGACACAACATAAAACAACAACCAACTTCAACTAATCCTACATCAAATCAGCCAATCCCATCTCTATTACCCTACTCGAATCCAAATGAAGAAGACTAATTACAAAAATCTCAGTTTCTTGTCTTTCGTGTAACTCAAAGTAATATCAAGCCCTTAAAGGTCGACCTATCGAAAGAAAGAAAATCATCATAGACTTTGGATGCCTTGCTTTTACTTCTATCCGAGACTTATTCGAGAAAGAAAATTAACAATTACGTTATTTTTTTTCTCTGCCTCGTGTCACTAACAAACTGAGTCACGATCTCAGTTTATCTCTTCTTTTTGGTACTTAAAGATTCGTCCGAAGACATAAACCATTGAGATAATCATCATAGATCGTGTGGTCAATATCCGAATATTAAAGAACGAGTCATAACATGGGGGTTATGCTCGTTTCTTTTTGATTCGATATGAAATACAAAAACACAAAACGAAACAACTTACCGTATATCTCATTCAAGATCTTTAAGTTGTCTATGTGGGTGTTCGTATCATGACTGAAAGAAATCAACAACTGGGTTTGTGTGATTCTCTGTTGTAACCACGAAGGAGGCATAAGGTAGTGAAGGTGCTTGATCTATTATCAAGGGTGAGTTAGAGGAGCAGTTAGGTGAGAGTAGAAGAAAAGGGGCGGATTGTTAAGTATGATTAGGGTTGTGTTGATGTGCTAATGTGGGATTTAAATACCCGTACCTTTAGGGTATTAGAAATTTTGGATCTGATGTGTATTTGGGCT
Organism: Artemisia tridentata subsp. tridentata; assembly: GCA_021014915.2. Lineage (NCBI taxonomy): Eukaryota > Viridiplantae > Streptophyta > Magnoliopsida > Asterales > Asteraceae > Artemisia > Artemisia tridentata. Next base: position 276,914,349 of record CP139506.1, read on the forward strand.
TGTTTCTACTAGTTGTTTAAATGGGCCGGTTAGGAGCTTATAATTAGATAGGTTTACAATGGGTCACGTAAAACTGTTTTGACTTTGGTTGGTTGTCGGTTTGTGGTGTGAAACACAGAAGTAGTAATGACTTTGGCGGTTTCTCACAAGATTCACACATCACGGCTAGTATTTGGGTTTATGAATGTCATCGAGATTACAGAGGTGGGGATTTGTCAGCATTGTTCTATTAGTGCCTACGACTGGAGTGACCCTGCAATTTGATCTTTGCAAGTTGAGTTATAGCTGACAAATAACAATTTATTTAATTGCAATTTGTCAAGTTGCATTTTGACTTGTTGCGACTTGACTGATTGTGTGTTGACCAGTTGCGATTTGACGTTGTGAGTTGACACTTGCGATTTGACAAATTGTGATTTGGTTGATCGCAATCGGACTTGTTGCAAATTGACAATCTATGACTTGACTTGTTGCGATCTGATCAAGTTGTGATTTGACTCCTGTGACTTGAATTTCTAAAATCAGTATTGCACTTCTCTCTTGGCTGTTCTTGTTGATTTCACGGTTTCTCTTGTAGATTTTAGAAAATCCCGCGAAAGATTCGATTTCTCGGTTTAAATCTCAAGAGTAGTAAAATCCCGTCTAATCAATTTTAGACAAGTAGGCGGGACATGGATTTAGTCAAAATAAAACTCATGGGGTTTGACTATTTTTTTGGATAAGTTTGTGTTACGAGATCGGCAGGAATTGGGAAATTATGGTAACTTGGTTGGTTTGGTAATTCACGGGTTGGTGTACTTAGTGTCTCAAACATCTCGGGGTGGATGGATGCACGATGTTTGATGACCCTTGCTCGAGCATATTTAGGGTGATTAGACTTGGATGTTCAAGAAGTGGATATATACAATAAAGGATGGAAGGTTGGGTATATATCACTACCTATATTTAAAGGAGTCACGTTGTTGTGCTCAATATAAGTTCAACATCACAAATTAAGTGCAAGTATAAGTCGCGAACTTGTCCTTTATCAAGCTTCATCAAGTGATTGTTGTTTCTCAAGCTTCTAATGGGATTGTAGCACAAGATCTTCTCAAGAGGTAGTCAGGCTTAAAGACAAGAGGTGATTTGTTTGGAGACATGTTTTAACCTTTTACTCACTTTAAAGTCATATGCATTTCATCAAGCGGCTTTGGCATATTATGAGCTTCAATGAATTGTTAATCTACTAAACCATTGATGAGGAGGAAAGCAAGGGGTTACTACAAGAGAGTCTTAATCACCATCTTCGTTGCAGTAGTTTCATTTGTCGCTTTCCATGTTTTGTGCCTGTCAAAATTCACGATCATCACAGACTCTTAACTTTGGCAAAAAGGTCATTTCATGCCCTTTTTGAGGGGGAGAATTAGGCGTGTTTCCTAGCAGTTTCGTCTCCTGCAGCTCCGTCTCCTGCGATGTGAATTTTAGCGGCTCCGGTTACAGCGAGTTAGATCGTATCGGTTCAGTCTCCAGCGGTTTGAATCTTAGCAGTTCCGGTTTCAGCGGGTCAGATCGTAGCGATTCAGGATTCAGTGGTTCAGTCTACAGCAGTTTGATAATTACTGTTGTGCAGTTTGTTCTTGAATTTATTTCTCAGATAAATCTCAAGAACTGTAAAATCCTGTACACAGTACGACAACTATTCCACATCCAAGTAGCTGGGTCAGACAGCTTTGTTTGATAGGTCTGACTATGAGTCATGGGCACTACTAAGAATTAGCGCATGTTTATTCTCTTTTTGGCTAGTCAACAGCACAAGATGATCACGAAGTTAATCAGGTATTCTTTATTTGTGATTGAAGTTGAATTTCACGAAGGCGTCTACTTATTTTATCTTGAAGTCGGGGTTGGTTGGATGCATGACCTTCAATGATAACTTGCTCGTGCTTGAAATTTAAGTTGAAGACTTGGGTTATCTAGTTACCAGTTGTCGGGGTAACTATCACTTAAGAGTTATTGGAGTACTCAGTGTCACACGTCAATGACGATGTCGATAATCGCAAGAGGTGTTAATGTCTCATACTTTGGTTGGGTATTGAGCACTTAGAGATTTGCTTGGAGCATTAATTCTCTACACCGTTCTTCCAACATTAATGCAAGCTTAAGTAACAAATTTGGGGACTTCCACTTCAGTTTTCAGTATTGGTATATCGGGTTTCCTTCATCAAGTGGTCACTAATCTGTGTGCAAGGTTGGTTAGTTGGACAAAGGTTTTAAAAGTTGTGATGTGATCTGTAATTCTCACAAGATATTCTTAACCCAAACTGATGTTCACCAAAACCAAATCAGTCATGCCACATTCAATCTGTTACTGTCTCACGGTTTCTTCTTGGTTTTGTAAATTCCCGAGAAAGAACTTATTTCTCGGTTTAAATCATAGATTTGTAAAATCCCGTGATGATGGACTATGCGCTCTTAACCATGATCGGGTTAAAACCATTATCAAAGTTCAGTCGATACATCATAAAGGGCTAGATTTGGGCATTAACCACAAGACGTGACTACGGCGTTAATTCATTATTATTTATTTGAAGCTGAAGTGAAATTTCATGGGTGCGTGTACTTAGTATCTGAAGATATCGGGGAGGTTGGATGAAGATTCTTCGAGATCCTTGTTCGAGCTTTCAATACAATGACGAGGACTTGGATATCTAGTTATTTTTTCTTTCTCTCTATTAAAAAATAACTATCATTTTAAGGAGTTACGTTGTAGTGCTCAGTGTCACACGAAGTTGTGGATATCCAAGAGGTGATGTACGTCTTATACTTGATGGTTGGTTGGTTGAAGAGTATAGAGTACTTAGGGATTCGATGTTGCACGAAGTCTCTACACCGCTCTTTGTCACGCATTAGTACAAGTTTAAGTCACAAGTTCGGGTTATATTACTTCAGTATCAAGTTCATCATATTGGGTTTTCTCCATCAGTGGTCACGACATCAAGCCGACAGAATGATAATGGGGTTGGTAATGAGTTAGATAAGAGAAGAAGTAAAGAGAGAGTAATGACGTCTGTACACTTCAGTGCAGGCCTCGCTCTTCATCATTATGACGTCTGTACAAGTCAGTGCAGGCCTCGCTCTTCAACATAATGACGTCTGAATACCTCAGTTCAGGCCTCGCTCTTCAACATTATGACGTCTGAATACATCTGTTCAGGCCTCGTTCCTCAAAGAAAAGAAAGGTGTACGCTTCAGTGCGCTTTATCTTTGGAATAAGAGAAATCTTCTTATTTATGGCCATTCTCATCAACAAGATTCATGCTCTTTCCGTGCTTATTCAATCTTCAAGTGGATCGGCGCATATTGGAGTATACTTTTATTCACATATTCAACCAAAAATTGCAGTTGACAGGCATATGCAATTTTTGAGGGGGGGAAAGGGTGAATAAACAACATGTTAGTCTTCAAGAACCGTCAAGTGGAGCTACTTACCGTTGATGGTATTCATATTCACTAGTTCAGTCATCAAAAATTGCAGTTGGCAGGCATATGCAATTTTTGAGGGGGGGGGGGGGGAAAGGGTGAATATTAATCTACATGTTAGTTGATGATTGAGAATTGGTCATACGACTCCTGAATACGTCAGTTCAGGAGTCGTGCAAACCATGTTTCTCCAACACTACTTCTTACGTCTATCAAGGTGTTGAAGAACATGGTCATGGAATGCTAATCTACATAGTCTCACGGGCTGGTTCAATCAGCAACAAAGGGTTTCTAGTCAATGCTTCATGTATACGTCATTAGGCTACATGTACACATCATGATGATGATTCCGATTAATCGTAACCATCATGGGGGAGAGAAATGTGTACACCAAGGACGCACAACAGGTTCACGTGATCGGGCTTAATCATTTATTCCGGTGTTGTTAACCGCAGAGATGATCAGTGGTTCAACTTGTTACCTTGGTATTAACATTTCACTGTTACGTCATGGGCTGATTAATCGTAACCATCAGGGGAGAGAGAATTTGTACATCAAGGACGCACAACAGGTTCACGTGATCAGGGCTTAATATCCAAGGAAGGATACATACTATAGATGATCAGTGGTTCAGCTTGTTACTTTGGTGTTATACTAAAGACTGAAGAAGGTCGAGTCATCAGTCTATTCTACATTCTCTGTTGGGTGTTATCATCTCATGTGTATGCTGCGGGCTGATGGGTTATATGTAAGGTTAGTGGAAGGCATTTGGTGAGATGAAGATGATTGGTATTCTGTTCCTCCACATTGGGCAATCTTGAAGAAGGTCGAGTCTACAGTCTTCTCTACATTCAAAAATGTTGAGCTCTTTTCTTACAACTTGATATTTAACTTAATTCCATGACAGTTCTTGTTTGATGAGTTGTGGAGTTAAGTTAGGTTCAAGTTGTTCTGTAGTTTAAGGTTAGGTCCAACTTGATTTTAACCTAATCTCATGACAGTTCTTGTTTGATGAGTTGTGAGGTTAAGCTGAAATCAAGTTGTTACTGGGCTTAAATTTGTGGTTTAGCTTAACCTCATGACAGTTCTTGTTTGATGAGTTGTGGGGTTAAGCTAGATTTCAGTTGAGGCTCAACTTAAACTATCGAAAAGATGCCCAAGGTTTTTGACGGCGTTACTCAAGGACGGGAGTGTTAGAAGACTAAAGACGGCATGCATTTGGTTATCAAAAGACTTCTTCATATTATGGGCGTTCATCCAAAGTCTTCCTCCTATTATGGGTGTTCATCAGAAAGGTTGTCAGATTGGGGGAGAGCACTAATTAGGGGAGAGTGAAAAGCCAGAATCAATCCCCGTTTAAAAGTGCTCACATTGCTCTTCAGCAAGTCAAGTGATGAATGCGGAGAAGATTCAGAATGCTGAGGAGTAATGGTTTCTGGTTCGTATCCTTGTACATATATACTTGTTCATATCGTATACCATTTTTCCAATAGATATATAGAAATCTTGCTAATTGTAAATAGAGAAACGTAAAATCAGAAAAACCATAAAAATTAAAAAAAATTAGAAAATACCAAAAATAGTTTCACCTAGGCATGTCTTCTGTTTATCGATAACATTTACGGACTTAGAAATGTCATTCAATAATGGCACGGGTCTTTAAATGAAGCTCGAGCAGAAGTTAAAATGGATTGGTAAAACATGTCTAAAATGGCTTGCTATTACTTTAAATAGCAACCCGCGCTTCATATTGGGGAAAGCACGTCGCCAAAAAGACGGCTGTTCCTCCAACTGGGTGATGTTCACCTGGGCATGGATTACTTCATATCCATGTTTCTTGATTTGATGTACGTTTCAGTGCATCATTTCTTGTAAAAGAAGAGAAATCTTCTTAGTATAACAAATAGTTTTCATTCTATGATTCTTCTGAAAATTATTTGTGAGACACTTGGTGAATATGTGTTGTATGAAATTTGTTTATACTTGGATTATGCATAAAAATTTGTCACTCAATCAACGACCACAAATCGTTAACTTGAATATGGGACATTGATTGAGAGGGAGAGTGAATTCAAATTTTATATCATCAAACGGGTTTCTTGATTAATTCATGACTCTTAGAAAAGGTTTTGCAGTTAATGGGGTATTAGTTGAAGAGGATATTGCTTAAATATATCAAATGACCAAGTGTGTTAGTTGCTAGAAAGTTTAGGACATTATGTGCAATTTGCTTGTAGTATCCTAGCTTCATATAACTAGAAGGTTCATTTGTATCTCTTTGGAATCCTCGTTTAATCCCCTAGATACATTAAAACTCAAAATCTGAAAGAAGTTAGAAAACCCGATGTGTTTGATGTTCTTGAATGCTCCACTGACATTTGTATGAACTAAGTGAATGAGTTTCAAATGTTGTTTGTCTCTGCTGCTTAATTGTTGTTGATATTGTGCATATGTTCTCAGGATTCGCTTAGGTAGATTGCTATTATGTTAGAATCATGTTCCTAAGATCCTGAATTAAATATTGAAATCTGTGTGAATTGCCATGTTCATGATTGCTAATTGCTCTTCATGCTAGATAGTGGTTTGACGTAGTTCCTGATTGGGGTTTGATTATAAGATGAACTTGGTATTATAATGTGGCAAGCTGCTGAAGGGTAGCTATTTAGGAATAGTGTATCTGTATGCATGTATATCTGTGTTGATATTCTTATGCAGATTCCATAGCCAAAATGAATGTGCCAGTTCCCATTCTAACCATTTAATCAGACGTTCAAATTCTGTCACACCCCCAAATTATCTGTTTTGCAGCGGAATGGAATTCCAGGGGTGCAACTGCCATAGCATCCTAACTGCAGTTATATTGAACGACCTAAAGTGTCGTTTAGAAAATACATCGTTTGATTACTTAAAACATTCAGAGTTTACAAAGCGAGGTCCCAAAAGTTGATACAAGTTTGCGGAAATAAAGTTTACACAGTTCAAACGATGTTTAAGTGCATAAAATATAAAGTGAGACGCGTCGACACCGCGACTCCATGATATGCCCAAAATGCAATCCCACATGCGATGCTTAATTACCTGAAAATACATTGCTAAAACGGGTCAACAATAATGTTGGTGAGTTCATAGGTTTATGTAAATGAAATGCTACGCGGAAACCACAAGTATAAAGTTTATGACAAACTGCCACATGAAAATGATACATTAGCTCTTAAGCTCATGACCCCGAAGCTAGACTGAATGAAATGCCCCAACTGAGTGCTTTGCCAAACACTCTGAAATGGATCAAATGTAATGCGTTCGTATGACAAGTTGGTGCTACCAACCCGAACGGAGGAGTCACCCTCAATAGATCTATTCACACACTCTCGCTTGCTCACAATTAACGGTTCATGATAATAGGGGACTTTAATCTTGGCAAATGTGGTAACTTAAGCAATGTAATGAATTTATATACTTTGGTCCGCATGAAAAATGGTGCAATGTATTCTCCCCCGTGGAATTTGAAATGATGTAATAATTGGAAAAACGGGGCTATGAAATCTCACCTGATGAAATAGCACTATGACAATAATGGATATGATGTAATGATGGCTCGGTCTCTAACCGCAACCTATAATGAATGATGTGACCCAATGTAAGCAATGATACCATGCAACTCATGCAAAAACGTATGTTAACGATACCACTCGTTATTTTTGAAAATAACGTTTTCTGTCGAAAAATATATTTTTGACATCCCGGCAAGTCATATACTAGATTTCGTGTAAAAATGTTGGAATAATACTCCACGATCCTCTTTTGGTGTTTTATTGTCAAATAATATAGTTTCGTCGCAAAATATTACTTTTACAACTGGTGAAAATATGCCCGAACGGCCTTGCAAAGCTAGTCGTAAAATATTGTACGTTAAGAGTTAGGAATAGAACTTGACGTTTTTGAAATCCTTGCAACAACATCTCAATGTCGTCTCTTTTGAGTTTTGATCATACACGTCACGATCATAAAGATAATCGGCTTTGAATATGGCGCCTTGCAAAACAATTTCCCATACTTAGAAACATTTTCTTGAAATAGTGGTTTTTGGCGATACTAGGAAATTCATAACTTACTCGTTATAAGTTCAATCAACAAGCGGTCGATTGATTTGGAAAATAGGCCGGGAATACTTCGTTTCACTTCAAGGAGTTTATGGCTCAAACCATCTCGCTCAACGGGAAAATAGCTCGTAAGATGGTGCCTCGCAAAACTGTTTATACTTAGAAAATGTTGGAATTATAGTGAGGCTGTCAAAATGAGTTTTGTTTGTCGGATTTTCAGAAATTCATATCTTGGTCGTTATAAGTCGGTTTTCAACGTTCTTTATATCCACGCGATCGTCATAACATGAACTAACATATTCTCAGTGGCTCGGCTCAGCTAGACTAAGGCTAACGCCTCGTTCTGTCCCCTGAAGTTCGGCCAACAGCGCGCAATTTTCTGAAAATAATAGTTTTACGTTGCTAACTTTAAAACATCGTATCTCCTTCGTTATAACTCGGTTTTTAGTGATTCAAGCGACCACGTTTTCGTGTTTGAGAGTACTTTCTATATATGAAAGCTAAAATAACGCCATGTTTACTGATTTTTCCAAAGTTTACATTTCTGGACAGCGGGTATATATATATGTTAAAAACTCGTTTTCTTGGTTCGCGGCTTGATCAAACAACTACAACACAACTCCACAAGTACACACATCCTACCATACACCTTCTTAGGGTGTCATGGGTCCTAAACATCACTAAAAATAGTGGGCTTCGCGGGGATGTTAATAAAACATACAGATCTATGGATTGAGATAGTTTTAAGGAAAAATAAAACAAGTGGTATACATAACATAGGTTTTGCATGGATAGCTCTTGAAATAAATAGGAAATACATCAGTATAAGAACAAAGAGGGTATGTAAAGATAAAAAATAGTGTTCTTGAGCTTACTTGATGATTGGTGAGCTAGGATGAAAAACAACCACAACCTTGAAGTTTTTATTACAAAACTTTAACAAGGAAGGTATTCGGGACAAGAATGAAACTTGGTCTTCAAAAAAAAATGGGATCTCCTTTGGTTCTTGATGGTGCCGTGGGATAGAGAGGAGAAAGGGAGAGTATTTGGTGAATTTTGCTAAGTTAAAATGATAAGAATGTGTTAAATGAAATAATGAAGGTTTATGTAAAGCTAGTCATTAAGGATTTTTGGTTTATTAGGCCAACAAGGGCAAGGGGGGCGGCAAAGCTTCCTTGGGAAGCTTTGTGATGAGATTTTTGTCTAAAAACATTTTTAGGATAAGTCTTGGTTAGTTTAGTGTGTAATTTCGGCGTTATCGGGTACCGGGTTAACTGAAAATAAAACGTGACGAATAAAAATAAAATTCGACAAAGTTGTAAAAACTCATAAAATCATGTTACTGATAAGAATCGGGTGTTAAAATAGTGTTCGTGATAAAATATCGCAAACCGATGGGGTTATAAGCCCTAACCGGGAAAATATCGCAAAAGGTTTCAAAACACCGGGTAAATTAATGAAATAAATTTTATATCATTAAAATTAGCATGAAACTATATTAGGATCATAATCGGGAGTATCTGGGTATAATATTAGTAATGACTGAGTGGTAACGTTTACTGAACAACTGAACATACGATAATGAAACTCACACAAACCCGTGCATGACTAAATATGGAAATGATCATGATGTTACTGATGATATGTAGACTACTCTAGTCTATATGATGTGTCCTTACTGATGATGCATGAATACGCAGCTAAACCTTACCGGTTACGCGAATTTGAATACTTATAAACTAGGTTTACTGAATGATGAATGGAAATCATGAATAATGAAATGGTAAATTGTAAATTGTCAAGGTTTGGGGAAATGACCTGAAATTGTGATTTGTCACAAATTCTATTGATTGGCTCGGAATTCACCATGACAACAACATCGGCAACAAGAACAAAAACACCTTCACCTCCACCACCATCATTTCAACAAAGAAGTACTTACTCGGATCTCGCCAAGAAGGGATCGACAATACTTGAGAAGATTTGTTGGTGGATGGATGATTGATGTTGACCACTGACTCACTCAGAAAAGCGGGTGATTATATCGTCTGCGCAAAAAGGTCAAACTCATATGTGTCATAATAATCAAATGTGCAAAATAAGCAGTGAATCTCCCTCTTAGATTAAGGGGGAGCATAGTATGTTCTCATCATCAGAATATATTAAATCGGACACATTTTCTCCCACATTTTCTAACTTATTTAAATCAATTGGGATCACAAATCTCAAAAGGTTTGAAATTTTTGATCGGGGGAGAGAATGTGATTTAAATATGAAACCTGGTGAAAATGTGATGTTTTGGACTTAAACGTTAGGCTCTCCCATATGTGCTAAACTCTTTCGTATATCGATGCACATATTTAGGGGGAACGAATGGACAAAAAGGATTTGGCATAGCATGAGATCGTGACTCAGACTTAACCAATGAATTGACGTAACCTATACTGTCATTGATCGAAAGGACATATCCTGGCCGGGTAATAATTTCAAGCTGGTCTAACCAGTGATGTAAGCGTGTCTCGAAAAGGATGTGTCTGAGTAGAGTGTACCGTTTCGAGAAACTTTCTGTGGACTTGACCAGGCCGGGTAATAATTTCAAGCTAGTCTAACTAGTGATGTAAGCGTGTCTCGAATCGGTCATGTTCACTGAAAGTTGATCAATTCAAAAAGTGCGAGCTCTACCTAACATGTGCAAATTTATAAAACAATCAACCGAGCACATGTTGAGGGGGAGCATTTTAAAAATATAAAACTCTCAAGTGTTTGCAAAAATGTGTTTCAGAATCATGAACACTTTGAGAGATTTTTCAAAGATTTGGTTTGGCAATCGTGGATGAATACCAAAGACCGACCATTTTAATTAACGCATGGAGTTATAAGGATGGTTAGGTTAGGTTCAAGTTCCCACGATCCCGCCAGAGCCGGAGGGATCTACCCAGGGACAATCCACTAGTTAGTGTAGAAGTCCTTAGGTGTGATTAAAAAGGAGAAATGTGTATAAGGGAAGAGTGCCGACTGAGATGGAGCTAACAATGGAATAAACCCAACAAGGTGTTAGTTATGAAGTCTCGGTAAGCACTGAAGGGGTTGAAGAATGAAAAAGAATTGTAAAGATAAAGGGTGAAAAGAAATAGCCCTCCTTACAACTTAGGCAGAAACCGGGTCAATACATATGCTGTCAGAATCACTTAGTTGATTGCTGGCATTGAAGACAAAGTATCATGGACCCAGTGATACGCTGCACTACCCTCCCTAGCCACTCAAGGTCCCTCAAAGGACTCTTGTTTCACTTGTCACGGAGATCAATACATTTCTATCGTCTCTCTCACTCCGAGTTAGATGATATTGAAAAGGTGGCAGTCCTCTCCAGCCTCCGCTCACTAAATCAAAACGCACTATCGAGTCTAGAGCCACGAGATGCATAATTAGATCTCATAGGGACACGAATTATTTCTACACTAGTTGTTCAACATTAATGACACCAGTTGTAAACTTAAGAGTCCTACGCAGATCTTAGCAATCTGCCAGAACATTTATGAGAGAATTTATGAATGTAATTCTCAATGATTGAATGGAAATTCCTGCCAGGGTCAACATCAAGCAGCCCTGAAAGCAGGTCACTTCGGTAATTCTTTATGGATTACGCTTAGTGGTCACGGCGGTTTCTAACGGTCTACAGTCGTGGAGTGATCTCCAGCGACTCACCTAATCGTTGATGTGCTACGGTTCGATCTTAAAAAGCCCTCTGTGGGTTTTCGATTAGGAACGGTCTTGGTAAGGATTAGAGAGAGTTTTAACACTATGCTGTTAACAATCTCGAAGTCTGAACCTGTAAGTACCGGTTGATTTGTTGCTAACTGTTGTATGCAGGAACTTCTGGCGATTGTAGCTGTGGAATGTTGTAGCTGGTTGCTGTTGTAGCTGGTTGCAGAAAAGATGCCAATCCTCTACCACATGTTCACACTACATCATCATTGTAATTCAACAAAGTCATGATCAACCAAAAAGACCTTCAACACGGCTTCTGCAAACTCTGATGCTAAAGATCATGACACCAAATAGTGTGAGCATGTCGGCTCAAAGATTTACACATCGCATGGAAACATACTACTGAAAGATGGCTTGAAGATACATGTTGGATGATATTTTCGAAGAATACTTAGAGTCATCCAAGACAAAGGAAAAGTCATAAAATTATTACTGCTGAAGGCACAAAGACTAAAGACATTGAAGAATCAAAGACTACGAGCTATGACGTCAAGTTCAGAAGACAGAATGCTAGAATTCAAATTATTATTTCCGGGGTGACCTCCCTTAGGGGGAGATTGTTAGGAATATAAATATTCAGATGAAGGCTCGGTCACCCCGAGCATCTATTTAGCATCTACATAGCTCGTAGGCTTATTTATATTAGCTTAGCAATATTAGTATTAGTATTATTAGTTTAGTCGTATTTATATTTGTGGAGTGGGTCGGGGCTTTCCCCACTGTCAGCTCACTCCACAGCCCACTAGGGGCATAATATTAGTAAGTATAAATACCCCTTCCCACACTTGGGAAGGGTTGGAACTCTTGTCACAATTTCACACACTTAATCTAATTGATACAAGTTTTCTCCCAACTCTCTCTCTCTCTAGTTCATCTCATCTACCATGGATCTAATCTTCCATAACCCAAGACCACCCGAATCATTCACACAATCAAGATGGTTATTTCCTACAGATATGCTAGTAGTGAAAGTATAAAATATGGTAATTTGTCGAACAATAATCGGAAAACAATTTCCGACTCCTAGATCATTATGGGATTTACATTTGAAAAATACAATTTGCAAAGTAAGCATGTTTCATCCCATCTCATGCCTTGAGTTTCTAGGTCTCACTAACAACTTAATTAAGTCGTCTAATTTAGAAACTGCAAATTCTCCATTACTGGTCTCACGCATAATGGAAATTTACCTTGTCATTAAAATCTAGGTAAGGTCTCACTTACACTAAATAATAACTTCAAGTGTTTCTTATAATTAGATGGCATGGACTTAAATTTTAGGGTATTAATTTTGATGTGTCAATCAAAATATGTACGAAGAAGCATGCACACATCTTCGTATCATAAGTTTTCAAAACGTTTTTATTTACCAATTAGGCTAAGATTTAAATCAACAATATTACGTTCACCAATCAAAGAATTACCTACAATTATCGCCCACTATATCCTACTGCTGCATGAGTCAAAAGACCCAAGTTATTCGGATAATTACCACAAAGTGGCACGTGGAATTGAGGTCAATTCACCCTTAAGATGATTTTGTACATTAATAGCTTACTTGGTAGCTCCAATTAGACGCACAAAGGAGCGGAGAGACAAACGTCAGCACTAAATGCCAATTAAAAACGCGTCTCTTTCGGTTTGACAATTTAATGTCAATCCTCCTTATACCCCTCTTATAGTTTGTCAAAACTGGGTGAGCCGTTCACACTATTGGTACAAAACTCATCACTCAATTAAAAGTTTATGATTTTATGTCTTAAAAACATGATAAACTATAATATTGCTAGTCCTGCCTGGGAGCAAATTACCGTGCGAAGCGAACCACTGTCGGTACATAAGACTTTGCAATATGTATAATTTATCACATCAAGTTTCATAGTTATTAGGTCAATTTATTTTCTATTCGAAAAATTACCCTTTTTTGCTTACAATCTTGTCATACAATTTAAACAAAAAAATCAAGTAAAGATAACCAAATAAGTACACAAAATCTTAACAATTAATTCATGTAGCCACATGCAAACTTGTTGATAAAACCCTATTAATAATCTATCTATATTTTGAATACGCATATATTTAACTAAGACTATCCCCTACAATGGTAGGTGAGCCAAATGCATCGACGAATCGATTGCGTTAGTCTTAGCAAACATATACCAAATAGCACATAAATAGATTCATTAATTTAATTAATTGAGGTATTCCCCAATTTTAGATCTATCAAATTACATTTGAAAAATAAACTTAACAATTAATCAAATCTAATCCATGATAAACATGCATGTTTCATCATGGATTAATGCAAGTCACAAGGAACGTAACCTTTAACCACATAAACACATTACAATTTTAGGGCTACAAAACTAATTTTTTTAATTATAGGGCATCGCCCCCCCTCCCTTGCTCAGTTTTTCCCACCGGGAAAAACTACCAAGCTAAGGAATGATATCTTGATGTTCCAACAACGTCAAGGCGAAACTCTCTACGAGGCATGGACTCGATTCAAGGACTTACTCCAAAAAGTCCCTCACCATGGCATAGAACTTTGGCTCCAAGTCCAAATCTTCTATGACCATATCAATCTCTCCACGAGGCAAACCATTGACCAATCGGCCGGTGGTAAGCTACGTGATCTAAGTGCGGAACAATCATAGGCTCTCCTAGAGGATCTTGCTCTTTATGACAACGAAAGTTGGAGTGATCCCCGTGATTTGAATAAAACAGTCAAGGCAATATCTTTGCCTTCGAACAATTCAAGCACTTCCGACCGTAGGATCATAGAACTTGAAGACCAAGTCAAGTTTCTCATGAAATCCTACGAGGCTCCTAAACCTTCAATCCAAGTGAACAAAATCACTTCTTCATGTGAATTATGTAGTGGTCCCCACGACACTCGTGATTGCATGGAACTCCCCGAACAAGCTTTTGCGGACTACGCATCCTCGCGTACCGACGGAGCGGGAGACAAGTGGTACACTTTCAAACCCGAGCCAAACCATTACGGTGATTCATACAACCCCTCATGGAAAAATCACCCGAACCTTAGGTGGAAACAAAACCAAAACGCGCAACAAACCAATTCTTCCAACCCACCTAATCGTTTTCAATCAAGCGGTTCCAACTCGAACCGTACTTTCAACAACAATCCTTCCGGCAATGGTAGTACCAATAACTTTGAAGGATTGATGTCTCAATTTATGGCATCTCAAGAAGCTCGTTTAGCCAAGTTTGAAGCCGATTTCAAACAAAAACAAAGCGAGATGACCAATAAGATTGACACCTTGTTGAAAGCCCTCAATGACCGAGAAATGGGAGCACTCCCTAGCAACACGGTCAAGAACCCGAAACTAAACGTCAACGCCATTTCATCGGTTTCGTCTCCTAGTTCTTGTCCACAATATTATTCGGTCAATTCCATGAGCACGTGTTTCAAACAAACCCAAGTCATAGTTGAAACACCTCCCACTCAAAACCTTGACGAAGAATTCAAGGAGCTCCACCTTGAAAGTCCGGTTGTTGATGAGTTGGATGAAAAGAAGCTCAAGTTAGGCGAAAAAGGGACCGCCTTCGTTCAAAACAAGCTACCTAAGAAATTAGATGATCCGGGCTTATTTGTTCTACCTTGCAAGATCGGTAATTCGGAGGCTTATGACACATTAGCCGATCTTGGATCAAGCCTTAACTTACTTCCGTTACCTCTCTACACCTCTCTAAAACTAGGAAAACTTGAAGAAACCGAGGTGATAATAGGTTTAGCGGATGGAAGTGTTGCTTACCCGGTTGGAGTAGTTAAGGACGTGTTAGTACACATTGGAAAACTAACCATTTTAGCCGATTTCCACGTCCTTGATATGGTTAGCGACCCTACATGCCCCTTGTTGATAGGTAGAGGATTTTTGGCGACCGCTAGTGCTATGATTGATTGTAAGGAATCTAAGATAGCGGTAGGAGAAGGAGATACTTGGTCAGTCTATGATGTTAAGAAACACGCCTATGATACTAGTGAGGAACCAACACCACATTGGTTAGAATTAAATAGGAGACCATCTAGATATGGACCTTGGATAGATAGAGACTTCATAGGACCCCAACGCCCATTTTACCTAGAAGAGGACTTTGTGAACCGAACACATACGGTAGAACAACTCTTGGCTAGGGACACCGAATTGGATCCATTTGAAGACCCTCTAGTTTTTAGGAAAATGATTGATTTCCTAGGAGTTTTGCCAATTAACCTAGGAATGAATAAGTGGACTTGTGAGGAAGATGATCATAAGTGGAATTGGGACAAACCACCCAAAGATGGAGATAGGTCATGGCATATTAAGATGACATTGTATGACCCGAATGGAGAGAAGTTTGAAAAGATATATCATACTAAGCGGACCAATAGGAAACTTCAATCCAAGCTTAACCCTAAAGACGTCCTCGATGACGAGCTCACTTACATAGGGTAGAAGGACTTTGAGTCTAGCTACAAGACTCGTTAATAAAGAAAAGCGCTTCTTGGGAGGCAACCCGAGCTTTATTTATTTGCTTTGTGTGTTTATTTATTTGTTTGTTTGATTTTATTTGTTTCCGTATGTGTGTTTAATTTTTATTATTATTGATTCATGTTCAAAACTAAATTGTGAAAATGCTTTATTTTGTTTTTAACTTCGTCTTAATTACATATAAAGGTATTTTGCAAAAGATAAGTGTAAGGGAAATCCAAATTTGTTTATTAGAACACAAATGAACATGAATCGTAATAATATTAAATTAACATACATATTAGTATTTGTTTGAGTCAAATGCTTGTATCGAGTCATAATGATGTTTTGCAGGATTTCCAGGAAGTAAGGTAAAGGTTTTTCCAGAAATTTTCCGGAAACGTAACATGAGAATTCTGTCAGATCATATCTGACGGCGTCAGGAGTTACAACCTGACGGCGTCAGGTTTAATTTTCTGAAAATTTTTGAAAGTTTTGTTTTTAAAAAAAGTTTTTATTAAATCTCCAACTTATAATCTCCAGGAATCTGCAAAATTATCATTCCACAAGCATTATATCCTTATATATAGATTTATCCCGCCGTTGTTATGCAGGTTTTCGTGTTTGTTTTCTCAGGTTTAACAGGTTATTTTGGACAAGGAGATGTATATGGAATCAAGCTTATGGCGATGCATTAGTCATGGAGCTTCTACATTACTTTGGAAGAAGATTTAACCGTGTTATTTCATTATCCACCGAGCGAATCAGGGGAGTATTTGATTTCATTCTTTTACTTTATGCTTTTACATCTTGTTATTTGAACATTGGGGACAATGTTCATCTTAAGTGTAAGGGGAGGGTAAAAGTACGATTTTAGAGAATACAATTGCGCTTGATTTTTGTTTGTTTAATAGTGGATGTGTAATAAAACTGAGATAAATACCTGTTAGGGCAATTTTAGTGCCAAATTTAAATTTTTTTACAACATATAGGAGTGAAACTTTGATCTTAATGAGCGTCTCACGGATAGGAGTTATATGACTAGCACAAAAAACCGTACCACTAAAAAATTTTCCACCCCCAAATATGTGAGGTTCGCCCCTAGAATTGGTAGGAAAAGCATTTTGCTATGATTTTGTGTACCGGTAGCACTTAGATTCTAGAACTTGCGTTAGGACCATTCCGAGGCCACAAGTGAGACTACATTCGTGTAGTTAGATTTACTACATGATAAGAAGCATTAGGATTAACCCATTGTTTTACACCTGTGTTTTTGTTATAATTACATTGGCTACATTGGTCAAGTAATTCTCCCACACCCTTTGCGTTGTACTCATTTTTAGTACACGATACCCCTAGTACACCCCTCAGAGCCTATCTTTTCGTTTCGACCTTTAAGCATTTTACTTAAAGGAAGAATTTGTTACACCCCACTAAAATGTACACCCAAATCGCCTTAGCCTACCTTGTATGCACTCATTTTTAGTGCATTATTGTTACAACATTTGTTTAAACCCAAGTTAATTATCTAGTTGATTACATGGTTGCTAAGTCGAGTCATATCCTTGTACATATTGTTTTGGGACGATTGGGACTCATGGGTAAAGTACTAGTGTAATGGAGTAATGGGGAAGATCATCATTTATTACCCCCATATGTGCTAAATATTTTAAAAGTACTCCAAGTTTTTCAATTATCTTAATTCGAGTCATTAGAATAGTTATTTGTAAAGTTATGTAAAAGTTCAAGTGTAAGGGGAATGCAATGCCCCTATGATGTATTATTTTGGATGGTAGGGCAAAAGTGTATGTGAAAAAAAAATTAAAAAAAAAAAAAAAAAAAAAAAAAAAAAAAAAAAAAAAAAATCAAGAAAAATACAAAAAAAAATGAGAAAAAGAAAAGTAGAAAAAACATACGGACTACCATCCCGTTTTATTTTATGTTTATTTTATGTTTTTGTTATTGTCTTTCATTAGCTTAAGATTGAGTCGAGTCTTGGCTTAGCAACATTGTATAGTACATGTAATTGATCAAGATCTTTAACTCGCCACCAGTAAAATATCCCTTATCCAACAAATCCGTGTTTATCATATCCCTACACCTAACGTTATAACCCATGTAAAAGCCCTCTTTGATAGTTTATCTTAGGTGCTTACGCCTAGTGGAGGAGGTTTTTGATCCTTTCCCAAGCCTATGGTAATCTATTTGCTATGACAGGTAGTGAGAGATATTATCCGTTTTCATTTATGAGATTTATTTTGATGACACTTGAGAGATGTGAGTATCTAAACACTACTTGTGAGGTGCTAGTTTGTAATCTCCGTGCTTATTATGATTAAAGTGGAACGAATATTTGTTGTAATTACTTTTATATTAGCGTTAAATGACCCCTAACTTGTATTTTGATTAGAATAAAAGCGCATTTGCTTGAGGACAAGCAAATCTCAAGTGTAAGGGTATTTGATGAAGCGAAAAGTGTACCGCTTTTAAGGGGTCATTTAAGCCCTAAATCGTATTTATTTGATCAAATATCGCCCTAAATCGTTCCTTTTGTCATTTTAGGTACTTTTGAGAAGAAATCTGGAAAAGGAGGCATTTTGGACGTTTTTGGAGCATAAAAGTGAAGAAAACGGCAAAGTCTCAAAAATCGGCTGAAAGTTACCTTTGACGGCGTCATATTTAACCCTGGACGGCGTCATGCCTTGGCAAAAGTGGTGGATGTGAAATTTACTCATGATAAGCCAGAGAAATTGCATGGAAATTCTGACGGCGTCACGCTTTAATCTGATCAAGGTCGTCACGTTATAATTCAAAGAGGGACGGCGTCACGTTCATAGTCTGACGGCGTCAAGCCTTGATAAGCCAGAACGGATTTTGGAGAGCTAAAGAGGGACGGCGTCAAGAAGGTCATCCGAGAACCCTAAAAGCGGCGAGGTGACGGCGTCACACTCCATAACGTGACGCCGTCAGATCCAAAAGTCTATATATAGTTTTCTAATTTTTTGTCATTAGTGTGGAACTTATTGGGGAACTTTGTGTGTGAAAACCCTAGGACGAATTTGGCAGCTCTTTCAAGGCTTTTTGCCTTGAGATCTTCCATGTTACATTGAAGATAAGTTATCAATTAATCATTCAATATGTCTATGTGTTGTTTGATTCTATCTTATTCTTGTCTTTTGTTTAACATGTTAGGCTAGATTTATCTTGTGTTTGCTTAGATCTAATGAAACCTAGCTATTGATTATTGGTTATTAGTGTGTTGTTAGTTGTATTGGATGATTGTTCATCTATGTTAGGCTTAAGAAAACTGGCTAACTTCCTATTCGGTAACTTGCTTGAACGTCTTAAGAAACATGAACCAATGCGTACTAAAGGTTTTTATGGTTGTATTTAATGCACAAGCGAATTCTAGTGATCCCATGTTAGGAGCTTCCTAGCCGGCTCGACATAGGAGTGAAGTAGGAGCTTGTAGAGTTGGGGAAGTACGTACGCCACCCCACGAATGGTATTAAGGAATACACCCGTCATCCACGCGACTAATACACACTAAGCAACCGGTAAAAGATAGTTAGGGAGTAAGGAAATCTAAGTAAACACATTTCCCTCCACATAAGTTTTCACCAACATTTTCATTTTTGTTATTTTATTTTATTTGCATTCGTAGTAATTTGGGTTAGTTGACTAGCAACTAATTCCGCCCACTCTTTCAAACCCGAGATTTTACTTGCTTTCATAAAAATATAAAAACATAAAAAGAATCTTCCCTCACCCTTAGACCTATTAAAGTAGTTTTTCATACCTAACGAACACTATTCCCTGTGGAGAACGATCAATCTCCCGTACTTACCACTACACTATACTACATCGGTCAGGTACACTGCCTGGTGGGGTTGTAAGCCTCTTGAGATCCCTCGAGAGGTAAAACCTGTTGTAAGGTTGCAAAACCACGCATCAAGGCTCTTCATCATATACTTGAGTTCCTTCATGAAATTGAAATTGAGCCTCCTCTTCACCTTCAGAACTACCCATCCTCCCCTTTTTGGAAGAGAGACCCAAGCTTTCTGCATCAGAACTTGAAGAACTAGATAAAACCAACTTTGAATATCTTTTACCCTTCAGCATCTTCACTTCATTCTCCAATTTCTTAACCTTCTTAACGAGCTTGGTGTTGATCTTAGAAAATTCTGTGTTCTGACTTTGAAGAGCATTTTCCAAGAGCTGCACTTTCTCCTTTAGTTCCTTCAAAGTCTGAGAATCCAGATTTTGATGTTGAGGAGATTGGGATGGTGATGCATGATATGATGGTGATGGTGTTGTTACAGATGGTATTGGTGATGGGATTGGTGATGGATGATGAGATGGTGATATGTAACCAGGTGAAGAACTTGATGATGGTGATTCAGATGATGGGGATGGTTCTTCAGCATGTTGTGGTAACATTTCCTCAAAAAGTGGTATTTCTTCCCCATTAAAACCAATTTTCATGTTTGAAAACACCTTGTGTGAAAGTTTTGGAGTTTCATAAGGAGAGTGTGGGGGAAGTAACAAATGTTTTGATTTTGTGATGATGCATTGAATAAATCTGGGATACATCAAAAACTTTGTTTGGCTATCCACATTTTTAACCAATCCTTCAAAAATATGTTTTGAAAAGTTGAATTTTCTGTTTGTTGCCAAGCAAATGAGAGCTGTAGCCATGTTACCACTAAACTGCTCCCATGAGGTTTTCTTTTGGCTTAAACAATGAAGGATTGTATGGATCAAAAATCTCCATTGTGGGGTAAAATGCTTTTTAAGAAAGGTGAGTTTAGTAGAATCAACATTATACCCCATTCTTTCCAAATTTTCAAAAATTTCAGTATCAGGCAATTGACTAATACCATCTGAATCATCCAAATGAAGATGTCTTCTAATGGATGACTCAGTAAGAGTCAAGGTTTTTCCATCCACTTTGGCTTTTATCCTTTGGTCCCCATTTTCAAGAGTTTTAACTTTAGCCGTTTTCCAAAATTGTAAAATTTGTGATTCATAAATAGTGGGATTTACAAGTAAGGCAAACCTGATATAAGAATCATTTAGAAAGTCCACTATTTGATGAAAAGATTCATTATCCTCAGACTTTTCCAAAAATGCTAACTGGTTGTGACGTTTAACAAAATTTAGATTAGCCATGGTGAAAGTTAAGGAAAAACTTGGTTAGGATGGTGGGATTAGATTGTGGTACTGGTAGAAGATGAAAGGTGAGTGTTAATTGTGATAAGGACTGATGAAAGATATTATGAGAGATTTACTTTTAACCGACAATAAGAAAATTTATAATAAGTAAATGAAGATGCGGTTAAAAAGATCTTTTATATGAGAAAAATAATATAATATAACATCAGAAATTTACATAATTATCCCAACGGCTAATTTTAACTACCAGACCTAACGGCTATAATTTTAATTGACAGACTCAACGGTTATCTAGCAGTACCATTTTACTCTACCAGTACCAAAATTTGAACTACCAGTACCTTTGAAAGTAAATTTTTCTTGGCAGTATCTTTGAAATTTTAGCAAAAATCCCTTATAGTTTTTAGCAAACTATCAGCTATCAACGGATTTGATTTGTCTTTACCAAAAGCCGTTTGCTTATGGACTAGTCAACTATTTACTGTAAAGTATGGTTAGTTAAATACCATATAGTTTTTGGTAAACTATCAACCATCAACGGATTTGATGTGTCTTTACCAAAAGCCGTTTGCTTATGGACTAGCCAGCTCTTAAGTTTGAAAAACTTGGTGAACTGAATACCATTTCCATATTGACCTAAAGATGGTGCAATTTCCTTGGATGGAGGAATTATAAGAGTCAATGATGCTGTGTATCTTGGATGCTTGTTTCAACAAGTGAAATCATCTATCAGCATGCCTTTGCAAGTGATGAACAAACATAATGAACTGAAATTGAAACTTTCCTTCGTTTGATCTAGATAGAACTTTCTCCTTTAGGAATGTTTCATCCCTTCTGAATATATGATCTATTCTTATCATTTTCAACCTCTACATCATCTTGTATGCTCTTGTCTTCTCCTTCCTTTTATTGGATTATCTTCCTTTTTCTCGGCTATTATGTCCTCCCCTGAGATTATTACCTCCCCTGAGATATAAATAACATTTATTTCCCCCTTTGTTTGGAAGATCTCTTGTTTTGTTATCAACCTGAAATTTGTTAGTTGCAGACCAAAAGAACAGAGTGCAAAGCACTTGTTTTATAGCATTGTAAACATTTAATTATCAAGATGAACAAAACAGAGCAAACTTTATACTAGCAGGACCAATTATGAACTGACAGTACCTTTTTGACTAACTAGCAGTACCATGTTTAAGAGCCAGTACCATTTGTTTTATGTACAAAAACACATGTTTTTCAAAGATTTATCATTCCAATACCTCCTACCAGGTATTTAAATCTACCTAAATCAAAAGCTTTGGTGAGAAGGTCTGCAAAATTCTTTTCAGAATCAATTTTGACAACTTGTATTAACCTTTTCACATTGCAATCTCTTATGAAATGGTGTCTGATTTCAATGTGTTTTGTTTCTGAATGTTGAACTGGATTTTTAATGATACAAATAGTACTGCTATTGTCAATGTAAATAATGGTGTTAAGAAAATTGTACCCATAGTCAAGCAATTGATTTTGGATCCAAAGCACTTGCCCACAACAACTTGCACCAGCAACATATTCTGCTTCAGTTGTAGAGTTGGCCACCATTGTCTGCTTCTTGCATTGCCATGATATGAGTCTGCAGCCAAGAAATTGACATCCACCAGTTGTGGATTTTCTGTCTAGGGTTGCACCAGCATAGTCACTATCAGAATAAGCCAACAAATCAAAAGATGATTCCCTTGGATACCATAGACCCAACCTAGGTTGACCCTTGAGATATCTAAAGATTCTTTTGACTGCTGTGAGATGAGAAACTTTGGGATTTACTTGAAACCTTGCACATACACACACTGGGAACATGATATCTGGTCTTGATGATGTAAGGTACATCAAGGACCCAATCATTGATCTGTAATTGTGCAAATCCACATCTTCACCCTCAGCATCCTTGAGTAACCCCTTTTCTGAATCCATTGGTGTACTTGCAACCTTAGAATCTGCAAACTGAAACTTTCTTAGGATCTCTGCTACATACTTATCTTGGCTGATAAATATGCCTTCATTTGATTGTTTCACTTGGAGACCCAAAAAGAAAGTAAGTTCCCCAATGGAACTCATTTCAAACTTACTATGCATAAATTTTTCAAACTCTACACACAACTCTTGGTTTGTGGATCCAAAGATAATGTCATCAACATAAATCTGCACCAGCAGGATGTCTTTCTTGGTTCTTTTGATGAACAAATTTGGATCAATCTTGCCTCTTTGAAATCCATTTTCCAATAAATAGAAAGCTAATGTTTCATACCATGCCCTAGGAGCTTGGTGTAAACCATAAAGAGCCTTGGTAACCCTATACACCTTGTCTGGATACTCTGCATCAATGAAGCCTGGAGGTTGAGAAACATACACTTCTTCTCCAATAGTACCATACAGGAAGGCACTTTTGACATCCATTTGGTAAACAGTGAAGCCTATGAAAGAAGCATAGGCCAAGAATAGCCTAATTGCTTCAAGTCTTGCAACTGGAGCAAAAACCTCTTCATAATCTACCCCTTCTTCTTGAGTATACCCTTGGGCCACCAATCTTGCTTTGTTTCTGATCACAATCCCCCTTTCATCTTTCTTATTCCTGAACACCCATTTGGTTCCAATTGCCCAGTGACCTTTGGGCAAATCAACCAGTTTCCAAACCTTCTGAAGCTTGAATTGAAGAAGCTCTTCTTGCATTGCTTCAACCCAACTTGGATCATCTAAGGCTTTGTTAATGTTTTTGGGTTGAGCCTGTGAGAGAAAACATGAAAACAGGCATATGTTGGCAACTTCATGATTCTTTTCTTCATAGACAGATGAGATAAACCCTTCTTGGTCTGAAGACAAGACTTGAGTTCTTGTTCTAACACCAGAATCAATGCTACCAATCACATTATCAATGGAGTGATCTTTGAGAATTCTTGTGTTGTGTGTTGTAGGAACTTCATAGGTAAGTGGAAGATTGCCAATCCCCACATCTTCTGGTAAAGAATCATCTGATTGAACATTTAATGGTTCAGCAGTACCAACTTGTGAACTGGCAGTACCATCTGGTGAACTAGCAGTACCATTTTCATTTGCACTACTTTCTTGATTCTCTTGACCCTGAGTTCCATGATCATTTTCAACACCTTCATTTGTTGTATTTGAAGGTTCTTCATGACTTGAAGATAAATCCAATCCTTTCCAAATTGGCATCCAGATGTAATCTTGATTTTCAGCTGTTTCAACATTGTCTTCAAAACCTGCATTATCATTAGTATTTGTACCTGCAACAGGCACATAATTCATAGATTCTGAAAGCCTATCAATGTCAAACATCCAATCTGGCCCAATGCCTTTAACATTTGGTAGTTTCTCTTGAAACTCTATGTACAGATTTTCTTCCACTAGCCTAGTGCAACTATTGTACACCCTATAGGCCTTACTTTGCAAAGAATACCCTATCAAGTAGCCTTCATCAGCTTTTCCTTCAAACTTTCCTAGATGATCTTTGGTATTGAGAATAGTGACATGACATCCAAAAGGTCTCATAAAACTTAAAGATGGTGTTCTACCAAAGAAAAGTTCATAAGGAGTCTTTTTATGGGGTTTAATCACAAGAACCCTGTTCTGCACATAACAAGCAGTACCTACAGCTTCAGCCCAAAATGAAATAGGCAACTTAGAGTCTACTAACATTGTTCTAGCAGCCTCTATTAGTGTTCTATTTTTCCTTTATGCTACTCCATTTTGCTGTGGGGTTCTAGCTACACTAAATTCTCTTTTTATTCCTTTTTCTTTGCAAAATTCATCCATAACCCTATTCTTGAATTCTGTCCCATTATCACATCTAATTACTTTCACTTTCTTATCAGCTTGGTTTTCTACCTCAGTTATATAAGACTTAAGGATCTCACTAGTTTCATGCTTAGATCTTAAAAAGAAAACCCAAGAAAATCTGCTGTAATCATCAGTAACTACAAGACAATATTTTTTACCATTCAAGCTACTCACATTAGTAGGACCAAAAAGGTCCATATGAAGCATGTATAAAGCTTGAGAAATTGAGTTATGGGTCTTGGGCTTACAAGAAGCTCTATGTTGTTTGCCTTTTAGACAATCAACACAGGTTTGGTCATTTTGAAAAATCTTTTTGGGTAAACCTCTAACTAAATCATATTTTGCAATTGTATTGATTGTTTTAAAGTTTATATGACCAAGCCTTCTATGCCAAAGCATAGATTCATCCAATGAGGCTTTTGCTACTAGACAAGTTAAACTCTCCTTAGGAACAATGTTCTTTAAATCAACACTGTACATATTGTTCTGTCTTGGGATTTTAAGAAGAATCTGACTTTCATCAGGAATTTTAAAATCAGGAGAAAGAACCATACATTCATTGTCAGTAAAGAGAACATTGTTCTTTTTGTCACACATTTGTGAGACACTGAGGAGATTAAACTGAAGCTCTTTCACAAAGTACACATTTTCAAAATCTAATTTACTGGTTTTGATTGTACCTTTACCAGTAATCTTTCCTTTGATTCCTCCCCCAAAGGTAACATATCCTCCATCAAATGATTTGAAGTTTGTGAGGTAAGACATGTTGCCTGTCATGTGCCTTGAACATCCACTATCTACATATCCTTGATCAGCAATATCATTTGAATGTTCCTGCACATATATAAACATATTAGTTTCCTTGGGTTTGCCTCTTGCATCAATGTAATCAAACCTCTTTAGGATTGTTGATGCACCTTTTGATTGGAGTGGTCTCCATATCCAACATGCTGAGGACTTAACAGCATTTTCCCTTTTAATCCATTTTGTGGTCCTTGGTCTATCAGTACCAATTTTGGCAGTACCATTTGGTCTAGCAGGACCTTTTGGTTTTGGTCTCCAATCTTGTGTTTTAACCACAGATTTCTTTTCAATGGGACTTTTCACAACTCTTGGTGCATGTTTGAAAGTATTTCTTGCACCCTTAGTAGTTGGTTTTGAGTTAACAGGCTTATTTGGTCTAACAGTATGATTAACTTTTGGTGTGTTAGACTTCACAAAACATTTTTTGGGGTTTGTTCCATTTGTTTTAGACCTTGATGTACTCCCAGAAACCCAGTTGTTACAATAACCATGAGTATGATTAAAACTACCACAGTAATAGCAGGCCGTATTGTACATAACAAAATCATCACCAAGTTGGTGTGACTTAAGATTGTTCCAATTTCTCTGGCTACCTCTAGGTTTGCTATTACACTTAGCACAACATTCAACTGTTTTCAGAACAGTTTTAGCCTTTGTCTTAATCTCTACACTTTTAGGACTGGGTGGTCCTACTTTGTTTCCTTTGTTTGAAACAGTCTCTTTTTCCTCATCATCAGATGTCCAATCTTTAATAATTGGAGCATCTGAGCTCTTATCAGTGAGCACCTTTTTGTTAGAGAGTGAAGCAACACTAGCACTCTCAAAAGGTTCACTTTTCTCTACAGGTTTATCTAGTGGTTTATTGGTGAATTCATGTAAACCTGATTCTGCAAGATCTAAACCTGGGGGACAAGGGATTCCTCTGTAAGGAGGTGGACAAGTCTTGTATCCAATCCTAGATTTGATTCTCTTGTTCATTTGATTTTCAACTATGCTTCTAGTACAGTCAGAAGCAGTTTCTAATGTGGTAACAGTTAGTTGAATATTATCCTTTGCCAGTTTCACTTTAGCAAACTCAGTTCTTAACATATTTATTTCAGCATCTTTCAAAAATATTTCCCTATTAAGAATGCCTTTTGTGTCAGAAAAAGTGAGTTCATTTTCCCTAAAGTGGATTATCTGCTTCTCAAGTTTGGCCATACCACACTTATGATTAACTAGGTCTTGATGAGTTTTTCTCTGTTCTACTTTCAGTTCATCATAAAGTTTTATTAAAGTTTCTAATTCTTCAAAAACTTTACAAGTATTAGAACATTTAGTAATTTGTACCTCAGGATTGGAGAAAGCCATTAAATCCATTTCATCTGAAGTTGACTCCTCTTCACCCATAAAGCTCCAATCAAAACCCAACCCATCAATAGCTACCATAGCCTTAGGCTCAGTGATTTCCACAGCTTTGCTCTTGTTCTCAAAGCTTCCCTTGTTCTTGTTCTCATAACCTCTTCCCTTATCATCCTGCTTCTTTGGTCTTCTACACTCTCTTGAGTAGTGACCCTTCATGTGGCAGTTGTAGCACTCCACTTTAGACTTGTCATACCCAGCAGGCTCATTACCATTTATGGTAATCTTCTTTCCAGTCCTCATCAGTAATTTCTTAGCCCTTATGCTAAGAAGTGAAAGTTGCCACTTTATGTCCATTTCCTCAAGATCATCATCATTGATCTCTTGAATATCTTCAAAAGTCAATATGGAACCATTGTGTTGTGATGTCAGGAAAGCACAACCAATTGTTTCATCTAGAATTGTTTTGGTACTGCTAGAAGTATTGGCAGTACCAAAATTTGTGTTGGCAGTACCTTCTTCTCTACCATCTTTTTCTTCATCTACTATCCTTGAGGTGCTGGGAGATGATACAAAGGCCATATTCCCTGAGCTTGAACTAGTAGACTTCTTCACTTCATGCTCTACTATCTTGAAGTTGCTGTAAAGATCATTAAGACTCATCTGATCAATATCTGGTTTGTTTTTCCAGACAATGACATGCATGGCCCATTCAGAGGGTAAACTCCTAAGGAATTTGGAGTTTAAGTCTTCTTGAGATATCAGCACTTCATGAATGGCTAACTGACTTGAAAGCTTTTGTAGTCTATTGAACATGCTGTCCAAAGACTCATTTGTTGTGGCTGTAAAGTTTTCAAACTGTTGTTTGAGGAGAGTTTTCTGAGTTTTCTTGGTGGCATCATTTCCACCAAATCTAGCCACAATAGCTTGAAAAAGGGTTTTAGCACATTTGTACTTGTTGAAGATCAAAAGCTGGTCATTTGGAATAGTCATGAGAAGCATACTCCTGGCTTTAAGATCATTTCTCTTTTGGATTCTTTCTTCTGCGGTTGTTGGGTTCACTTGCACATTTGTTACTATTGCATCGTTTACTGTGGAGGTGGTGATTGTAGGTTTAAATGAGTTTCCTTCTTCAATAATCTCCCAAAGTGCATAGTCTTTCACTTGGAAATATTGCTCTACCCTCAGTCTCCACATATCAAACTCATTCTGTTTGAGTAATGGAAGTTTTGCAGCTACATTGGTTTGAATGTGTTCAACTTCCATTGTTCTTTTAAATCGTAAATATCAACCTAGCTCTGATACCACTTGTGAAGGATTATACAAACACTTGGGATGTTAATCTTAATAATGTGTTTGGGATATTTAGGAATGAATGTGCTTTAGTACGCGGAATTTACTATAACACACTTAAAGGAACAAAGGTGGTGAATATGCAAACGTGAGTTATAATGAACAATGAACACAACTTGAATAACACAAAACGATTCAATATTATTTATGAGATAATACGGGTGATCTAAACTATCACCAGGATTACAAAGGTAACCTTGAATCTTTGATATGTAAAAGGATTTGTGAATTTGTAACTAAGTTACTAGAGAGGTTGTAGTGTTTTTGGATATTACAAAGTTATTAGTTGAAAGAGATATGTTCTAAGGTGGTGACTAAGGGTTCCTTTTATAAGATAAGGACTCCTTTTACATGTTGTCAAGTTGTGTATTATAATAAGATACTTGGACTTTTCTAACCTACTAATTACAACTTCCAATGTAAAATACTCAGTATTATCTACTGCACAACATAGAAGACTGAACTACTTTTACTTAACGTGTTACATTGTACAAAGACTAATAATACAACTAAAATATCTACAAATAAATATCTATCAACTTGACATTCAACTTGGTAGGACCTTCTTCAACTAGCAGTACCTTCTCACCCAGAAGGCACTGTTAGTTTATCTTCAACTTCTTCAAAAAGAACTAGCAGACCTAATACTTCATCTGGCAGGCTCTTTGACATAAGCATTTTATAGTTATCCCAACAATGGTCCTAAGAGTGGTGGTTGAGCTGGTAAGAAGAGATTATATGAGAGATGGAAAGAGGATACCCGTGATCAAAGCCCGTAGGATGATGAAGATCTTGATGATTGTGGTTTAACTAGTGCACAATGGAAGTATGCTAATTCATATGACATACATCTTCATGATCAAATTAGATAGGTTTCTTTCTTGTTATGGATAAGTATGGTGTGTCATTTTGTATGCTAGGTTAGGTTTTATTCTCTGTAAGAGTGTTTGTTTAGCCTTATTGGGTTGAGTTGTGGGATTCACTCTCAACCGTTGTACTTAACTGTTTTTTTTTTGGACTAATATATTTTACGGAGAAACCCTTTACCAATTTTTTTTTGGTGATCTATACTACATCTAAAGTATGTATGTTTTTTTCTTTAAACAAAAAAACATAAAAAGTGAGTAATTTTTAATCCTCGTAATAACCTTTCAAACTTAAATCCCCACATAAAAATCCAAGCAATGTTTCCTTTATAAAATAGTTGCATTAATATTTTCACCCACATTAAAAAATAAATAAATAAATAAATGCATGACAACTTTTTTTTAATGTAGTTTTTTAAAAAATGGAGACTTTTATTATAATTGTTGGGAATTATTGAAGAATAGACTTAAGTCTGCTAATGTATTCGTTAAGTCTGTTAGTTAGTTAAATCTGCCAGTACAAAGTTAAGTCTGGCAGAACATAGTTAAGTCTGGTGACTAGAAATAGTTAATTCTGTTTATGTTTTATAGCAGAATTAGTTAGCTATATATTCGGAAAGGATATAGTCGTATTAGTTATCTTATTAGAAGATATGTTTATCCTTTCACACGTTTTGTAACTAGGGTTTTCCTTAGAGTATAAAAGGAACCCTACGACATAGTATGCTTAGTAACAATTGTGAAGTTTGTGAAAGTTTAATAGTAATATACGAAGTTAGTTATTTTTATTGTGTTCTTCATACTCATTACTTGTTAAGATTCCGCATTAACAATCAATACACAGGTAAGAGTTTCTCATATAGATTGATTTGGATTTATCCAAGTTATTTATTGTCTTATACAAGGCTACTTAGATCCATAATTTGTGTGGGCCTATAAGTGGTATCAGAGCCTATAGAGTGACTCTAAGTAAGAAGAAACACAAACCACAAACATTCATTCACTCAAAACAATCCTGCATAATGTCTCAAAAGGCTGGTGATGAATACTCAAACCATCTCAGTGATGACAATATTTCAGATCACGAAGATGATGCATCAGACACCAGCAGACCAAAACAACAACAACAAAACATCCCTGCAACAGCCACAATCTCAAACATCAAACTCCCTATTCTAAAAAAGGAGGAGTATGACATCTGGGCAATAGAGATGGAGCATTACCTTGAGTACATTGACAATGATGTATGGAAGGTGATTCAGAATGGAAACTCAAAGAAGAGGATCTCTGTTGGTAAGGATGGTGTTGTTAGGGTGCTTCTACCAGTCTCTGCTGCAGAGATTCATGCTGTGGAGAAGGAGAGGAAGGCGAAAACCCTCTTACTGATGGCACTTCCCAAGGAGCACTTAAGAAGATTTCATGGAATGGATGATGCTAAGGAAATTTGGGAAGCAGTCAGAACTAGGTTTGGAGGAAATGCTAATTCAAAGAAGATGAAGAAAGCTATTCTCAAACAAGAGTTTGAAACATTCACTGTGACCAGTTCTGAAGGATGGGAGAAAGGGTATGACAGGTTCCAACATCTCCTCTCACAGTTGGAAGCTCATGGTGCTGCTGTATCTAATGAAGATGCAAATCATAAGTTTCTCAGATCTTTGCCAAAAGAATGGTCAAATGTGGCAATGAACATGAGAATGAAAGATGATGTTGACACTTTGTCAGTTGATGATTTGTACAACAACCTTAGGGTCTTTGAACATGACATCAAAGGTGTTTCAAAGGCATCTTCAAGTGCTGCTAATGTTGATTTTGTCTCCCAAAGCAAGAGCAGTACTAGCAAGGTTAATTCTGGTGTCTATGAAACTTCTTCAAGCAATACGAGAGAAAGAGAAGTTCCTGCTGGTTTTGCTGATGAATTCGTCTACTCACTCTTTGCTAAAAGGTCAGAAGAGAAGGACCTCATTAGTGAAGATCTTGAACAGATAAATGATGTAGACATTGAAGAGATGGACATAAAGTGGCAGATAGCAATGATTGCTCTCAGAGTGAAGAAGTTCTACAAGCAAACTGGAAGGAATATAAGATTTGATGGAAAGACAGCAGTTGGATTTAATAAGAAGAATGTTGAATGCTATAGGTGTCACAAAACTGGTCACTTTGCTAGGGAGTGCACATAAAAGGTGACTACTGATAAGAAGAAGAAGAAGAAGGATTCAGACTTTCAAGAAGAAGACAAGCAGGAGAAGAATCAAATGGGCATGTTGACTTTGGAAGCTGGTGCTGTTAACTGGGGAGAACACACAGAGGAAGAAGAAGAACCAAATCATGCATTCATGGCTATTGGCTCTAGTACTGAGGTATCCTTGTGTTCCAAAACTTGCATTAAGTCATATAATAGTCTTAAAACATTATGTGATGAACAATTGCAACAAATAGGTGATCAGGAAGCTAAAATACTTGCTTATACTAATGCTGTTAAAACTTTAGAAGCACAAATTGTCACTTATCAAAAACAGCAATCAGCCTTAAATGAAAAGCTTACATTTCAAGCAAATGAAATATATGAAAAAGATGAAAAGCTTAAAAGATATAGGAGAATTGGAATGAAAGCTGTAAAAGATAGAGATGAATTGCAGAAAAGAATAAACTCATGGAAAAGTTCTTCTAAAAACCTGAATAAATTAATAGATTCTGGTATGAGCTCAACTTGTAAAATTGGTCTAGGATATGAGATAAAATCAGATAGTGAGATTTTAAGTTATGAAGAAGAAATGGAAAGAACTGTGTTCATTAGTAGAGATGATGACTTTGTTGGTAAACCTGTATACAATAGATTCACAAAAACTGACAACTTCAAAGGAGTTCCACCTCCATTAAATGGAGATTACACTCCTAAACCATCGAATGATCTTGATGATTCTTTGTTTGTTTATGGTAAGAAGGGACCTCAAAGGCCTCAAACAAGTAACTCAGATGACAAATCATGTGAGTATTCTACCTGTCAATCTAATGACAGTGGAGGATCCATTGGAAATGTCTCTAAGCACTCTGAATCAAAACCAGAAAGTGAACTAAAAGAGGTATCTAAGCCTAAACCTGTTAAGACTAGTGAACCAGTGATGTCCGCACCAAAACTTAAAACAGTTGAACCTAGTTGTGTCTCACACATAAAATATCCTAGGCAACATGTTAAAAGTCAAGAGTTACCCATGGTTGATAGAAAGAAAAGAGAATTAGGGAAAAGTCACTCTTTTGCCCCTAAAAGATGTTTTGTATGTGGTATCCTTAGTAATTTAATTAAAGATTGTGACTTTCATGAAAAGAGAATGGCTAGAGAGGCTGAGATTAAGAAACAAAGAAGTGTTAATACTGGCAATGTAATGGCCAAACCAGTGTGGAATAATGTAAATAGAGTTAACCATGCAAATTAATTTATTCCTAAACCAGTACAAATTAATTCTGGTAGATCAAATGTTAATTCTGGTAGGTCATATATTAATTCTGGTAGGCCAAATGTTAATACTGGTAGGCATAATGTTAATTCTGTTGGGCAAAAAGTTAATTCTGTTCAGCCTAAAGTTAATTCTGGGTATGTTGATGCATTTAGACCCAGACAACCAGTTGCACATAGACCACAGGTGAACAAATCTAATCAAAGAAATGTTTTTGCTAAATCATACTCACCTGTGAGGAGACCCATTGGTAAAAATACAGCAAAAATGTCAAATTCTAATGCTGTAAAGGGAAATAGGGGGTCTGCTGTTAAGGCCTCAGCATGTTGGTCTTGGGATCCATTTCAGAATGAACTTACTTATAAATCCCAAAACAACAGTGGATCATGTTAATATAAGACTTACAAATATGCTGATCCACAAGGCAGACCCAAGCCTGCTCAGGCCTGGGTCCTTAAAAGAAACTAATTTCTCTTCTTTATGTGCAGGATCATCCACTCAAGAACATGGGAGATAGAGGCATATTTGATAGTGGGTGCTCTGGGCACATGTCTGGTAACAAGGATCACCTAAAGGATTTTGAAGAATTCAAAGAAGGTTCTGTTACTTTTGGAGGTAGCAAAGGCTACATTACTGGTAAAGGTAGAATAGTAGTGGGCAATTTAGAATTTGATAATGTGTCTTTTGTGAAAGAACTTGGGCAATTTAATCTTTTCTCAATATCACAAATTTGTGATAAGCAGCATAAGGTGCTTTTTACTAAAACTGAATGTTTTGTGTTGACTTCTGACTTTAAGATGCCTGATGAAAATCAGATACTCCTAAAAGTCCCTAGACAACATAATATGTACAGCTTTGATATGAAGACACCTGATCCTACAAAAGGTTTTGCCTGTTTGATTGCAAAAGCCACTATTGATGAATCTAAATTGTGGCACAGAAGGCTTGGTCATATCAACTTTAAGAATCTAAACAAACTTGTGAAGAATAACCTAGTTAGAGGCTTACCTTCCAAGGTTTTTAAGAATGACCGTACATGTGTTGCATGTCACAAGGGTAAACAGCATAGGGCTTCATGTAAGGCTAAATTAGAAAGGTCAATCACTCAGCCTTTACACACCTTGCATATGGATCTTTTTGGCCCTACTTCTGTGCAGAGCATAAATCATGCTAGTTATTGCCTTGTCATTACTGATGATTGCACTAGGTTTTGTTGGGTATTCTTTATGTCTAAAAAGGATGAAACCACTGATTTACTTCAAAGGTTCATTAAGCAGATAGAAAACCAGCTTAATCATAAGGTTAAGATCATTAGATCTGATAATGGCACAGAGTTCAAGAATAGGAGCATGCTTGAATTTTGTGGTAACAAGGGAATAAAACAAGAGTATAGCAGTGCTAGAACTCCACAACAAAATGGAGTTGCTGAAAGAATGAACAGGACCCTAATTGAGGCAGCTAGGACTATGCTAGCAGACTCACTTTTACCAACCACTTTTTGGGCTGAAGCAGTTAATACTGCTTGCTACATATTTAATATGGTAAGAGTGACTAAACCTCAGAACAAAACTCCTTATGAGCTTTTATTTGGCCATAAACCAGTTATTAGTTACATAAGACCATTTGGGTGCCATGTTACCATTCTAGATACTCTTAGTGTGCTTGGCAAGTTTGAAGGAAAATCTGATGAGGGGTTTTTAGTAGGATATTCATTAAGTAGTAAAGCCTTTCGGGTATACAACTTAGTGACAAAAAGGGTAGTAAAGAGTCTTCATGTTGACTTTCTTGAGGAGAAACCTAATGTGAAAGGAATAGGTTATAGATGGATGTTTGATATTGATTATTTGACTGATTCTATGAACTATATTCCTGTTTCTATTGAGAATCAAGCTAACCCTCATGCAGGTTCCAAAGAAGTAACTAACAATGCAGGTACTCATGTTGATTCTGATGTAAGTGCTTCTGAGCAAGAAGAGGAAACTGAGGAACTCATTGTTGTTCCTACACCATTAGTCAAGTCTGATGCAGCTCAAGGTGGTACAAAGAAATCTTCTGTAATTTCAAAGAAGAAGGAGTCTGTTACCAAAACTCAAGTACAAGGGAAAGAGGCTTCTCCTACAAATGTTTCAGAAGATATTCCATCTTTCAGAGATGAATTGAATGCATTGGCTGACAAGCATCTTGGAAAGAAGACTACCAGTACTAACTCAGTTAATTCTGGTAGTGCGTCAGTTAATTCTGCTGAGTCTGATCCCACTCAAGTTGATGTTTTTGATGATTCTGAGATGCCAGAGCTTGAAATCTTTGATAAGCTAAGTGAAGGGATCTTTGATGAAGCTTCTTATGATGATGAAGGAGTCAATACTGATTTCAACAACTTACCCACAGAAGTAGATGTAAGTCCAACACCTACACTTAGGATTCACAACATTCATCCAAAGAGTCAAATACTTGGTGATCCTAAGTCAGCTGTTCAAACTAGAAGCAAAGTGCAGAAACAATCAGAAGCTCATGCACTTTTAAGTTTTGTCAAGAAGCAGCAAAGGAATAATCACAAAGATCAACAACATTGTCTGTTTGCATGCTTCCTTTCTCAAAAGGAACCTACCAAGTTTTCTGAAGCTTTAGAAGATGAGAGTTGGGTGGAAGCAATGCAAGAAGAGCTCTTGCAGTTTAAGTTGCAAAAGGTATGGGTTCTTGTAGATCTACCAAGGGGAACAAAAGTAATTGGCACAAAGTGGGTCTTCAGGAACAAGAAGGATGAAAGAGGAGTAGTGGTCAGAAATAAAGCAAGGTTGGTGGCCCAAGGGTACAGACAAGAGGAAGGGATAGACTATGATGAGGTTTTTGCACCTGTAGCTAGAATTGAAGCTATCAGGTTATTTTTGGCCTTTGCATCCTACATAGGATTCATAGTTTATCAAATGGATGTCAAAAGTGCTTTTCTGTATGGCACTATAAAAGAAGAAGTGTATGTTCATCAGCCTCCTGGTTTTATTGATCCTGCTCATCCCAAGAAGGTTTACAAAGTAATCAAAGCTTTGTATGGATTACATCAAGCTCCCAGAGCTTGGTATGCTACACTCTCCAAATTTCTAGAGGAGCATGGATACAAGAGGGGTGTCATTGACAAGACCTTATTCATTAAAAGGAACAAGAAGGATATCATTCTAGTGCAAGTGTATGTAGATGATATCATTTTTGGTTCCACAAAAAGGGTGTGAAGAATTTGAGGCATTGATGAAAGGAAGATTTCAGATGAGTTCAATGGGTGAGCTCACATTCTTTCTTGGACTGCAAATGAAACAAAAGGAAGATGAACTTTTCATTTCTCAAGACAAGTATGTTGCTGAGATGTTGTAGAAGTTTGATCTTGCAAGTGTTAAGACTGCAGTCACACCAATGGAGAACAAGGTGTCATTAACAAAAGATGAGGATGCTGATGATGTGGATGTGCACCTATACAGATCCATGATAGGTTCCCTTATGTATCTAACTACCTCTAGGCCTGATATTATGTATGCAGTTTGTGCTTGTTCTCATTTTCAGGTTACTCCCAAGACTTCACATCTTCATGCTGTGAAGAGGATCTTTAGGTATCTAAAGGGCAAACCCAATTTGGGCCTTTGGTATCCTAGAGAGTCATCTTTTGACCTGGAAGCCTATTCAGATAGTGACTATGCTGGAGCAAGTCTTGACAGGAAATCCACAACTGGAGGTTGTCAATTTCTTGGTAGAAGATTGATTTCCTGGCAATGCAAGAAGCAGACCATTGTGGCTACATCAACCACTGAAGCTGAATATGTAGCTGCTGCAAATTGCTGTGGACAAGTCTTGTAGATTCAGAATCAGATGCTGGATTATGGTTTGAATTTCATGAATACTATAATTCACATTGATAATGAAAGTACTATCTGTATAGTTAAGAACCCAGTGTATCACTCTAAAACTAAACACATAGAAATAAGGCATCACTTTATAAGGGATTGCTTTGAAAAGAAGTTAATTAGGGTGGAAAAGATACACACAGACTTTAATGTAGCTGACCTATTGACCAAAGATTTTGATGGACCTAGGTTCAATTTCTTAGTGGTTAATATAGGAATGGTAAACCCATAGCTACATTTAAGGGGAGGTTACATTTAAGGGGAGGTTAAATGTATAGTTTGTAAAATAGTACAAGTATTAAGTAGATTTAATTCTGGTAGTAGTTAAATCTGGTAGCTTTAGAGTTAATTCTGGTAGTTAGTATGTGTTAGTTCTGCTTGCAATATGTATATTTTCATGGTTTTAGACTAATTTTTCCAGGAAAAGAATGGATTGATGGTGATTGGAAGCCTTGCTAGTGAATTTTATTCGTGGTTATCTGGTATTTCTGTTAAATCTGGTGAATTGTTGGTTAAGTCTGGTTGACCAAAGTTAATTCTGGTAGTGTTAAAATGTAATTAATTCTTTTTACCGTTAGGTCTGGTCGTACATTTAATGATTTTCCTATTTAAATAATACCGTTGATATTTTTTTCGGAAAAAGGAGTATATATGGATAATATTTGATTACCTTTTCATCTTTATCCATTATTTACTTCTAATTTTAAAATCTTTATTATCGGCCAAGATCACTCTGTTTTATCAACCAGTATTAAACGCTAATTCGAAAGTCAACCAGTACTTACCAATCATCGATGGCGCAACTAAAATACTGTGATAAACATGATCAAGTGGGTTTCTTAAAAAAACCAACCAAAGGCGCAAGTTTTGAGCAGATAGTGGACTTTTTGAAAGGCTCTCACATAAGGTATGCCTTGACTCATTCTCCCACTATCTATGATTCCCTAGTCAAACAGTTTTGGGAGACTGCTACTTTCGAAACTCTTGCTGATGGGACTCTAAATTTAAGGGCAACCATTGATGGCACTGACTATTCAATCACTGAAGCATCCATTCAAAGTTGTCTTCATTTGGATGATGCTTCAGGGGAAGTTATGCTATCAAATAATATGATTTTAGAGGGTATGCATAACATAGGATATCTATAACACCCCCCAATTTCGGATATCGACAGCGAAAGACTTAATTGGGTGTTACGTAGTGGATCGTAGTCATAACCATAGAAAATGACTTAAAAGAGACGTTTTAAGTTTATCATTCAAAATACAAGCATTTGAAATACAAAGAAGTTTCATAGTTAACATGTTTATTTAAACTTGAATGATAAAACATTTATTTAGAACCCGTGCCGGGTTTAATGCCCACTCCGTACCTTGAGTTCCAGCCTTTAGTTACCTGAGATAACATGCTAAAAGTCAACAAAAGTTGAGTGATATTCATAGGTTTAAGTTTAATAGTTGAACACAAGTATAAGAGTTAATTGCATCGAATTACAATTAAACAAGTTAAAATCAAGTTGTTATTGCATTAAGCTCATGACACGCAACGCTTAACAGGCATCAAAAATGATGTAAAGTATATAGGCCCTCGGGATAGGTATTTGCCAATAACCTATAAGTTTGTTTAAATAAAGTGCGCTTGGGTGGCTCATCCTAGCAGACCCAAACGGGGATTGTCAGTCCCAAATAGATCTATTCACAACTATTTACGTTCACTCGCAAGTGATTAAGGTTCATGATAGAGGGACTTCTGGCAATGGCTACTTAAGCAATAATAACATCAGTCGTAGCATACAAAAAAGTTTGTGTTCATGTTTGTAGCATGTATCTCCCCACAAAAGATTTAAAAGTTTAAGTGTGGGCTATGAACTCACCTTAGTAGTACAGTAGTGGTGGTAGTATCGTAACTCAAACGATGAAAGGAAACGGCTTCAACACACGAC
Source organism: Artemisia tridentata subsp. tridentata (assembly GCA_021014915.2). NCBI lineage: Eukaryota > Viridiplantae > Streptophyta > Magnoliopsida > Asterales > Asteraceae > Artemisia > Artemisia tridentata. The sequence goes on from CP139506.1 coordinate 276,952,805, forward strand.
CTATATAGTATATGGCAAGTTTTAGTGGTTTGATAGTCTAAGTTTGGTTTATCGCGAATCATAATGTTTAAGGTTTTATCGATTGATAATTAATTTGTGACGTTAAAAATATGCGTGTTTAAATGATCAAAGTTATTATATATATATATATATATATATATATATATATATATATATATATATATATATATATATATATATATATATATATATATATATATATATATATATATATATATATATATAACTCTTGGATATGTGCTCGTTTGTTGAAGTATATAAGTTTGGCTAAAGAGATCGTTGTTTATAAATCAAGGTTGATTTATGATAAGTTATGCTACGCGTTAAATATTAAGTGATTACGTATATAAAATTTTATAAGTTATATAACTACGTATATAATTATTAGAAAATGTGACGTTAAATGTCGATTTGTGAGACCAAACATATTTGTTTCGGGTTTTGGGTTCGTGAAATATTATTACAATTATAAAATTAGAAATAACCTTTGGGTTTTTACAAAGTTACATTTTATACCCTAACGGTATAATCTTCGCACCGTTAGTCCTCGGTTAAGTTTTGTTTATATTTTAAGTCTAAAACTTTTAATATTTACATTTTATACTCAAAAGTTCCTAAATTTACAGTTTTCATCACAAGATATCAAAATGACAGTTTTTACTTTAAGTTTCCAAATTTGGCAGTTTTAGTCCTTCAGTTAGCAAATTTTTGCAAAACAAGTCCAAACTTTATAAAAATCAAAGTTCACTATTTTTATTTCATAAATAAATTTAAAACAGCTTTTGTAACTTATATAAACTGCTTAAGTTGTTAAAAGCTTATTTTTCGAGCTTATGGGCTTTTGACGAGCTAAGGATGTGGCCCATTATGGGTTTTCGATCCATTGGGTTTAGAGGGGGTTTGGGCCTGATTATGGGCTTGTTTAAGGGTTATAAAAATATAACAAGAGAGCTTATATGATCAGCTTATACGAAAACCTTATAACTAGCTTAGTGGGCTTATAAGCCCAATCGCTAATATTTAGTGTTTGTGAAAGACCGACTTTGGTTTCAATCGTTGAGTTTTTGGAAAGAACGACTTGAGTTTGTTAGGTTGGTAGTCGAATGAAATACATGATTTGATAGGTTGGTAGCTCGACTATTAGGTCGAGCTATAAACTTAAGTGTTGCATGTCGAGTTTGTAAAATACAAGGCCAAAGTTAAGCGACATAGTCCATTATGAAAACAGTTTTAAAGCCTCGAAAATATTCTAAGTGTTTTATAAAATCCGAGTAGGGCCAATGTGACTTAGAAACGTGTGATTTTTATGGTTGATACATTTATATAGAGTTCGAATAATTGTTGTTCTCAATAGTTAGCATGGCAAATATTTAGAGTGTCGATTTACATATATGTATTATTAATATAAATAATGACATATTTAGACAAAGTAAAATGGATTTGCGATAGGAAATGAAGTTATAAAAATATATAACGTGAGAAAAGTTCGAATGTGCTCACTTCACCTCAAAAGGTGGGGCGTATCACGATGTTGAGACTGAGCTAAGCCAAGGAAGATGTGTAACTCGATTCTTGGTCCTTCGAGGATTTAGGAACAAGATTTGGATGCTTCTTATTTCGATTCGAACATCATGAAAAATGGTCAAAACTAGGCGTGCTTATGAACTGAAAAAGACTTAGAGATATTTTTGAGTTGGATTTGTTTGTGTGTTAGAATGCCGAAGGTTTGAGGTTATTTTAAAGGTAATTCGTGGAGTGTTGTAGTGAATGAAATGATGAGGCATGATGAGGGTGTAAGAGAGTAGCAGGGAGAGTCATTGTTTAGTCACTTTGGAGTGTATAAATGAACCAAATGATGGTTGCTTGTGATGCTCTTGGCAGCCGGTAAACACCAAGGAGAAGAGACAAAATGGATTTTTAAGTGTTGGTTTTGTGGCTTGGTCGTGTATCTCATGGATCTAACACATGTTAGACGTGACCAAAATAGATGTAGGGGTCGTTTGATAGTTTGTATATTCGATAAGAGCTTGTACGAATTTATTCGCTAGCCAAAACATATGTTGGGTCGAGTTGGGAGTTATACGAGACACAACTAGGCCAAAACATGAAACTTGGGTTGTGTTCACAATATGTCAAGTGCGTTGAGCTTTGATAGATTTTAAGTAGGTATTTGATCGATTTAGAACATAAGGTTTATCACACTCGATTCTCAGTTGGGTTGAGAATCGGGTTGAGCAGAATAATGATATGGTTGTTATGTCGAATTGAGAGAAAATGAGGCAAAGTAAACGTTCCTCGTCGCATTTTATAAGTATAGATTTTATAAAATTTTGTTTGGGTTGGGTTTGTGTTTGGGCTCATATGGTGGGTAGGCCCAGTGAAGAAAAGAAAAGAAATAATAAGGGTCCGTTTGTTGTGTTCGGTTTGCCGAATTATTGGGTTGAGGCCCAATGAGTCTGGCAGCCCATTTGGTATTTATCGGGTATTGAGTCGAGGTCCAATATAGTTACTGAGTATTTTGTGAAAATTTTCGTGAGCTCGGGAATGTATTTGATCACGTTTTGTTAATTGACGAAACGTATAAACGTTAAGTATTAAACGTTAATGGTTTTCGATAATTTCGCGATTTTAGACTATCAAGGTTCGTGAGTAAGCATCGTTTCTAGGTGAATGGTAATCACAAGTAACGTTGTGATTAATATAATACAGTATAAATAACAAAAAAAATTTGTTACCAGTAGAAATGGTTATTAAATAACGTAATGATTCGTTAATCATTTATTAGCATTTACTATTCATAGGGAAATTACGAGAGGTTACAGTACCTACCACTTACACTGAATTCCGTCCCGGAATTCTAGTCTAAGATAGGTGATAGGAGTGTCTATGAAAATAGGTGTGGGTATTTGGCTCGAATCTGGTCTTCGCGTTACCAAGTATATTCCGGTCCTCGTTTAGAGTTCCATCGGATTTTGACAATGGGGATGCGGTTCTGTTTTAGTTGTTTGATATCTCTGTCCATGATTTCCACGGGTTCTTCTGTAAAGACAAGTTTGTCGTCGAGCCGAATCTCTTTCAAAGGAATTACAAGAGATTCATCTGACAAACATTTCTTAAGATTTGATACGTGAAAGGTGTCGTGAACTCGACTAAGTTCCTCTGGTAGTTCGAGTTTGTAAGCCACTGGTCCTATCCTTTCTAGGATTTTAAATGGACCAATGTATCTAGGGTTAAGTTTTCCACGTTTTCCGAAACGTACCATTCCCTTCCAGGGAGATACTTTTAACATGACCTTGTCTCCAATCTGGAATTCCATAGGTTTTCTCCTCACGTCGGCATAGCTCTTCTGTCTATCCCTTGCAGCTTGCAGTCGTTGTTTAATCTTGACTATCTTCTCTGTTGTCTCATGAATGAGATCGGGTCCGGTGAGTTGTATATCTTCGACTTCGGTCCAACAAACAGGCGATCTGCACTTTCGACCATAGAGTGCTTCGAATGGTGCTGCCTTAATGCTGGCGTGGTAACTGTTGTTGTAGGAGAACTCGGCTAGAGGTAAGTGTCTGTCCCAACCTTTGCCGAAGTCGATAACACACGCTCGGAGCATGTCTTCTAAGGTTTGGATTTTCCTCTCGCTTTGTCCATCGGTTTGTGGATGATATGCAGTGCTCATATCCAGTTTGGTTCCCAAGGCTTTTTGCAAAGACTTCCAAAAATGAGATGTGAAACGACTGTCACGATCTGAGATGATTGAGATCGGCACTCCATGTCGTGAAACTATTTCTTTTAGATATAGCTTTGCGAGTGTGTCCATCTCGTCAGTTTCTTTGATTGCTAAGAAGTGAGCGGATTTGGTAAGACGATCAACAATGACCCAGATGGTGTCAAGTCCAATTGATGTCTTAGGAAGCTTAGTGATAAAGTCCATTGTAATACGTTCCCATTTCCATACAGGAATTTCGGGTTGTATGAGTAATCCTGACGGCTTTTGATATTCTGCTTTTACTCTTGAACAAGTCAAACATTTTCCGACATACTCGGCTATGTCAGCCTTCATGTTTGGCCACCAGTAAAGTTTCTTGAGATCTTGATACATTTTGTCGGAACCTGGATGAATGGAGTACTTGGATTTGTGAGACTCATTCATAATGAGATCACGTATACCTCCGTATAGAGGAACCCAACTTCTTTCTTTGAAATAGAGCATCCCGTCTGCTCTTTGCACAAAGCCATTCTTATTTTCGGGCATGCCGTGAATCTTTTCTCCAGGTCGGTTCTCTTCCTTAAGAGCCTCGGATTGAGCGATGAGTATTTGTGAGGGCAGGGGCGAACAAATGGTCATTCCTAACGATCTGACTCTGAGGGGTTTCAGTCGTTCCTTCCGGCTTAATGCATCTGCCACAACGTTGGCTTTTCCTGGGTGATAACGGATTTCACAATCATAATCGCTAAGTAACTCTAACCAGCGACGTTGTCTCATGTTCAGTTCTTTCTGATCTAAGATATGCTGAAGACTTTTGTGGTCGATGAACACTGTGCACTTGGTGCCATACAGGTAATGTCTCCATAACTTAAGGGCGAATACTACTGCTCCTAACTCCAAATCATGAGTCGTGTAGTTTGGTTCATGCGTTTTGAGTTGTCGCGAGGCATAAGCTATCACTTTGTTTCGTTGCATCAGTACAGCTCCCAAACCATGATACGAGGCATCACAATACACTACGAAGTCTTCACTTCCTTCAGGTAGCGCTAATATTGGTGCTTCACAGAGCTTTTTCTTTAACAGTTGGAAAGCTGATTCCTCCTCTTTTCCCCAGATATACTTCTTGTTCTTCTGAGTTAATTCGGTCAAAGGCTTTGAGATTTTTGAAAAACCTTCAATAAATATTCTGTAGTAACCGGCTAGACCCAAAAATTGGCGTATCTCTGTGGGATTTGTAGGAGATGTCCAACCTTTGACGGCCTCAATCTTTGCAGGATCTACATGAATGCCTTGACTGTTGATAACATGCCCAAGGAATTGTACAGTTCGAATCCAAAAGTCGCATTTGGAGAACTTGGCATACAATTTTTCCTTTTTGAGTAACTCTAAAATGATCTTTAAATGTTCGGCATGTTCTTGTTCGTTGCGTGTGTAGATTAGAATATCGTCTATGAATACTATTACGAATTTATCCAGGTATGGTTTGCACACTCTGTTCATCAAGTCCATGAACACTGCAGGTGCATTAGTTAGACCAAATGGCATTACTTGGAATTTGTAATGTCCGTAACGCGTCCTAAAAGCTGTTTTGGGAATATCCTCCTCTCGAACTCTTAACTGATGGTACCCTGACCTTAGGTCGATCTTCGAGTATACACTCGATCCTTGTAATTGGTCAAACAAGTCATCGATCCTAGGTAGTGGGTAACGATTCTTTACAGTGAGTTTGTTCAATTCCCGATAATCAATACACATTCGGAAAGATCCGTCCTTCTTCTTAACGAATAGAACCGGAGCTCCCCAAGGGGATGAGCTGGGTCGGATAAAACCTTTATCAGACAACTCTTTCAATTGCTCTGACAATTCCTTCATTTCAGACGGCGCTAATCTATAAGGTGCTTTAGCCACAGGTGCCGCTCCAGGCACTAGTTCAATATGGAATTCTACTTGACGGGGAGGTGGAAGACCGGGTAAATCTTCGGGGAATACTTCTGGGAACTCTTTAACGATCGGAACGTCTTCAACTCGTTTATCTTTCGATTTGTTTTCCGTTACATGAACCATGAATGCTTGGCATCCTTCATTCATGTATTTCACCAATCTGATATATGAGATGATACCGTATCGCGTTTTATTTTTGTCACCATAGACAATAAGAGTTTCACCATTACGTGGAATATGCACGGCTTTCTCGTCACAGAGTATTCTAGCACGGTGTTTGGATAACCAATCCATACCAATGACTACGTCAAAACTACCGAGCTGAATAGGCATGAGGTCAATGGGAAAAGGGTTGTCTTGTAGGATTATGGTACAATCACGAATTACGGTGTTGGTGCCAATTAGGTTTCCGTCCGCCATTTCAATTTCAAAAGTGGTGTTTAGTTTGGAGGGGGTAATGTTAAGCAAAGGAGCAAACGTAGTTGATACAAAACTTCTATCTGCTCCAGAATCAAATAATACCCTAGCACTATGTTGATTGAGTAAGAACGTACCCGTGACAATGTCAGGGTTCAGTGGGGCATCTTCCTCTTTTAGCACATATGCTCTCCCTCGAGCGTTGTTTTGCTGACCGTTTCCTTTCGGACAGCGGCTCTTGAAGTGACCTACTTCTCCGCAGGAGTAGCAAGTTGGAGTCACAGGCTGTAGGTTGCTACCAGTAGCGGGATTCCTGCAATCCTTTGTCTGATGACCCACTTTCTGGCATTTCAAACATTTGATTGAGCAAGGTCCACTGTGGTGTAGTTTGCATCTGTTACACTGGGGTTTCTGACCTTGGTATCCCTTGCCTTCAGTAGCAGCATAGGCCTTGGCGGTTTCTTGTCTTTGGTTCTGTTGATGGTGACGATTGTTTCGGTTTTGATGGTACGGGTTATTGTTTCTATGGTTGTTGTTATTGAAGTTGTTGTAGCGGTGGTTATTGTTACTGTGGTGGTGAGTGGTCCTTTTGTCATCGAGCTTCCTCTTGAGCTCATTGTTGTACTTGACCTCTCGGTCCAGTAGTTTTTGAGCAAGTTCAATGGCTGCCTCCAGAGTTGGCGGGTTCGATGAAGTGACATTTCCCTCAATACTACGGGGAAGCCCTTCGATATACTTCTCCAGTTCTTTTTCAAAATTTGGTACAACAGTAGGACATAGTATTTTAAGCTCTTGGAATCTCCTGTTGTATGTTTTAAGATCAATTCCTTTCACTACCAGTAGATGGAATTCATCTTCCAATTTTCTTAGTTCAGAACGGGGACAATATTTCTTCAGCATCTTGGTCTTAAACTCAGTCCAAGTGAGCTGGTAGGTTGCTGTCATTCCCATGGCTTTGACTGTAGCATTCTACCATGACAAAGCATCTTGCATGAGAGTTCCAGTAGCGAAAATGACTTTGTTATCTTCAGTACAACCGCTTCTCTGAAAAACAGTTTCAGATCGTTCGAACCAGTGAGCAAGTTCAGTTACTCCTTCAGTACCTTTGTAGGAAGTTGGTTGACAACTCATGAAATCCTTGTAGGTACACTTGCGGTTTGCAGCTGTCACACTTTCTCCTGTCGGTAGGCTAGTGCCACTGTTGCGAGCATTTGCTGCCGCCTGTTCTGCCAAGACTGCATTTACACCGTCAGCGATTGCCTTTCGGATAGCTTCTGGAGTCATAGCAGGTGTAGCCGTTGAAGTTTCATGATTTGCGGCTGAGGTTGCTTTCCTTGTACGTGCCATAGTTCTATCAATATTGCAAGAGCATATTTTTAGAAATCTCATAATGATCACGTTAGGTTAGAATAAATTTGGAAGGTAATTGAATATGGGTTATAATAATATGATATTAACCACAACAATTTGGGTTTATGAGGATAATAATTCTGGTTTATATTTGTAGGCACAGCAAGTATCATATCATAAATACATTCACGACATGTCTGAATCAAATCACAACACACATGAGAACATAAATGATTGAATTGTTACTGTATGAACCATCATTTCACGAGACAATATATATGACGAATCATAATGCATATGAGTGTAAGAAACAACCATGGAATACATAAATCAACATCAATATAATACATCCACACAACATAAGATTAATAACTTGTTCGATTTGTTTTACAAAACATAAAGATACAAGATTCTTTATTAATACAACATTGGTAGACTAAGATATCTCTTAGTTATACTGACACATCCCTGATCTATGGTCCTCCTGGTGCACCATCTAAGCGGCGCTGAAGATCTGCAATCACTGCCATCAAGGTCTCCACTGTCTGGTCTCGAGCTCTTTCCCTAGCCTGGGAATCCTCAACCATAAGTCTAAGAATCAGAACCTGAGAGCTAACTCGGTCAAGCTCAGAATCTAGTGTCTCAATCACTGTCTACATCGAAGTAGTGGCCTCTCCTAGTATAGAAATAGTCTCAATGGCTTCTTCTAGACTAGTACCTACTTGATCGAAGACTGTCTCCATCGCCAACTGACCTATCACAAGGTTCTCCACTTCTTCCCCAAGTGTCTCAATCTGCTCGAGTGGTAAGTCATCAAGAATCTCTACAATGTCGTCAAGACGATCCTCATGTCGGACCAATCTGGCTGCCAGTAGAGGTAGGGTGTGATGGATGGGTTCTCCGGTAACCGGAAGAATCCTCGAAGCAGCTGTAGCCGAACTCTCTCCTAGTTCCATAGCTCTCGGTGCTCCCTCCTGGGATCTCCAGTGACGGATGATCGGTAGCAAGAAAGACCATCGGCGAGCATCGACCCTCTTGCGGGTCCCAGTGCGAACTGCAGTCTCATCTCTGACCTGGGCATAGGGGTCCGATGAAGATGGAACCAAGCGGTATGTCCTCTTGCAAGGTAGCAGAGGCTCACTGAGAGTAGCTGATGGTGGAGAAGCTAGTGGTGGAATAGAGGATGGTAATGGAACAGTGGTGGTCTGGTGATAGAAGATAGTAGGTGGTGGAACTGAAGATAGTGGTGTAAGTGGTGGTGTCCTGGAATGCTCAGGAACTGGGGGTGGTGATATCACTGGAGTCGAAGTTGGTATGAGTGGGGCTGGTGGTGGTATGATCAGTGCTGGTGGTGCACGTACCCATTTCCGGGGAGTGTGTTTGCGAATATGACCTTCTCCGGGGCGTCGGTAAAGCTGCCCAAAGGGTTCTGGTTCATATGGCTAGAGTTGTCACACTCGTCCATGCTGGCGAATTGGGCCAGGTGGTGGAATTGGTGATGCTGGAGGGGAAGTCTCCATGTCGGATGCCGGTAGAAATTGCTGGCTTTCCATGTACCGGTCAGTAGCAGGTGACATCGGTATAGCTGCCGTAGCAAAGTCTGAAGTGAAAGGCATAGGATCCTCATTCTCTGAATCAGATGATACAGCGATAGGATGGGGTTTCGAAGACATAGTACTGTAATAATCCCGAATAGTAAATGTAAGCTATTAACATAATCATAAATATGTTAAACGTTGTTAAGAACTCGTATAGTAAGCAACATCCTAAAAAATGTTGGAAGTGTGTAGGCACGGAGGGCATAAGGTGGTTTTTCTTTAAAATGGTCCGTTAAAAAAAATGTAGTTATAGTCCAGTGTTTAAAATACATCTGGTTCTTTATAACCATGAGCTCTGATGCCAATCTGTAACACCCCCAAATTTCGGATATCAACAGCGGAAGACTTAATTGGGTGTTACGTAGTGGATCGTAGTCATAACCATAGAAAACGACTTAAAAGAGACGTTTTAAGTTTATCATTCAAAATACAAGCATTTGAAATACAAAGAAGTTTCATAGTTAACATGTTTATTTAAACTTGAATGATAAAACATTTATTTATAACCCGTGCCGGGTTTAATGCCCACTTCGTACCTTGAGTTCCAGCCTTTAGTTACCTGAGATAACATGCTAAAAGTCAACAAAAGTTGAGTGATATTCATAGGTTTAAGTTTAATAGTTGAACACAAGTATAAGTGTTAATTGCATCGAATTACAATTAAACAAGTTAAAATCAAGTTGTTATTGCATTAAGCTCATGACACGCAACGCTTAACAGGCATCAAAAATGATGTAAAGTATATAGGCCCTCGGGATAGGTATTTGCCAATAACCTATAAGTTTGTTTAAATAAAGTGCGCTTGGGTGGCTCATCCTAGCAGACCCAAACGGGGATTGTCAGTCCCAAATAGATCTATTCACAACTATTTACGTTCACTCGCAAGTGATTAAGGTTCATAATAGAGGGACTTCTGGCAATGGCTACTTAAGCAATAATAACATCAGTCGTAGCATACAAAAAAAGTTTGTGTTCATGTTTGTAGCATGTATCTCCCCACAAAAGATTTAAAAGTTTAAGTGTGGGCTATGAACTCACCTTAGTAGTACAGTAGTGGTGGTAGTATCGTAACTCAAACGATGAAAGGAAATGGCTTCAACACACGACCTATATAGTATATGGCAAGTTTTAGTGGTTTGATAGTCTAAGTTTGGTTTATCGCGAATCATAACGTTTAAGGTTTTATCGATTGATAATTAATTTGTGACGTTAAAAATATGCGTGTTTAAATGATCAAAGTTATATAATATATATATATATATATATATATATATATATATATATATATATATATATATATATATATATATATATATATATATATATATATATATATATATAACTCTTGGATATGTGCTCGTTCGTTGAAGTATATAAGTTTGGCTAAAGAGATCGTTGTTTATAAATCAAGGTCGATTTATGATAAGTTATGCTACGCGTTAAATATTAAGTGATTACGTATATAAAATTTTATAAGTTATATAACTACGTATATAATTATTAGAAAATGTGACGTTAAAAGTCGATTTGTGAGACCAAACATATTTGTTTCGGGTTTTGGGTTCGTGAAATATTATTACAATTATAAAATCAGAAATAACCTTTGGGTTTTTACAAAGTTACATTTTATACCCTAACGGCATAATCTTTGCACCGTTAGTCCTCGGTTAAGTTTTGTTTATATTTTAAGTCTAAAACTTTTAATATTTACATTTTATACTCAAAAGTTCCTAAATTTACAGTTTTCATCACAAGATATCAAAATGACAGTTTTTACTTTAAGTTTCCAAATTTGGCAGTTTAGTCCTTCGGTTAGCAAATTTTTGCAAAACAAGTCCAAACTTTATAAAAATTAAAGTTCACTATTTTTATTTCATAAATAAGTTTAAAACAGCTTTTGTAACTTATATAAACTGCTTAAGTTGTTAAAAACTTATTTTTCGAGCTTATGGGCTTTTAACGAGCTAAGGATGTGGCCCATTATGGGTTTTCGATCCATTGGGTTTAGAGGGGGTTTGGGCCTGATTATGGGCTTGTTTAAGGGTTATAAAAATATAACAAGAGAGCTTATATGATCAGCTTATACGAAAAGCTTATAACTAGCTTAGTGGGCTTATAAGCCCAATCGCTAATATTTAGTGTTTGTGAAAGACAGATTTTTGGTCGATTGCTTTGGGGTTTAACAAGGTTCGAGTTGAGTTTTCTAGGTCGAATGAAATACATGATTCGTTAGTTTGGTAGCTCGACTATCAGGTCGAGCTATAAAACTTAAGTGTTGTATGTCGAGTTCGTAAAATACAAGGCCAAAGTTAAGCGACATAGTCCATTATGAAAACAGTTTTAAAGCCTCGAAAATATTCTAAGTGTTTTATAAAATTCGAGTAGGGCCAATGTGACTTAGAAACGTGTGATCTTTATGGTTGATACATTTATATAGAGTTCGAATAATTGTTGTTCTCGATAGTTAGCATGGCAAATATTTAGAGTGTCGATTTACATATATGTATTATTAATATAAATAACGACATATTTAGACAAAGTAAAATGGATTTGCGATAGGAAATGAAGTTATAAAAATATATAACGTGAGAAAAGTTCGAATGTGCTCACTTCACCTCAAAAGGTGGGGCGTATCACGATGTTGAGACTGAGCTAAGCCAAGGAAGATATGTAACTCGATTCTTGGTACTTCGAGGATTTAGGAACAAGATTTGGATGCTTCTTATTTCGATTCGAACATCATGAAAAATGGTCAAAACTAGGCGTGCTTATGAACTGAAAAAGACTTAGAGATATTTTTGAGTTGGATTTGTTTGTGTGTTAGAATGCCGAAGGTTTGAGGTTATTTTAAAGGTAATTCGTGGAGTGTTGTAGTGAATGAAATGATGAGGCATGATGAGGGTGTAAGAGAGTAGCAGGGAGAGTCATTGTTTAGTCACTTTGGAGTGTATAAATGAACCAAATGATGGTTGCTTGTGATGCTCTTGGCAGCCGGTAAACACCAAGGAGAAGAGACAAAATGGATTTTTAAGTGTTGGTTTTGTGGCTTGGTCGTGTATCTCATGGATCTAACACATGTTAGACGTGACCAAAATAGATGTAGGGTTCGTTTGATAGTTTGTATATTCGATAAGAGCTTGTACGAATTTATTCGCTAGCCAAAACATATGTTGGGTCGAGTTGGGAGTTATACGAGACACAACTAGGCCAAAACATGAAACTTGGGTTGTGTTCACAATATGTCAAGTGCGTTGAGCTTTGATAGATTTTAAATAGGTATTTGATCGATTTAGAACATAAGGTTTATCACACTCGATTCTCAGCTGGGTTGAGAATCGGGTTGAGCAGAATAATGATATGGTTGTTATGTCGAATCGAGAGAAAATGAGGCAAAGTAAACGTTCCTCGTCGCATTTTATAAGTATAGATTTTATAAAATTTTGTTTGGGTTGGGTTTGTGTTTGGGCTCATATGGTGGGCTAGGCCCAGTGAAGAAAAGAAAAGAAATAATAAGGGTCCGTTTGTTGTGTTCGGTTTGCCGAATTATTGGGCTGAGGCCCAATGAGTCTAGCAGCCCATTTGGTATTTATCGGGTATTGAGTCGAGGTCCAATATAGTTACTGAGTATTTTGTGAAAATTTTCGTGAGCTCGGGAATGTATTTGATCACATTTTGTTAATTGACGAAATGTATAAACGTTAATGGTTTTAGATAATTTCGCGATTTTAGACTATCTAGGTTCGTGTGTAAGCATCGTTTCTAGGTGAATGGTAATCACAAGTAACGTTGTGATTAATATAATACAGTATAAATAACAAAAAAAATTTTGTTGCCAGTAGAAATGGTTATTAAATAACGAAATGATTCGTTAATCATTTATTAGCATTTACTATTCATAGGGAAAATTACGAGAGGTTACAATATCCCACTGATGGTACATTCACTTTTTGGAAATGCCATTTTTCACCTCAGTGGAGATTCTTAATTCATCATTTGCTACATTGTCTGAGTTTCAAGAGTGGAGGATGGGATCAATTTGGAAGCAACATTGCTTCTGCATTGGTTTGTCTTTCACTTGGCAAAACTTTCAACTTTTCCAAATTAATTTTTGATGGCATGGTAGCAAATGTGAAAAGTAAACATAAATTTTTTATGTACCCTCGTTTTCTACAAATGGTTTTAAATGTTGAAACTGATAATAAATTGCCTTACATGTGTGTCTCCTTTAAAGAAAAATTTTTTAATAACATGAAAAGAGGTTTTCAGGGGACACATAAACCATTATTACTTGCTATGGTGGCTGTTGGTACTAACATTGCAGGTTCATCATTCTCACCATCTGGAGGTACAGAACACTCTCAACCACATCATGAGGAGCAAGCAGATATTCCCAGATCACCTACACCACAACCACCATCAGCTACACCACAACCACCATCACCTACATCTCCACCACCTTCCCCTCAACAAACCCAGATTCCAACTCCAACTAATCAAGAGGAGTCAGTTCAAATGTCTGTGGATGATCTCTTAAAGCTGGTTCCTACTTTGGTTACAAGGATTTTTGAATTGGAGAAGGCAAACCAAACCATGGGTAAAGCTATTGGAACCTTGGTCAGAAAGGTCAAGAAGATGGAGAAGGTTATGAAGGACAAAGGGGTTGCTTTCAGTGAAACAGAGGGTGCTGAAGTAGAAAATTCTTCCAAACAGAGGAGGAATTTAGGTGAAGAAGAAATCTTTCAGACTCCTACACAAGCCAAAGCAACAAGTGGTACTGACATAAGTCCTGAAGGAATGGAAGCAGCAGAAACCTTAGCCAAGACTCTTACTCAAATTAAAGAGAAGAAGAAGAAAAGGATAAGAAGGAAGTTGGTGATTGATGAGGTTAATTCTAATGAGGATACAGTTAAGTCTGCTGAGAAAGAGGGTGTTAAGTCTGGTGGTGATAAGTCTGAGAAAGTTAAGTCTGCTGATCAAGTTAGTACTGGTAAAGAAGATAAGTTTGGTGAAACTCAAAGGGAAGGAAAGCAGATACTTGAAGAAACTCCTCAGGCTAAGAAATCAAAGAAGCAACTCAGAGAAGAAGAAGCAAGCTTAGCTGAGATTGCAAGGATTCAAGCAGAAGAAGCAGCTGAAAAGGACATACTTGAAGAGATAAAGAAAAGAGATGAACTTTTTGCTAAGAAGCTGCAAGAGGATTTTAATGATGATCCATACATGTCTCTGATTGAAGATGATGATGAACTTAAGGCAAAGATGGAAGAACTCAAAGCTGATGCAAGCTTGACAGTTGAAGAAAGAGCAACAAAGCTTGTTGAATTCATGAATGCAAGAATGGAAACAGACACTCTTGGTGGCTTAATGGAGAATCAAGAAGACACAAAAGAGAAAAAGTACTACCAAGAAACTCACAAAGCAACAAAAGATGTCTGACATGAAGATATATTTGAAGAATATGATGCATTCTACTCTTGAGAAGATGAGAGGAATGTCATATGAAGAGATTGAAAGTTTGTACCTTAGAGCATATGAAAGAGATCACAAGTACAAGCCTATTGACTATGAGGATTCGATTAGATGAAGTTTCAAAAGGCAAAAGGTGTCTGAGGAAGAAAAAGTGACTGAAAAGGTATCTGAGGTTGTAAAGGAAGAGACAGAAGTCAAAAAGCCCATTATAACATGGACTAGAAGAAAGAGAGCAGCTAGGAAGGGAAAATTAGGTTCTAAGGAGAATGTGCAAGAGGAAGAAGAACCCTCTTCTGAGGAATTTACTATAGGTTCAATTCCAGAAATTTTAGCTCAGCCTGCCAAAGTTGTCAATTGGCAGATCATCAAAACAGGTAAGAAAGGAGCTTATAAGATAATCAGGGAACATTATACAGAGGTTGTGTATGTGAATTTTCCAGGGTTATTAAATGACTTGAGCAGAGATGATCTTAAGGAGCTATACAGGTTGATGATGATCAAATATGGGGATAACAGACCTGAAGAAGAATTTGAAAGAGTTCTTTGGGGAGATTTAAAGACTATGTTTGATTCACCTTCTAGGACTGACAAGATTTGGATGCTGCCATTTCAACAAGTGATAGTAAAATGGAGGTATTTTGATAGTTGTCAAGTATATTGTTTGACCTTGCAGAGTGCTTATATATATATATATATATATATATATATATATATATATATATATATATATATATATATATATATATATATATATATATATATATATATATATATATATATGTTGGCAGAAGTTGAATATCCTTTACACCCAAGGGTATGCAAGGAAATGCTTGAGAAGAAGCTGTTAGGTTATAAGGATGATGAGGTATGTAATCAATTGTTGGAGTTAATTGAGATGCAATCCCAAAAGGAAGCTGTTTGGGGTGTTTGAAAGAATTTTCTAAGTTGATAAGTGAGATTAATGGAAGTTCTCACTTGGTGAAGGTGCTTTGCACTAACACAATAAATGGTTATCAGTCCACCATGTCTAATCCACATAAGGACTGGCTAATCCAAGAGAAAACGGCTCTAGTAAAGATACCTCAAATCCGTTTATGGCTAAAAATTTGCCAAAAAATACTATGGTAATCAACTCACCATATTTGTGATAGTGAAGAGTTGGCTAGCCCACAAGAGTATGGCTTGTGGTAAAGTCTGTGGAAATCCATAACTGGTTATCAATTCACCAAGGTGAGGTCTGCATTCCACCAAAGAATTGGCTAGTCCAAAAGCAAACGGCTTTTGGTAAAGACAAAACAAATCCGTTGATAGCTGATGATTTGCTAAAAATCATATGGTATTTCAACTCACCATGTTTCATGTACAAAGAGTTGAAATGGTTATCAATGTACCATGGTTTTACACCAAACATTGGCTACTCCAGAGTTAATGGCTAACTGGTAAAGAGACATCAAATCCATTAATTTTCAATGATTCACCTCTCACAGGAGTTCACACACCTGGAAGTGATGAGAATAGTATGAAACTTTAAGAATTGATGTACAAATGGTCAATGTTGCTGCAAAGATCAGATGGTTTGAAGCTTGGTGATAAAAGATGCTGCACAAGTTCAGATATGATGATTTGAAGAGTTAAAGTTTAAGATAATTCCAAAAGATTAGAGTTCAATCCTAAAGAAGCTTATCAATGAAGAAACTTGAAGTTCATAGAGCATGAAGATCAAGTTAGGGGAGGATTGTTGGGAATTATTGAAGAACAGACTTAAGTCTGCTAATGTATTCGTTAAGTCTGTTAGTTAGTTAAATCTGCCAGTACAAAGTTAAGTCTGGCAGAACATAGTTAAGTCTGGTGACTAGAAATAGTTAAGTCTGTTTATGTTTTATAGCAGAATTAGTTAGCTATATATTAGGAAAGGAAATAGTCGTATTAGTTATCTTATTAGAAGATATGTTTATCCTTTCACACATTTTGTAACTAGGGTTTTCCTTAGAGTATAAAAGGAACCCTACGGCATAGTATGCTTAGTAACGATTGTGAAGTTAGTGAAAGTTTAATAGTAATATACGAAGTTAGTTATTTTAATTGTGTTCTTCATACTCATTGCTTGTTAAGATTCCGCATTAACAATCAATACACAGTTAAGAGTTTCTCATATAGATTGATTTGGATTTATCCAAGTTGTCTATTGTCTTATACAAGGCTACTTAGATCCATAATTTGTGTGGACCTACTATAATACCAACACTAATAATTTTGAAAAATACATCCACAAACTTTATTATATAAGACACCATATTAGAATTTCTTTTTTATTTTATGTTAGTTCATAGTTGATTAAAATAAATAAACACGCAACTATAAAATCTTGCCGCTATAAAATCCCACTGCTATGCACGGGTATTCATTTAGTATTATTAATGTAACCTATTATTATGCATTAATAAGTGTCAGTAAATTTAAAATATTTTGCACGACTCGATATCAACATGAAAATAAACGGGTTAGGGTTGAGGTTAAACAAGTTTGAGTTAAAAATGAGTCGACATTACTAACTCGTTTAATAAATTAGTCAAGTTTGAGTTAACATTCTCAACCCGTTTTCAAGCCACCAGAGTGTATAAAATAAATTCGAATATCAAATTTTAAAAGATGAGTAAAGCTCATTTAATTTATATTTATGTCTTAATTATGTCACGGTGGTAATATGTTTACGGTGGTCTGTGTTTATAGTACAACCTATACCGTCTTCCATTTTAGTGTCCTAATATTCACCTTAGAATATTTAATGTGTGCCTTTTAATTTTTACTTAGGTAAAAAAGGGTTAACACAACTAATCAACAACAACAACAATACTTAATCTCGTCGAAGCGAGGTATGAGGGAGGTTAGATATAGACAGTTACAGCCATACCATAGGGTAAATGGACTGCTACTAAAAAAACCTCGGGCAAGTGTGTGTGCAAGCAAATAGACAAAATAAAAGTTGTGTGAGAGGAAAGAGAGACAATGTCATAAATGAAAGCATAAAAAGCAAAAACATAAAAGCGACCAAAGACATAAACACATACATATAAAGAAACAAGGGAGCATGTATACCAAAATAAGGGAAAAAACAGACAATAGGTGCACATAAGATCAAATTCCAAAAAAGCAACATGTAAGAAGAAAAAGCAAAAGAACACACAAAACAATCAAATTCATAGGCATAAAAACGCAATAGCATATGAGAGTAAA